>CM053581.1:180440393-180470035 GCA_028627135.1 Pseudochirops cupreus | reverse complement strand
TGTATGTGTATATGTATATGTATGTGTATGTGTATATGTATGTATATGTATATGTATACACACTCCTATACATATACTCATATATATATAAATATATAAATATATATTTATATATATATATATATACACACACACACATATACGTATACACACATATATAATAAATAGATACACATGTACATTTGTTGTTTGTTGTTCAGTCCTGTCTTCATGACCCTGTGGACCATATTGTCCATGGGGTTTTCTTGGCAAAGATACTGGAGTGCTTTTCCATTTCCTTCTCCCGTGGATTAAGGCAAATAGAGGTTAAGTGACTTGCCCAGGACATTCGACTACTAAGTGTCTTATGCCGGATTTGAACTCAGGTCTTCCTGACTCCAGGCCCAGCACTCTAACCACTGAAATACCTACACACGTATATGTACACAGATACATCTGTATCTACATATTCAAGAAAAAGCATATATGTATGTATAAAGTAATTTCAAGAGGAAAAGAATTCTAAAAGCTGGAAGGATGTGGCATCTAACTATACTTTGAAGGAAGCTAGAGAGTCTACTGGGTAAGAAGAGAGACCATTCTATAGCTAAAGGAGGATCTCAGAGGTCACTTAGTATAGTCTTTTTTATACAGCCTCAAGTGACATGTCCCAAATCATAAAGATCTAAATGATACCAGAGACAAGGCACCCTCCACTGTGACATATTGCTGCCCCAAGTTGGTGCATTATATAATCAGGTGGGTCATAATAAGTATTTACTTTTCTATAACATTTTAAGGTTTTAAGGTTTATAAAGCCTTTTCCTTACAACAACCCTGAGTATCAGATACAACTGAATCTCAGAAAGACTTGTCCAATGACACAGCTAGTAAGTGGCAGAGGCCAGGAGTGAGCATAGTTCTTCTGATTCTCAGTCCAATTCTTGCTTTCTAGACTACACAACACATTATTTTTTTAGAACAACAGGGAAAGCTATTAACATGTACACACAACCACATGAACGCATGCATCAGTTTAAACCTTATGTAAATTATGGGCAGTAATTAGTGAAGCTTCCCTTAGCAGCTGCTAGAGCGAAGGATCTCTCCCAACTTCCCCTTCTCCCCACCCCCCCTGCACAGTAGAAGGGAGAAAGCAGCTTTTCTGTCTGGCTGAACACCAATATTCTCCCTCAGTTTCTTGCTGAAGCAAGCCCTGCTTTGAAGCAGGCCACTTTTACTCCACTGAAGTTCCATTATTCACCATAGAAGTGGACCTGAGGATGGGGAGATAGGGGAAGGTTGTCACCAAGATTCAGGTAAACCCTTGGGAAGAGAATCTACTTCAAAGGAATTTGTTCTCTCTGCTCCTATTGTCTAGTGGTAAGTTTGAAAGCAGTGTATGGCAGCACCGGGGGTGGGGTGTCATGGAATATTGTGTGCTTGCATCAAGAGGTGTAGGACTAGACCTGTGAAAGCAGGTTCAAGATGGATAGGGTAGAAAGGAGCACACCATTAATACTTAGAAGGTATGCATTAACTCTGTATAAGGCTTCATAATTTAAATCATTAAGTAGTGTTTAAGGTTAAAACAAAGGATCACCATATAAAAGTGGGGTTTCTCTTCCACCCCAAGTAATTTAATCAATCAATCAACCAGATGTGATCAATTTTCAATGTGTAGAGATAGTTTATACTTGTGATCTTTTTACAAGTTGTGGATCTTTTTTGCTGGATCAAGAAAGAATGCCATTTTACTGGCTGAGAGGGTCAGTAACACCCATGGGGCCCAGGTAGAGAATAGCCATCAGGCTACCAGGGAATTCAGTCCAGAAGGGTCCAGTAGAATGGTGGGAGATTTCAGCTTTGGAATTGAGAATTCCAGTTGGAGACAAGCCCTTGAGGGGAAACTGTTCTTTCTGTGGGGATGGGGGGCAGAGTTTCTCCTTCTCTCTTCTTTTCCCACTCTTTTCTATTAATAGGAAACAATGCATTTAGTTTGTAAACTAAATGAGAAACATGCCAAACACAAATTCAGATAGAGATGCAAAAAAAAATAGTTGTGGCTACCTGAGGGATGAAGTAGCTTCAAGCCATATGATCCCTTGATCCAAAAAAAGAATGCCAGTTTTGGATTCATAAAAGAACTTCGGGTAACCAGGCAATTTGAGTTTACTCTCTGGTCATACATGTTCTATGCATGTGTACCTCACTACAATTGTATTCTAAGTTTAAGATAGTCTTCCTCTGGACTCTGTGTGTACTTGTGGGAAAGGACACTTAGGCTTTTGGGAGGAAATATTCTGTAACAACTGTTTTTACAATATCACCTTAGCAAATACAACTTTCTAAAAGCTCTGGTGGATAATCAATGGAGAGCACACTGGTGGGGGCTTGTGAATGACAGTCCTAGAAATCTCAATTCCCTAAGGTTGCTCCTGGAACTGTAGGGGAAGTATTAGTTAGCTACCTTCTGGGCATTCAGTTCATCAATGAGTGTAGAGTTGAGGAAATGCTCCTTGAGGGGGTGCTACAGTGAAATGATAGCTGGAAGAAATATTTAGAGACCATCCATTCCAACCTCTTATTACGTGTAAATTAAGAAAACAAGGAGCAGAAATATAAAATGACTTGCCTAAAGTTCCAAGAAGAACTGGGAACTTCAAAGAACTTCATGGTCCAGCTCAAAAGGCACCTCCTTCAGGAAGTCTTCCTGATTCATACATCCAAATGTGATCTCACTCTCTCTATTCACAGAAGAGCACCTTGTTTATCCCATTCTTATGGCACATTTTGCCTTGCATTATGGTCATTTACATACATTCCTTATCATCCTCACACCCTCTTGTTAAACTGTGAGTTCTTTGAAGATAGAGGCTGGGCTTTATTCAACTACTCATCCTCTCTCATGCCCAACACTGTAACTTTTACACAATGTGTCCCTGTAAAAAATGATTGGATTGAAGTATATTCTAATATTGACTGTAAAGGAAAGTGGACAATGAGTACTACTATCTCTGTGATTTTCAGTTTTTCAAAGTCTCATTACTTGGTTTGACAAGTCTAAACCTGATGGGAGCTGAACTTACTGGGGGGATGGGGAGGAAAGGTATGATTCCTAGGGGAAACTAATGGACTTGCCTAGCTATAATTTTATTTCCTTTACTCCAATAATGATGTTGCTTCATATTTTGCAGAGCTCCTGCCCCTGCATCCCACCCATTAAGTAACCATTCCAAACTGTGTGGGAACACAGCCTTATTGGGTCCTAAACACAGTCTTCTTACCTGTCCATACCAACATTAAATAGCAAACCATACAATTTTATCTATCTTATGCACACTGGATTTTGCTTTCACTGTTAATTCCTTTTCCTTTCTTGTGGGACCAGACTCTCTGAAGACTTTCTCTTAGTTCTTTCCTCTTAACCTCATACCTTCAGAGTCAAACTGACTTTGGATTTGAGCACAGTAGGCCCTGGTTTCCTCTATGAGTCTCTCTGCTTGGCCCATTGCATATGCCTGTTAATATAATTTGCACCTTCTCACATTGGTATTACTACTAACTGGGAAGGTCTATCACATGGAGCCCTTGGCAGTGATTTTTCTCTCAACTAAGTCAAGGAGTGCTTTATAACAGTTTATTAAGCCATTAAGAACATCTCCTGTGAATGCATACAACTTGGCGAGCAGACTAGGAATCAATTACTCAAACACTGAGTGATGATGGTACTTTCCAAAGCCAGCCAGCTTGAGTTGGAAATATTTCCAATCAAGAGGAAAAAACATTTCAAGGGTTACTGTTAATTGCTTGTTTTTTTTAAAATAATTATCCCATCCTATAGCAAGTCATCCATTCAATTCCAGGGGAAACCTACTGATGAGATGCCATTTCTCTGCAGCATTTGGCAGTTGGATCAATGTTGGAAAGGATTCTCTTAAGAAAGGATGACAAAATTATGCTGCCAGAGATATATTATCTTTTTTTTTTTATCTCTAAGCACTGATAGTAATCCAAGAGATTTCTTTTCTGTGGCTTTCCCCTCCGACAATCATTTAATAGAATTCTGAATTCAGGGTAGTATACCTGTTGGGCATATCTGTTGAAAATGATCTCATGATTCTGGACTTGTGGAAGATTCTTCTAGATGAATGAATGAAAAAAAAAGACATTTATTATGTGCTTAGAATGTGCCAGGCTATGCTAAGATAAAGCAATATCAACACAAAGAGAAACAGTCCCTACTCTCAAGCAGTTTATATGCTTTAAGAAAAAAAATCTATTGGGAAAGAGGAACGTAGATTTGGAGCTGGAAGGGACCTTTGAAACAATTTAATTTGATCCTCTAATTATATATGCATGTGTGTGTGTGTATCCTAATTATACACTTGAGGAAACAAGGCCTGCAGGTGATAAATGCCTTGTCAAAGTTATATGGATAGTAAGTGATAGAACATACATTTGAACTCTGGTCCTGTGACTCTAAGTTCGAGCACTTTTCCCACTGTCCCAATCAGCTTCACTGTGGAAAAACAAAAACTCCTTCCTGGTTCTTAGCCAGAGGTCTTGCTTGGCAGCTTGCTCTCTTATCCATTGCTACTAAAGCTCATCTACTGTCACAGATGCGGAAACTGAAGTCCAGGGAAGAAAAAGGATTGGCCTTAGGCTGTATAGATTTAGGATTGAAAACATAATCTCTCTTCCTTGCTCCACCCTTGTCATCTATTCCAAAGATCCTGTCATCCATCTTGGCTTTTTCTTTGTATATTCTTTGCTTTGATAATCTCATTTGCTCCCACAACCTCAACTATCTCCTTTATTAAGGTGACTGCAAAATGTATCCAAAATGGAGCCATTGTCTTTCCCTCAAATCCACTCCTCTTTCTCATGTTACTTTTTCAATACCTTGGTGTTATTTTTCAACTCCTCATTCCTCACTCCTCACTTCTAATCAATAGCCAAGTTCTATCAATTCTTCTAACATAAGCCCTCTTGCATCTCCTTTTCTTTATTCCCATGGTCACACTGGGATGTGTGTAGGCACTCATTTCCCACCCCACCCCCTGGACTAGAACAGGGGTCTTCTCATAGACTTTCCTGATCTTCTTCTGCCATTCTAAACATGAATGCCAGGCAAATGTTCCTTAAGTATCAGTCTAGTCATGTCAGTCATCTGTTCAAAATCTTTCAGCAGTTATTGCCCACCAAATAAATCTCAGGCTTCTTTGTCTTGTATGCAAGGTCCACCACAATTTGGTGACACCCTAACTCTCCAGTCTTATGTGCTGCTAATTTCCTCCAACTTCTCTATGCTCTGCCAGGCTGGGCTACTATCATTCTTCATATATGTTCCATGCTTTTCTGCCTCCATTCTTTTCCTTATGGTATTCCTTGCTTCTCTCTCCCCTGCTACTGCTTCCCCTTCCCTACTTTATGAAATATTATCCCTCCTTTAAGGCATACATCAGAAATATGTTTAATAGGAATGCATATGTAGAGCCTATATCAGATTACAGGTCATCTTGGGGAGGGAGGGGGAAAATTTAAAACTTATGGAAGTAAATGTTGAAAACTAATAATAAATAAATTAACTAATTAAAAAAACCCTACATATACTCATAGAGAACATCATAAACTCCTTAAGAATTGGGATTGTTTCAGATTTGTATTTGTATTCCTACAACCTGGCACAATGCTGAGCAATCAGTAGGAATTTAATAAACAGTGATCAGATGGAAAAAAAAGGCATAGATCAAAAAAAAAAAAGGCATCTCTACAAAGCCTTCTTCCTGCCCACTTAGATCTTATGTAGCACTCTCTGTTCCCCTACTTAATATACTTATCATATTTTTGTGCACATAACTTATTTTATGTACATATTATTTTAAATATTCCTCTACTACTGTAAGCTTCATGAAGGCAGAGACTGCATCTCATTTTGACTTTTTATCTCCTCCAGGATTTTGCAAAGTGCTCTGCAGATGGCAAATGTTTAATAAATGGTGGCTGAATTAACTCAATCAGAAGCCATCACTGGCTCATTGTAGCCTCTCAAATTATTGTGGGTAAGAGTAAGGAATGACCTCCCAGCCCAGACCCCACTGCCTACTTACCTTGAAGCTCCTGAACTTGAAGCTTCCTTGTAGATTCCTAGAAAATCAGTGAGAAAATTACCAAGAGAATAACCAGTATTCAGTTTTAATGTGGGGTATGGAAAGGGCATCCAGTGGTCATCCAGTTTATAAAGGCCAGGAATATGTTGGTATTTAACTCAGTTACTTGCTAGGACTACCTGTAATCTTCTAGAACAGGAAATGAAGTGCAAGATTCTTGAGATCTGAGAATGCGTGGATTATTATTTATTATTATTTATCATTTATTAATATTGTTCGAATCTAGCTTTATTTGGTCTAACACAAAAAGCTTACTGTAGAGATCTGAAAAACAGTGGAAGGTTCCTGCCTTCACCTAAAGATGGAAGTAAGGAATACTTAGATTCCACTCAGAACTTGTTTTGGGTCCCCTCAGGTGTATTCCAGGTCCACTAAAGTTTGTGTTTTTGGCAGCTTGCTCTCTTATCCATTGCTACTAATGCTCATCTACTGTCACAGATGGGGAAAATGAGGTCTAGGGAAGAAAAAGGATTGGCCTTAGACTGTTTAGATTTAGGATTGAAAACATGATCTCTCTTTCATCCTTGCCCCACCTTTGCCATCTATTCCAAAGATCCTGTCATCCATCTTCCAGTGAGGCCAGTCAGATCAATGTTCTTATGCTCTTGTCTGAATTCTATCGAATGCAACTTCACAAAGACTTGTGGAAGGAACCACTCCTTTCTGGCTCTCTATCTATACCAAATGACCTAATAAATTCCTTTCTAAAACTATTTAATATTTTGGAGTTTGTTCTTGTGAACAACAAATGTTTCTTCTTTTTTTTTCTTCTTTGTATGACTGATTCTTGCATAATACAGAGCCTGGAACATAGTAGTACCTTAATAGGACCATGGGATCATAAATTCTGAGCTGGAAATTATCACAGAGGTCAAGTCAAATCCCCTCATTTTGCATATGAAGAAACTGAGTCATAGAGAGATTAAGAGATAATGGTAGCTAGCATTTATGAGGTGCTTTAAGTTTGTAAAATGCTTTACGAACATTATCTCATTTGATCCTCATAACAATCCTGGGAGATAGGTGCTATTATTTCTTCCCATTTTACAGAAAAGAAAGATAAAGGTTACATGACCTGACCATATTCACACAGTTAATATGTGTCTCAG
This sequence comes from Pseudochirops cupreus, assembly GCA_028627135.1. Taxonomy (NCBI): domain Eukaryota; kingdom Metazoa; phylum Chordata; class Mammalia; order Diprotodontia; family Pseudocheiridae; genus Pseudochirops; species Pseudochirops cupreus. Next base: position 180,462,774 of record CM053581.1, on the reverse strand, counting down.
GATGGATTTGAACTTGAGTCTTCCTGACTCCATGATGCTCCCATAGCTGGCTCTGACTTGCCTATGGTCACACAACTGATAAGGGCTTAGATGGTATTTGAACCTAGGTCTTCCTGACCACAATGCATGAATTAACTAAAGTGTTATAGGAAAGGAAGTTATAGGGAAATGTTACAGGAAAAAAAAGCGTGACAAATGCTTCCTTTAGTGGTTTCCCATGACATGGTGTCCCGGAAGAGCTTCCTTTCTCTATCCCCCTAGCCCAGGACCCTGGAATCATGGGAACTTGCTCAGCCTATTGAGCAGCATGGTTTGGAGTAAGGAAGACCTGAATCCAAATCCCAGCACTATCACTTAGTGGTATGAACTTGGGCAAGTCTTTGTGTCCTTAGCTCCCGCCTGGAACATAGCAGGAACTTAATAGAACCATAAGATCATCAATTTAGTGTTGGGAGGGACCTCATTTTCTTCTCCTATAAAATGAGGGCCTTGGATAGTCTCTGGGGTCTCTTCTACCTTTAAATCTATGACCCTATGGATTGGTAGATCTTCTATTCTTACCTCACCCAACTCTCTTTATTACAATATTTGCGTTTTTTCTATTTGCAGGAGGTGCAGTGTAGTATAGAGAGCTTGACATGGAGGGAGAAAGGTCTGGGTTTGAATCCTGCCTTGGATACCTACTAGCTGGATGACCTCCAAACAAGTCACTTGACCTCTCTGGGCCTCAGTTCCCTCATCTGAAAAACAAAAGGGTTGGATTTGATGACCCCTAAAGTCCCTTCCAACTCTAACTGTATAATCCTATGAACATTTAGAATCCATTCCCCCACTGGCCCATGACAGATCAGAATAACTGTACCTGTTGACACCCTGATGTTTCAGGAAGATTCTAAGGAAGAACTTTAATTCTCTGTCGATTGTGGGGACCACGACATAGGTGCCAGGGACCAAGTGGAAGCTTTCTGTATAATTCCATCTGGACATAACATTCTTGCCCTGAATAGGACTTGTGAATTCAAAATACATGGGATTCAATGGGTTGTGGAGATCATGGAACTGAAGAAAACAAAGAAAAGAGTGAGAATAAACCACCTTCTCTACTCAGGAGACAGCTTCAACATATCCCCAGGAGCCCCCTTGATTCATCAATGCAATATAACCACATTGGGCAAGCAACCATCACTGAAATAGCCACCTAGCAAGCCTAAAGATAACACAAATTAACTCAAAGGAAATGTGGCTAGGAAATGACTTTGGAGTTTCAATAAATGAATTTCCCACAGCCACTTTCTTTGTCCCACCATGTCTGCTCCTCAACTGACTTGCTTTGTTCCATCTACTAATCCTTCATAATCTACTTGATGTTTTCAATATATGTGTTATGTGTAAATACACGATTCCTCCCCTTCCCCCTTACATGTTTTGCCTCCCTGCCTTTTTATAGTCTGTATCCCATTCCTGGAGTATTCTTTCTTTTTTTTTAATTTTTAAATTCATTTTTAACTTAAATACAAACAAATAAAAAACATTTCCATGTACATAGCCCAACATAAAAATGATTCAATATATAATATAATACTTTAAAAAAAACAACCTATTTAATACACTGTTTTCAGTGCTATCTTGTGTTTCCTTCTAAATTTTCTTTTCTTCTACACTGTGTAACTTTTATTTTTTCTGTCTCCCTCCCCACCCTGCCCTACAGAAGGTTACCATTAGACACAAATACACATGCACACACACATATATACATAAATACATACATAATATACATATACATACTTCTTTTGTCAGTTCTTTCTCTGACTGTGGATAGCATCTTCCTTCAGTAGGTTTTTTGTAGATGATTTGAGTACTTATAATACTCGAAGTGACTCAGTAATTCAAGAATGTTCTTAGAACAATATTGCTGTTACTATGTAAAAGGTTCTGGGTTCTGCTTATTTTACTCTTCATTATTTCATGCACTTCTTCCCATGTTTTTCTAAACTCAGTCAACTCACCATTCCTTATTGCACAGTAGGATTCCATGGTGTTCTTTATTTAACCCTCATCTCTTAGAATGCCCAGTGTCATTCAAGGCTCCTTTCATTTTTTTTTAATTAAATTTTATGTTTATTTTTAATTTACATCATTCATTTCCACAAGATTTTGAGTTACAAATTTTCTCCCCATCTTTCCCCTACCCACCACACTAAAACAGCGATCACACTGTATAACCCCTACACAATCTGCTCTCTCCTATATCCTCCCCCATCCCTCCTCCCACTTTCCGGTAGGGCAAGATGGATCTCCATACCCTAGTGCCTGTGTATCTTATTTCCCAGTTGCATCTAAATAATAATAATAATAATAATAATGATAATAGTTTTTTTAAAAAAACATTTGATTTTACAACTTTGAATTCCAGATTCTTTTTCTTCCTCCCTTGTCACCCACCCTTACTGGGAAGATAAGCAATTAAATATAGGTTGTACATGTGTAGTTGCACAAAACATTTCCATAGTGGATATATTGTGGAAGACAGACTATATTTCCCTCCATCCTATCCTGTCCCCAACTTGTTCTATTCTCTACTTGGACCCTATCTTTTTTCAAAAGTGTGTGCTTCTAACTACCCTCACCCCCAACTTTCCCTCCCCTCTATCATCCCCCTCTCCTCCCCTTCCCCTCTACTCTCCTGTAGGGCAAGATATCCAATTTAGTGTGTATGTCATTCCCTCCCTAAGCCAAATTCAATGAGAGTAAGGTTAACCCATTCCCCTTTGCCTTCCTGTTCTTCCCCTCCATTGTAACAGTTATCCCTTGCCTCTTCTATATGAGATAATTTACCCCATTCTGTCTTTCCCCATCTCCTCTCATTATATTCCTCTCTCACCTCTCAATATCACCTTTTAAGTATCATCCCTTCCTATTCACCTGATCCTGTGCCCTCTGTCTATGTATACCTGTACCCATATATATACACACACATATGTATTCAAATGCACATATACCCTCCTATATAGACATATATATGTATGTATGTTTGTGTGTGTGTGTGTGTGTGTGTGTGTGTGTATATATATATATATACACACACACACACACACACACACACACATTACCTTTACCTATCCTCATACTGAGAAAAGTTTCATAAGTTACAATTATTGTTTTTCCATGTAGGCATATAAATAATTCAACTTTGATAAATTCCTTATGATTTCTTTTCCCTGTTTATCTTCTCTTGCTTTTCTTGCTTCTTGTATTTGAGTGTCAAATTTTCTATTCAACTCTGGTTTTTTCATCAAGAATGCTTGAAAGTCCTCTATTTCATTAAGTGATGATTTTTCCCCCTGAAACATTATACTCAGTTTTGCTGGGTGGGTGATTCTTGGCTTTAATCCTAGCTCATTTGACCTCTGGAATATCATATTCCAAGCCCTTTGATCCTTTAAGGTAGAAGCTGCTAGATCCTGTGTTATCCTGATTGTGTTTCCACAATATATTCAAATTGTTTCTTCTTGGCCACTTGTAATATTTTCTCCTTGATCTGGAGACTCTGGAACCTGGCTATAACATTCCTAGGAGTTTTCTTTTCAGGATCTTTTTCAAGAGGTGATTAGTGAATTCTTTCAATTTGTATTTTGCTTTCTGATTCTAAAATATCAGGGCAATTTTCCTTGAGAATTTCTTGAAGGATGATTTCTTGGTTCTTTTTTTGATTATGGCTTTCAGGTGGTCCAATAATTTTTAAATTGTCTCTCCTGGATCTAATTTCCAGGTCAGTGGTTTTTTTCAATGAGATATTTCACATTGCTTTCTATTTTTTCATTTATTTAGATCTGTTAAATAGTATCTTCATTTCTCATGAAGTCATTTGCTTCCATTTGCTCCACTCTAATTCTGAAGGAGTTATTCTCTTCAGTGAGCTTTTGAAATTCTTTTTCCATCTGGCAAATTTGGCTTTTTAAGGCATTCTTCTTCTCATTGGCTTTTTGGATCTCTTTTACCATTTCAGTTAATCTATTTTTTAAGGCGTTATTTTCTTCAATCAGGTTGTTGGCTCTCTTTTAATGATTTTCTTGCATCATTCTCATTTCTCTTCCCAATTTTTCCTCTACTTCTCTTACTGGATTTTCAAAATCCTTGAGCTTCTCCATGGCCTGTAACCAGTTCATATTTTTCTTAGAAGCTTTTGGTGCAGGAGTTCTGACTGTGTTGTCTTCCTCTCATTCCATGCTTTGATGTTTTTTTGTCACCAAAAAAGGAATCTAAAGTTGGATTGCTATGCTTGCTTTGCTTGCTCATGTTGCCAGTCAATTACTTGACTTTTGAGCTCTTTACCGCAGTAGAACTCTGCTTCCAGAGGGGAGAGCTTTGTCCCAAATTGCTGGGGTTTTCACAGCTGCCAGAGCTATTAGGAGGCAGCCCCCACACACTCTGGCTCATTGGTCACACACCTCAGGACCACCATCCAAGACCGTGATCCAGATCCAGGCAGGTTAAAGCAAGAGCAATTACCCTCTGAATGTTTGCTTGGCCCCTCTACAGTCTGCAGGCAAGGAGCTCTGGAGCAGTCATGTGGAGGTGGCAGCAGGGCTGCCACATCTCCACCACTTGTAGCTCCAGAGGGAGGGGCTGGAGCTGCTCCTCCATCTCCCCCAGTTCCAAAAGAGTTCTACACTGACCTCTCACTTTTTCTTTGGCATTTATGGGTTGATACTTCTGGAAACTGTCACTGCTGCTAGTGATATACTCACTTAAAGTCCACTGCAGCCACTGACCAGGGCCACGCTGGGGCTAAAACCAGGGACTCACACAGGTTGATCTCAACTCCCAGCACACTATGATGAACCCTTCCTGTCCACCTTCCAGGCTGTCTTCTGCAGGAGATTTGTTTCTCTCTGTCACTTTGTGGGTTCTGTAGCTCTAAAATTTGTTTAGAGTCATATTTTATAGGTATTTGAGGTGGTTATGGGAGGAGCCACGGGGTTTTCCTGCTTCTACGCTGCCATCTTGGCTCCTCCCGAAGACTCACTTCTGATATGATGCCTTTGACTCCTCCTTTGTCCAGCCTCATTTTGGATCAATTTAGGGCTTGAGATATAATGTAATATAATGAATAGATAGACTGGACTCAAAATAGGGAACATTTTGACTCAAGTCTTATTTCTTACACATACCGGTTGTATGTCCCTAGGGAAGGTTCTTACCTTTACAGTATCCCAGGCAATTTTATTAGATTATAGATGACAGAGCAGTTGAAATGCATTGGTAGAAGGAATTTTACCATCAGAAGTTCTCTGCATCAGTGAAATCACAAACCTACTCCCCCTGCAATGTTTTTGTACTTAAACATCAGTGAATATATTGCTCCACAACCCTTAGTAAGAGTCCCCATGTCTTCACAGGCAGGGATTATTTTTATTTTGGCTTTGTAGTCTCTAAATCTTAGACAGTATTTGGCATGTGTTAGATGCTTGATAAATAAGTAATACTTGACAACTGATTGTGCATGTGAGGAGACAGAGGAGCTGAAGATAATGCCAAGCTTATTCACATGGAAGGCTGGAAGAATGGTGGAGCCATCGACAAAAAGGTATAAGTTTGCAAGAGGTGTAAGTAGTATAGAAAAATTCCACAAGATGTTTATGAAGGCAAAGACCATGGACTGTAATTATTTATGAATTTGTCTTATTTCCCTTCTACATGCTGTGTATAGACTTTAGACATATACTATAGAATACTTGGATTCAGATCCCACTTCTGATATTTACTAGTTGTGTGACCATAACTTTACTACTTTGAGACTCAGTTTTCTCATCTGCAAAATGAGCATAGATAATCTATAGTAGTAATCACATAAGGTTGTGTGATTTGAGTGATATTATGCGTAAAGCATCTTGTAAAATTAAAAGTACTAGTTAAGTAACAGACATTATTACAAAAGCATGGATTTCAGAGTGGAAAAAGTCTTCAGCAACCATCCAGCCAAATTTACACCCTGAAAGGAATCCCCATTTTAATGTAGTGGGCAAGTGGTTATTAGGCTTTTGCTTAAAAACATCTAATGAGTGTGAAGAAGTAGATGGTGCGCTCCATTTTGGATAGATATAATTTTTCAGAAGTTTTTTTCTTGGCATCAGGCCTGAAATTTCCTCTTTGTAACTTCCTTCTATCATTCCTAAGGGATATGGTATAATTTCTTGTTTCATTTAAGGGAAAGTGTTTAGTATCTGTTACTCTCAGTTTCATGAAATCAAAGACCTGAGTCTTATCTGTTTATCTCCCTTGAGGCCTATGTGAGTTAGTGCTCTGTCATCCAGGTCAGGTGAATCCCTTAGAAGACAAGCTTTGACATGGGTTACTTTGAGTTCTCGTCATCTAGGTCTCTGCCTCTCTCCTTCAGCCCCCTAGGGCCATGACAGAATTCCTCCTCTTTGAAGAATGAATGGACCTTGATGATTCTGCTTTTACTTCAATATTCTCTAACAGATAAAACAATGAATATAATGCATCAGCTATTATTGGGATGACACACACACATATTACAAAGTAAAAACCCTTTACTAAACAAATTTCCTCCCAGACAGACTGGGTGCTGAGATGCTATTTAAAATGCTTACACAGCGTGACATTGTTATTTATGAGTTCTGCCTTTGGGAGAAAACAGTGAGAAAGAGGAGAGGTGCTGTTCAGTGGTCAGGGGTGACAGGCCAGGCTATTGGACTTAGTTCTTAGTTCTGCAACACTGAATTTCCCTCTAAGTCATGCATTTGGGGGCTCATTGAAGGGCACCATGTATGTATTCAATCAAAGGTGCTCTGGTTATATCAGTGAATTCTCTTCTGTTTTGCAGCCAGGTTATATTGCTTTCTTGGTCACTTCTGGCAAAGCAAATAATGATAATTGTTCTGCCTCAAAGAACATTGACTTCTCCCAGTGTTGCCTAAATGAACTGAAGATTAATATTGTTTCTCTCTCTCTTTCTCTCTCTCTCTCTCTCTCTCACTCACTCTCTGTCTCTCTCTCTCTGGCTTTCTCTCTCTCTGTGTCTCCAGTTTTTTCTCTTTTCCTGTGACTGTCTCCTTCTCTCTTTGTCTTTCTGTGTCCGTATCGCTGCCTTTTTCTGTCTTTCTCCCTAGAGGAAGGTGCATCTTAAATTTTCATTAAGAAACTTTTTCCATTGTGGGAAATATCCTAAGTTGGAGGATTTTCCCTTCTGAGAACAGCTTATTTGTTTGCTCTTTTTTGGGGGAGATAGCTAGGATGGACATCTCCCTACACTGGCATCAACTCTTCTCCCAATTCAGCATTCTATTCCCCATATTCAACATTCCATGTCCCTGGATCTGCATCTTTGCATAGGGTGACCTCATACCTAGAACATACTTTCTCTTCACTTCTACCTCTTAGATTCCTTAGCTTAGCTTCCTTCAAGCCTCAGCTCAAGTTAGTTTTATTCTCCCTCCTCAAATTATATTGCATTTACTCCTCTGTATAAATGGAAACTCCTTGAAAGTAGACTCTTAAAAAAAATCTGTGATTGTAACTTGGAAGCCTAACATGCCTTGAACATAGTAACTGTTTAATAAGTGTTTGTTGAATGGAATTGAGATTGAAGAGGCCTTCAACCCATTTTTATTTTCTTACTTCAATCTGCAAAATGGGGATGTAGAATATGAAACCTGGTCAACTTCTGTGTCAACAGACTGCTTTAAGGATAAACAAGACAAGAGAAAAATACATCAGCCTTTGGGAAGGAAGGTTTATTTAAGGAGTCTTACGGTGGACCTCATCCAAGGGTTTTAAGCATTCAGTCAACACCAATCTTCACAAGGTTGGATTGGGTCCTCTTTTAATAATGATAATTATTTTTGCTTCAGTCATCAGCGTGATGAACTCTGTGCTAAGAAAGTCCCTCTACTATTGCAGATCATCAATAGATCTACAGCCTATTCTTAGAAAGTTGCCCAAGGCAGTGAGAGGTTAAGTGACTTTTCCCAAAGCCATCATGTATCAGAGGTAGGACATGAGCCCAGGTCATACTCTTTCCCAATCTGGTTTATGGTACATTGACTCTAGAGCCACAGGACCTGGGTTAAAACCTAATCTATGATTCATCTTACTTATTTTGACCACAAGCAAGTTATTTAACTTTTCTGAGTCTCTATTTCCTCATCTGTAAAATAAAGGGTATGGAAGGACTATTTGGACTTTCATGTCTTTTCCAGTTCTATAACTACAGTCTCTATTAACTAGACAAGCAGTTCTCGACCTGTGGGTTATGTTCAATTTGTAACAATGAAAATATATCCTGCATATCAGATATCTACGTTACGATTCATAACAGTAGCAAAATTATAGTTATGAAGTAGCAACAAAAAGTAATTTTATGATTGAAGGTCACCACAACATGAGGAACTGCATTAAAGGGTCGTAGCATTAGGAAAGTTGAGAACCACTGAACTGGACCAAGGTCTTTTGTTTGTTCATAGAATCTCCTTATCTTGCCCAAGCTGGTGGTACAGTGGCCACTCACAGGACCAGTTACACTACTGATCAGCATGGGACTTGCTGTGTTTCTGTCCTGGTTTGGTTTGTCCTAAACCTCTCTCTTCTTGAGAATCCACCATATTGATGTTAGACAGTGTGGAAATTACTTGACTGAAGCTTAGAACTCCCAAGGTCAAGCAATCTACTAGCTTCAGTTTTGCTGGTAGCAAGGATTACAGGTATTTACCATAGCACCCATAAGTCAAGTGCTCTTAAATAAGGTCTATGCATAGAAGATTTGTGAAATTGGATGAAAAAATGTTATATATTTGCTTTAAAATAATTGGTTTCCTTTATAATTCTTTTATTTTGTACATACAAAAACATGGGCATTTGGCACAGTGTCTGGCACACAGGTGGTGCTTAATAAATTTTTGTTGATGACTAAGTTTCATCGGATTACCAAATGGGTCCATGACAAAAGGTGAAGAACTCTTGCACAAAACCTTGCTACACGTTACTCCAGTTCTTTAAGTATTATAATTTCATTACTGTGAACAGGTACTCTCTCAGAGCAGATCACAATGCCTCTGTCTACTAACACTTAGTCTTCCAGGGTTATTATAGGTATAAAAATATATCATCCTGCAGTCTTCCTAATGACATGATTCTCTCAAGTTAAGTTAATTTTCAAGTAAGAGACCTCCCTGGACCTACATGGAAGGCTTTGTCAGTTTGGTAGGACCTATCAGAACTTCACTTACATTGGCCTAATCTCAGGGAACTAAGAGACTTTATGAGGGAAGGTGGGCAACCCCAAGACAAGAAGAAGCAAAAGTGGCACAGAACTTTTGGCTGATAGACAAGTCAGACTCAGCACAGGTCCTCCTAGTACAGTGACGTTCTACTGTCAGAGTATAAGGGTTTTAAGGTAGAAATCTTTAATGAGGAATTGTAGGCAGCACCAGCCTCATTCAATTGTGTATGCAGGATTTGGAAGTCCCAGGACTTAATTTTTGGGTGCAGGCCACCAGCAGGCTTCATCTTGCTGCCTTTATCTGTATCTCAAGTGTACCTATGGACATAGCAACAGATTCTAAATCAGTACATTGGGAAGAATGCTGGAGGTAGGAAGACCACCTCTGCCACTTACTCATTGTATGACCTTGGGCAAGCTATTTGACCTCTTCAAGTCTCAGTTCAAGCTCTAAATCTGTTGCTATAATTCTAGGAACACAGAGGTGTATAATGCCCAGTAGGTGGCCACATTGTGTCTGCAAAAGGAAAAATATGACTTTTTTCGTGGGGTGTAAGGAGTTTTAAGGGAGGCAAATGCAAACGAGGGAAAAAAGATTGTGATTATGTAACCATAGTTCTTTTCACACACATAAACATATTCTTACCCTTTTAAGAAACAAAAGTTCCAAGAAATGGACTGGGAATAGACATATCCTTGGTCTGGTTACACGTTGTTCAGTCATGTCTGATTCCTCATTACTCTGTTTTGGGGTTTTCTTGACAAAGACAGTAGAGTGGCTTGCCATTTACTTCTCTGGCTCTTTTTACAGACAAAGAACTGAGGCAAACAGGAATAAGTGACTTGCCCAGGGTCACACAGCTAATAAGTGTCTATGGCCAGATTTGAATTCATGAAGATGAATCTTCCTGACTGAACCACCTAGCTATATGCTCTTCTACTAATGAGCTAACTCTGTAATCCTAAGTGAATTATACATTTTAAACCTCCCTGGTTATAATGCTACCTGACATAGTAACATATAATCATAACTCACATGGATATAAGACTTTCAAGTCTGCAAAACACTTTCCTTAAAACAATTTTGTGAGATAGTGCAAGTTCCATTATCCCCCATTTTCCAGGTGAAGAAACTGAATCTGAGAGGTTAAGTGACTTTTCCACCATTCCACAGCTAATAAACATCATAATGAGTCAGAATGAGTATTTAATCCCCTACTCCTGACTGTAAGTGTTGTGTTCTGTCCACACTTCTTTATGATAAAGGGGTTGGTCTGAGTTCAGGTGCTCTCAAGCTTTAAAATCCTGCCTGGTAATAGTGGACAAAGCATTGGTTCTAGGTCAGAAGACCTCCACCACTCACTACTGCAACATCCTGGGCAAGTCACTTAACATCTAGCATTTATGTAGCATTTTAGGTTTTAGAAAGTGCTTTTTATAAATGTCATTTCATCCTCATAACAACACTGGGAGGTAGGTGCTATTATTAGCCATCCTCATTTTCCAGATGAGACTGAGGCAGACAAAGATTAAGTGGTTTGCACAGGGTTATACAGCTGCTAAGTGAGGTTGGAATTTGAACAGGTCTTCTAGTCTCCAAGTCCAGTGCTCTGTCCATGGAGCCAACTAATTCCCTCTAAAAATATCAGGAATTGAGTCAAAGGCTACAGATATCACAATGTTCCCTGGACTTTTACCAGCATAATGAACCAGAGTGACAGAGGTAGTCTGTAGAAGAGCAAATATGCTGGCACTAGAAGAAAGAGTTTGAACTGCAAATGGGTATAGAGATTACCCTCTATTGTATCTGTCATCTATCCAGGCGCATATCCCTTCATCTGTCTGTGACTCAGTTTCTTCATCTAAAATTTAGGGCTAATAATACACTTCCTACCTCAGGGGCTTCTTAAGAAAATTCTTTGTAAATACAAGCCATTTGTTATTATTATCTTCCCCATTATTAATGGTAATATTGAATAGTTATTAAATCAACAGAGTATTACATATTTAATAATGACTACTATTACTAACTAAATCATGGTAAATCTTGAGTGGTAGGAGGAATGGCAAAGGAGGATGCTTCTTCTACACTAATTGAACTTTGTCATCAGACAAAAGTTCTAAAATAAGCCTGCTGTTTACATTGGTCTGAATAGACACCAATCTGTATTTTGTTAACTCCAATTTGTTTCCCACCAGTGCTTTGAGATCATTTAAACCTTAAAAGCAAAATCAACTTACTCTATCAATTTTGCTGTCCTCTATCCCCCACCAAAACAGGACAACAACATTTAGAAGCTGACTTATGGTCAGGGAAGCTCACGCCTCCTTATATTAATAGCCCAATATTCCAATTCTGATTATTGGAATTAACTGGAAAGGTCAAAGATGTAGGTGGGGACAGACATTGAAAGTTCTCTGGAATAACTGGTTTTGCCATATCCAAGCCAGTGTAACCTGAGGCAGAACTTGTTAATTCTGATATAGAATGAGATGCGTTATGGCAGGAATTCTCAGGCTTTTGGGAGCCACAGACTACTTTGGCAGTTTGATGAAGCCTATGCACATTTTTTTCAGAAAAACTGTTTTTTTTAATGCATAAAATAAAATTTATAGACTCAAAAAGGAAATATTAAAATAGTTATTAAAATATTTTTAAAACAATTTCATGGACTCCAAGTTAAGAACCTCTGCTTTATGGGCACCAGTACGGGAATGTGTAACTAGTAAAGGTTGAAAAATAGAAAAAGGTAAGCCAAGCTACCAGAACAAGCATTCGGTTGGTGATACCATACCACAAAGTAGATCTAATTGTATCCACACAGAAAAACTGAGAGGTCATACCTGGTGTTCAACCTAAAGGAGAGAAGAAAAAAAGGCAGGTTTTAGTTTCAGTGTAGGTTTTTTCTTTTGTCTGCTTCACCAAGAGATCAGAGTCCCTAGGTTCTTTCATTTCTTTTCTGACTTTCCAATCATATGGACCCCTTGTCATGAGCACTGAAATGGCAGAAAGTTATGGGATTATACAACATGGAACTAGAAAGGACCTTATAGATGATATCATTTAACTCCCTCATTTTATAGATAAGAAACTGTATAGTTCCTCCTCACTCTCCAAAGTCTTTCGCAAAAGAAATGGCCTTAAGAAATGGCCTTCCCTAAAATTTAAATACATTTTCAAGAATTTGGTTGGCCTAAGTCATTTGATTTGTCCATGGTCACATTGTATAATAAGTAGCTGAGTCCAGGATTTGAGATCAGGACTTCTGATAACCTGTGCAGTGTTCATGTTTTCCTAATCTCTTTGAGTGTGAACACAAATACATGGATGGGTCATTCTCCCTCTATTCTTAAGGAATTCTACACCTGACTTACAGTCTTACTCTCTGCTCTAACCTCCTTCCTTATGTTTAGTTACTTTATTTTGTACATCCTCTAAAATACCCTGGCTTCCCAGTTCATTACCTACTTTAGTTCCCATGACATATCTTCATTCCACCTCTGTCACACACATACATGGTTATAACCTTTGACTTTGCCACTCTCCATAACTGTGTAACTATTCTAGTTCCGTGATAGTTAACTGAAATTCATTTCTTTGACAATCTCATATCGTTCCACTTGTCCCTGTGACTCAGTCATCCACCATCACTGGGAATACCCTTTCTCCCTTTCTTCCCCCTTCCCTCCTCATAATTCTGTTTCACATTCCCAGAGCTGGTCTGGGAAGGCCCATCAGTGAGTAGGAAGATCCATTATCATTGGGAGAACCTTGTCCCTTCACCCCTTCCTTTGACAAGAGTCACCCAGAAAGCATTCAGCCTCTTAATTACTCACATAGTTTGCATAGTTTCCATACTTGTCATTCAGTTCTTGTCCAAACCTTCAAGTCTTTTATACCACTTTACCTTTCAGTATAAGACCTTGTCTCATACTTAGAAAATTGAGACAATCTGGCATGAGCTTTATCTTTTTCTTCTTATCTTTTTTTTCTCTGCCTCTAAAATTCTTGAACCCTTTCCTATTCTGTCTTCCTTTTTTCTAGTCTCTTGATGAAGACGTGGGCCTTCTCTCCAATACCAGTCTTCCTACTTGGGTTCTTGATCCCATTCACTATTGGTTCCTCCACAAGTTTGCTTTCTCAGGCATCCTTAATCTCTGTCTAGTCTCTAATCCCTCTCTATTTCTCTGATGTCTACAAACAGACTCAAAAGACCCCACCCATTAAAAAGACCCAAACCTTCATCTGATCTTACCCTCCTCTCAAGCTATCACCTAGGCAGCTGAGCAGTACAATGGATAAAGGTCTGTGCATGAAATTATGAAGAGGAATTTAAACACTCACTGTGTGGCCCTGGGCAATCACTCAGCTACTGCCTGCCTCAGTTTCTTTAACTGTAAAGTGGGGACGATAATAACATCAAAGACTTGAAGATATACTATAGCAAATTGCAAAGAAAGAAATATAACCAAATAGTGGTGAGATTGAAAAGTAAGGAAAGTATGTGGGCTGAGTTATCTTTGATTGGGAAAATATATTTGTCTGGAGTCTGATCAAGAGGGCTATAAACTAAATAGGAAAAAGGAAGGAGAAAATTGCTCTCAAATATGCATATCAAGCTGGAAGATGAGTAAAAGGCACAATGCAGAAAGAATACCAGTAGAAAAGACCAATGTGTTAAAAGTTGGAATTAGACAAAATGACTTTGGAGGTTCCGTCTACATCTAAATCAATTCAATCGATAAACATTTATTAAGCACTTGTTATGTACCAGACTATGCTTAGTACTGGGGATACAAAAGGACACAAAAGACAGTCATTGTCCACAAGAGCTCACAGTCAGATCTATGATGCCATGAACTTACAGGTGGTGCTATCTAAGAAGAGAACTAGTAAGAAAACCTGTAGCTTTAGGTGTTGAAAATACAAATGGACATAAGATGGATAAGAAGTTGAACTTTTGTTGAGTCATTTCAGTCACATCTTACTCGCTGTCTTTTGGCAAAGATACTGGAATGGTTTGCCATTTCCTTCTCCAGCTCATTTTACAGATGAAGAAGCTGAGGCAAGTGACTTGCCCAGGGTCACACAGCTATCTGAGGCCATAGTATCTGAGGCCACATTTGAACTCACAAAAAATGGATCTTCCTGATTCCAGCACATTGTCACTGATATGCTCAGATACAATAACTTAAACAGAAACACAAGGCTACTTTAAGGGACAGAGTGAAGGCATGAATAGCATACTGAGATATTTAGATGACAGGAAGCTGTATCCTGAAGGGAAGAACTGGGAAAGATAAAATTTTATGCAGATTCATATGACATAGCCCTTAATTGGCTTTAAAAAGTCACCTTCACATGCACAACATGGCTAACCACAAAAAAAGGAAATGAGTATTTAAGTGGATGTATGCCAACAATGTGACAAAGTGGGGAAAAAAGCTGAGGCAATCTTTTATGGTATTGAGAGGCATCATGTCAACAATTAGCAAGATCCTTGTTTCTGTAGTACTTTTCTTTGATCAGAACATATTTGGGGCGTTGTGTTTAGTTTTGAACACCACGGTTTAGGATGGACATTTGTTAACTTAAAAGTGAGGTATAGAAGGATAAGGTAACTTGGGACTGTGGGTCTCTTTTTGTGACCTTAGATAAGTCATTGCTCTTGTCTGGGACTCAGTATTCATATCTGTAAGATGAGAGGAGTGGAGGATGGGCTTGGTGACTCCTAAGGTCAGTTCTAGTTTTAGAGTTAGACTCTTCAAATCTTTTGGACTGGGGACACCTGAAAGAAAGAAGACTCAAGTATGACATGATAGCTATTTTTCCCCAGGTTTCAGTTTTTTTATTTGTGAACACAAAGGTATAAGGGATGTGACCTCCTGGAAAGAGAAGCAGAGTTCCTGGGCAGCACACTTTGTGGAGGGAGATCAGCCACATGGCATCTGTTTATGGGCTCATTCAATCCTCTGGGCCTTCTGCATTTTCTTGGAGATGTCTGCTATCCAGTATGCAGAGAACCTCATTAGGACCAGAACCTAATTATTATCTGGTCTTTCCATCTGCCGTGAACTGAACATGAGTCCTCCTCTATAATTCATCTCTCTCATTAGAATTTGAGCTTTTTGACAGCATGGACTATCCCTATTTCCTTTTTGTATCCCTAGTGCTTAGCACAATGTGAGACACATCATAAACCATGAATGCTTTTCCGTTTCATTCTATATAATCTCTCAGGTTTCTCCCAGCTCTAACATTCTATGGTTCAATGATTCTTTGTTCAGGAATTCAGAAAACATTCAGAAAGGAAAATCAGAGGCCCAGGATTTGGCCTGTTAAATTACATTTGTTTTCATGACTACTCAACAGGAGAGTGAAATGCCTGGAAAATATGAGCCATGAAGCTGAGCTAACCCCATCTATACCTTGTATACTTTAAAAAGAAGCATCATCTTTCTACTCTGGTTAGGCTGCATGTTGATGGAGACTACTACGTTGATACCTTCCGTGGGCTCTGTCACACAGAAGAAGTACTGAAGCGTATTCCCGAGGGCATCTAGACAAAAGAGTACAGTACACACAGTCAGCCCTTGACCTTCCTACCCTGACTCCTGCTCACTGGACCAGTGAGCTCATTGTGGCGGGAGTATATACTGCATTAGATTAATCACTCTGTCTACTATGTTCTTGTATGTTTGCGTGCATGCGTGTGTATGCACATAGGCAAGAAATATTCAGAATCTCGTGAGTAATGAATCTGAAACAGCAAGCTCCCCTGATAGAGACAATGGGAAATAGGTATTGTACTTGAGGCTGGCATTAGAATTTTACTCAGATGTAATCACCAGAAAATTGAAATGGGCATAAATTCAGTGAATTCTAATGTAAATGCCGAGAATAGTGGGAATAAAGATAAAGATGTGTTTCCAGCAGAAAAGAGGTACACTAATTAGAGACACAACATGATACAGCATAAACATTGATGGGTTTGGGATCAGAAGATCTTGATACAAATTCTAGCCCTGTCACTTGCTATCTGTGTGACCCTGGGCAAGTCACAAACCTCTCTGGGTCTCGATTTTCTCATTTGCAAAAAGAGAGAGGGGTTAGATGATCTCAGAGATGCCTTCTGCCTGTAAATCTGTCATCCTGTAATAGGAATCTGGAAGTCTATATTACTACTCAGACCCTAGGGATGAGGTGCCAAGGCAATGCAGGACAGAATATGCTCAGGAGAGCCTTCCCACATGTTGCATTCTATGGCCATTCCAGATTTAGACAGGTATAACTTTTATTCTCTTGTGTAACTGGTTGGCATTCTGGCTCATCACTCAAGTTCCAGTAAGTTATATGACTGTCATATTCTGTCATATTATGAAGGTTGATCCTTGGTTTTTCAGATGACAGGATTCCTAGAGATAGGTGGCATAGGGCACTGGGCTTGAAGTCAGGGAGACTTGAGTACAAATCTGGCCTCAGATACTCACTAGCTATGTGAATGTGGACAAGTAATTTCATCTGTTTGCCTCAGTTTCCTTGATGGCAAAGTGGAGATAATTAGCATCTACCTTCCAGGGTTTTTGTGATGACAATATTTATAAAGCTTTTAGTATAGTGCCTGGCATATAGCAGGAAATATCTGAATACTAGTTATTATAATTATTCACTAAAATTTTGAGGGTCCCGACTCCAAAGTAGAGGGGGAACTTGCTTTGAGAGAGAACATCGTCCAACTAGACCATCTCTGATCTTACACAAAACGGGCATCTTTTTTTTTTTTGGTCATAACTGTTGTTGAACAACTTTTCATGCCAGCAGAGATCTTTTTATTTATTTTCTAGTCATTCCTCTTGAAGTCAAATAAGCAGTCAATTTACAGATAACCTCTAACCCTCCCTACTCTCAGTCTAGTCAAATACTTACCGGAACTACTATCTTGCATAATGTTTCCTTGGAGCTTTGGGACTTTATATGGAGCTTGGGACCACGTTCCATTGTCCACTTCTCCATCGTTCATTACCATTGGATATTGATGACAAATAAACATGCTAGTAAATAATTTCTGGAAATCTTGAAAGGACATCCTGTGAAAAACAAAGGCACACGGTAAGATAAGTATCTGACTAATATTTGATATACTGGCTGTGTCACCTTGGACAAGTCATTTTCCACTTGAAAATAACAAATGGAGCCCAGGATATCTGTACTGGAAATGACCATAAGGCTGGGAAGAATCCTTGAAAGGATGTGGTTTGGCAACAGTGAGGATGTTCATGACTTAATTATCTTTTTGTGACCAACAAACTCACTGTGTGGTCTTGGAAATAGAATGCAGATATTTTCCATAGCCACTATAAGATATCTACTATTCTCTTAGGCTAACTTTGTCTCCTAGGTGTGAGCATTTACTGGCAACTTGGCACTTAGAAGCCATTGAATGATGGCTTGGAATCAGGAAGAGCAGACATTCAAATCCTGGGGTGGACACTTATTGGCCTTGTGAACCTTGAGTGATGAGTCACTTAACCCAGTTTTCTGTTCTGTAAAATGGGCTTAATAATTAGCATTGACCTCACAAGTTTGTTGTGAGCATAAAGGAAGCAATTAAATTCTCTTGTATTTAGGCTCCTAATCTGGAAATGGGTAGAATAATAGCTCCTGTTTTACAAGGTTGTTGTGAAGATAAAATGAGATATCTTTGCAGACCTTGAAGAGCTATATAATCATCAGCTCTTATTTTGATTCTCCTTCCCCCTCCCCACCCTGGTGCAATACAATCAGATGCAAGCAGTCTTTGTGGCTCTGGTATGCCAAAAAGAGGTGTACTTCTAATTGTTATGGCTCAGTGTGAGCAGGTGAACTCCTGGGGGTCATCAGGAGACTCAGCAGGACGTGAGAAATGTTGACGACTGTCATCATTTGTTAAGTATTGAAAATCAAATTGTCTAGGGACATTCATAAACTAGAGTGTGTCAAGGAGGAAGTCAGCCAGCTCCCTGAGAAGCTCTTGAAATCATGTGATGATAGGAGGAAAAGTTGTATGAGATAAGAATATTTAACCCTGAAGAAGTCATTGAGTAAAGATAGAAATCTCTGAATATTAGAGGGCTGGCATGGGAAAGAAGGATTTGTTCTGCGTAATTGCAGGAAAGACTTGAATCAGTGAGTGGAAGATACAGGGAGGAAGTAAAAAGGGGAATTTTTTTTGCAAGTAGAACTGTGCAAGATGCAATGTTGACTTTTAAAAAATGTTATTAATGCATGGTAGTAGATAGGGCACCTGACTTGAAATCAAGAAGACCAGGATTAAAATCCCTCCTGAGATACTTACTAACAGTATGACCCTGGATAAGTAATTTAACCTCTGTCTGCATCAATTTCTTCTTCTGTAGAATGGAAATCACTAGCATTTGTATAGCACTTTGAGGTTTCCCTACTGGCCAGATGAGGGAGTTGGACTAGGTCCTTTTCACATCTAAATTACTACTATTTAGAGTATTTCATTTTTGTTAATATCCCTTCCCCCAAAGAACCTCCCCTTATGACTCTTTGTTGGTTCAGCCATTTGTTTCAATTTAATTTGTAAGCTCCTTATTGACTGAATTCATATGGATGCTGCCCATGGAGGGCCTTTTGATTCTGCTTTAGAATCTTAGTAGTTTCATAGACCCCCAAATGGAGGTAAAGTATTTTTGGTTATATCTGACAAATCTGATGTTGTTGAACATTCATCAACTTTTACTGCTGCTTGATGAAGTGATGTATCCTTATTCCGAAAGTAATTCTGTAAGTTTTTGACCTGTTTATCATGTACTTTGATAATGTCTATCAATTTTCTTCCTCCTATTTGTCAAGGAAATGTTCATTTTTCTATAGTTTCCTTAGGCTGATGGGGTCCCTGTATTCCATATACATTGAATGAGTTTTTGTTATGATAATTTTTAAATTTTATAATTTCCTTTTAAAAATATTTTATTTTTAACTTATGGAATAAAATAAGTATTTCCATAACATAGTACAATAAAAAGATGATTGCACACAAAACTTTATTATATATTAAATTCTATAATTCGAAAGCACACATTAAGATTGTGGTCTGGGAATATGTCATTTTTTACCTATTCCTCAGTGTCCAGAACAGTATCTTTCATGCAGTCCACTTTTCATTGATTGTTATTTAATGACATAAACAGAACACCAAGCTAACTGTGCCCAATTGGACTGTCAGCTTACTTACCTTCAGAGATACTGAATCTTGACAAACCATATTACGTCCAGGCCCATAGGGGGTGGTACAAAAGACAAAATTAGTAAAGCTCGTCATTGACCCTTCACTTAAGCTTAGGGACGGAGGAAGAGGGTTTCAGTTTTAAGCTAAATTTTCAAAAAGTACTTGAATAAAAGAGAAAAATACCAAAACTCTCCATCTTCTTTCTTCTCATAAAGCCTAGTCCTCTCTGATTCTTGGACCTTCTGCCATTCTGGGGAACTGAGAGAGAGAGAATAAAATGAATTCTATGAGAGTCATCCTGACAAGAAAAGAAATAGTTAACAATTATAGTTAACATTTACACAGCACTTTAAGGTTTGCAAGGCATGTTATGTACATTAGTTCATTTGACTCTCATAATAATTCTCAGAGGTAGTGCTATTATTACCCCCATTTTATAGATGAGGAAACTAAGGCTTGGGGAGGTCAAATGACTTTTTCAGAATTACACAGTTAGCAGGTGTCAGAGGTAGAATTCAAATCAGGTCTTCCTGATTGCAAGACTGATATTCTTTTCATTATACTATATTGGCTAGTTCATTTTTACTTAGAATTTTATAGGGTAGGGAGTATCATTTTTGTTCAATAGATGAGAAAGTCCAGTCACAGAAAGGTGAATTGTATTGTTTGAGGTGAATTGTCTTGCCATATTCCAAAGGGCATGCAACCTGAATCTCTGTACCAAGGAGCTTTACTCTTGGTCATTTCCCATTTCCCACTATTATTCAATTAATCATATCTAAGTTGAAAAAGCTAAAATAATATCCCCTTGATTTACTAATTATAACAATAGCGTTGCAAATTAATCAAACCACTCTAGAATACATATTGAAATTATGGGAGAAAAGTCACTAAATGATTCATACCCTGCAACATAGAAACCTTGCTACTGTATGTGATTTCTATGGAAATCAAGACTGGAAAAAAATTCTAGACCAACAGAGTTGTAGGAGGATGTGTGTGTGTGTGTGTGTGTGTGTGTGTGTGTGTGTGTGTGTGTGTGTGCACGTGTGATTGGTAGGAGAAAATTAAATCCAGAAATAAAGTGGGCGTTGATTAATTGGAGAATGACTAAACAAGCTCTAGTAGTCAATACTAGAATACCATAAAAAATGAGGAGTATGAGGATTTCAGAGACTTGCAAGAGGATTTTCACAAACACGTGCTGAGTGGAATGAGCAAAAACAGAAGAATAATTCCCATTATGACTACGACAATATAACCAAAACCACACTGACAATTTTACTCAGATGGATTGCAATGATCGGTCTTAGTCTTGGAAAAATGATGAAAACCATTCCTCCCAGTAGTGAGGTGGGGTCTTTGGGAACAAAAGGATTCCTGTGCATCAGAAGCAGTCATTCTGTTGGTCAGTTTTGTTTTAGCATTAATGACTTTCTGGGCAAGTCTGGAATCTCAACCCTGAGCCCATTTTTAAAGACACTTTCTAACCTGGCATATAAGTATGAGCCATTCATATGTTTCATAACTAAACTCCCAAGGGCAAAGTTAACAAAAATTTGGACTTTTTGTTTAATATGCCCCATCACGGTATGAGCATAATGTTGTTTTGTCAGTTATTTCAAGTGTCTGTTTCCCAAAGACCAGAGGAGATCCATAGTGACATACAGCTTTAGTTTTGCCTTTGAGAGTTTGGTCATGAAACATTTGAATGGCTTATGAAGAGAGAGAGGGAGGGAGAGAGACAGAGAGAGAGAAAGAGAGAGAGAGAGAGAGAGAGAGAGAGAGAGAGAGAGAGAGAGAACAAGGAGGAGGAGGAGGAGGAGAAAGAGGAGAAGAAAGAGGAGGAGGAAGAGGAAGGGAGACAGAGGTGGAGAGAAGGATTTTAATCATAATCTGGAGATTAGGATTCTAAACATGATCTAGAAAAACTCAATAACAACATTAGCTAGCATTTTTATCATACCCACTGGCAGCTAGGTGGTACAGTAGATAGAGCTTCAGACCTGGAGTCAGGAAGTCTGGAATTCAAATTTGGCCACAGACACTTATTAGCTGTGTGACCCTAGGCAAGTCACTTAACCCTATTTGCCTCAGGTTCCTCATCTGTAAAATGGGTTGGAAAAGGAAATGGCAAACCACTTCAGTATCTCAGCCAAGAAAACCTCAAATGGGGTTACAAAGAGTTAGACATGAGTAGGAAATTGACTGAACAACAACAAAATATTTCATCTACTGTGTGCCACTACACTAAGAACGTTACAAATATCATCACCGAGATTCTGCACACACTACTGCAATGAACCAATGGACACAAGGAAATTAATTTTCTTAGTATGCCACAGAAGAGTGAAGGAATGATTTCAGATCGAGATGCTTCTAGTGCCCAGCCGAAATAGGACTGGGGCAAGAGAGAAGAATATCAGCTCCTCCATGTTCCCCATAATAATCTGATGGAGTTTTTTCCCATCAGTTTGGCCCCAATAAAAAGTAGTCTTATATCCTACTGCTTGACCCTTTAGTTTTCTTAATATAATTCATTTTAATTCACATAACAAAACAAGCATTTCTATAATAGTACAATGAAAAATGATTGCAAATGAAACTGCAAATCTACCACATACAACTTGCTATTCCCTCCAAATATACAACAGTTATCATGTATCTTTTTTTCTTCTCTCCCTCTTCCCTTGCCATAGAGATAGCTACCATTAGACACAAATGGGTATATGTGTGTGTGTGTGTATGTATATGTATGTCTGTCTGTGTGTATATATGTATATGTATGTATATATGTCTGTCTGTGTGTATATATGTATGTATATATGTCTCTGTGCATATATATGTATATATGTCTGTCTGTGTGCATATATATGTATATGTATGTATATATGTCTGTCTGTGT
>CM053581.1:180416898-180439893 GCA_028627135.1 Pseudochirops cupreus | reverse complement strand
TGTAAAATTAATCTACACATCTATTTATCATTTCTTTCTCTGGATACAAATGGTTGGGGCTGAGTTGTATATGACCCATTAGTTTTAACCTTTCTCTGAGTCTTTGGGGGTAAGGATACTACTGTTACAGAACAATTCTCTGTTGTTGCCCCTGCTGCTACTATCAGATGCACTAATGCTAGCCCTACTCTCCCCTCCCCTTTTAGAATTTTCCTTTCTTTTCCAGCACTCCTGGACTCTGTCCTAAAGCCAAACAACATTCCTTTGCCACAAGAGATGAGTGAATACTCCAAATCCCAGCTCTCTACATGGGTCCAGATCATTCCTTCTTGCCTCTTCCCCTGGAGGCATTATAATTACAGTGAAGGATATGGATATTGGAAAATAGCTGTAGTATATCAAACAAAAGCATCAATAAACCTTTTAAAGAAAATAGCTATGTGAAATTGGATTAAAGAGTGAATGGAGAAATCCCATTCAGGTATAGATTTGATTATGTGTCTGGGGAGGTTCATTCTAACTCTATAGTTATGGGATTCTGTAATTCTCCTGATGACCTCTTTCTCTGTCACTCTCCCATGCTTGATAACATTGATGTTGTGGTCCCCTCAAACTGATGTGGGAGCAGAGGGGTCAGAGGTTAGAGCTATAGAATACAAAAATATTCAAAATAGACAGGACTTTAGGGCATTGGACCCATTTTACAGACAGTAAAAAAGACACCAGGGGGATGAAAATGATTTGCCTTTTGGTCACTCAGAAAGTTGGAGTGATGGGAGCCAACCTCGTTTCCTGGCTGTGTGCTTTCTATTCCTTCTTCAGGACTCTGTATGCTAGTCCTCTAGTGATCTGTAGCAAGAGGATAAACCCTCCAGGCTCCTAGGTTCTGCTCCCTCTACCCAAGTTTAGACCTGACCAATGAGTGTTCCACTAAAAGTTGAATAGAATATACAAAGTGTTGCACTAGGACCTAATTAAGTTCATTCTCAGGGTACGGCTGGCTTTGGTGTTAGTCACCCACTGAGTCTGACGAGCCCTATCATTTCCGTACTGGGGGAATGATCATCTCTTCATTTTTCTGCAGCATGCTGAGATAGTCAGATGCTTGATTTTAAAATAGAAATTTTATAATCAAGTGATAATTGCATTTTCTACAAGCAAGAAAAAAATAAATGTAGTGTAAATCAATAATGCATTGATTCAAGTAAGTTTACCTCTAAGTGGGTGCAACTGCAATGTCAATTATGACTGAGATTACAGCACCTAAAGCCTCTGCCCATCCCTTTATTTCTCCCCAAAAGGAGAGGAGGTAGAGTACTTCAACACAAACAGATACCTAAAGGCTCTTAGGGCCTTCTGCACCTCCTACCCAGCCTGATAGGCACAAACATTTTCTTATCAGAAAGCTTATAAAGTCTAATGCTCTAATGGGCACTGACAACAGAGAGGCCCTATACACCATTGCCAGGTTAATGTTCCTAAAATGTTAATTTGAATACATACTATACTTCCTCTCATGTCCACACACCAAAAAAAATTACATAAACCATCACTACATCTCCTACTGCCTAGAGGAGAACGTCCAAAATACTTAGCCTGGCACTCAAAGCCTCTTCATTTTGGATCCTGATGAGGATTTGAAGTCAGAGGATGCGCTTTCAGATCCCTGCTCTGTCTTCGTGACACTGTGACTTTGTGACACTGACATTCTGCCTTTGTGACACTGGGCAATTCACTTCACTATCCTGAGTCTCAGTTGCCTAATCTGTTAGATGGGGATGAGGAGGGTTGGATGTGATGATCTCTATGATCCTTTCCACTTCTCGGTCTGTGACCTAATGCCAGTAATAGACAGGACCAGAGGCATGTAGAGCTTTGCCTAGCTATGTTGGCACTGGATGTGGAGCAAGAAAGACCCAATTTCATATCTGGCCTTAGACATAGATGTGTGACCCTGGGCAAATCATTTACTATCTCTGAATTTCCTCTTCTATAACATGGGGATAACAATAGCACTCACTTCCTGGGGTTGTTATGAGGATAAAATGAGATAGTATATCTGTAAAGCTCTTTGCAAACCTTAAAGAACTATGTAAATGTTAGTCATTAGCTGCTATTACAACTATTGTGGCTGTTGTCCTTAGTGCCATACAGTATTTGGCAGAGATAATGCTAGCATCTACCTCCCCTGCTTGTCAAGCAAATGATTCCTTCCGAGAATTCCACTTACCCACACCCTAGTGAGTCTATTTATTCCTTCCCTTTCCTCTCCCTAATTCTTAAATTTTTAAAAGGGACAGCATAATAAAAATTACAACAATACCTAAATTAGCACACAAAACACAGTGTCCTATCACTCAAATTTACTTTATAGAACTAGATAAAATAGAAAAATAATATTTATCTGTAGCAATAAATGAATAAGGATCTGAAGAAGAAAAAATTGGAATAAAGAAAATTTAGCATTGCCAGGTCTCAAATTATATTTTAAAGCAGTAATCATCAAAACAATTTGGCACTGGTTAAAAAAATAAGAAAGTTGATAATAGAAACAGAGTAGGTAATCAAGAACCCAAAGTAATCAAAGAATATTCTCAAAGACACAAATTACTAGAGCAAGGACATTATTCATAGGATCAGAGTCAATAAAAACTGAAAGAACTAGAGATGAATTTGGCAGAAAATAAGCTTTGGCAATTATCTGGTATCACAAACTGAAATTAGGTCCAAATGGATAAGTGACTACAATGTTAAAAGTTACGTAATTTTTAACAATTAGAAAGAAGCAATAGCTAATAACCAAGCATTTAAATAGTACCTTCTATGTGCTAAGTGCTTTATAAATATTATCTCATTTGAACCTCATAGCAATCATGGGATATAGGTGCTGTTATTCTGATTCTACTGTTGTGAAAACTGAGGTAAACAGAGGTTAAGTGACTTGTCGAAGGTCACGTAGCTAGTAACTATCTGAGACTGGATTTGAACTCTGGTTTTTTCCCTGGTCTAGCTCTCTATCCACTGCACCACTGACCTGCATATTCCCAATATGCCCATGCAAATGTAAGGATCAGATATATGGATGGAGGGAAAATTCTTAAACTAGTCACTAAAGGTGATTATAAAAATTTAAAGGAAAATTTTGATTATACAAATTTAAAAGCCTTCTAATGGAGAAAGATATCATACAGCTGAAATAAGAGATAGTGTTGATTGTGAAAAAATATTCACATCAATTGACTCTGATAGAGAGCTGATGACCAAGATACATTGGGGGATTTAGGTGAATATATGAGATTAAGATATATATGGGTCTCTCTCCTCATCGATGGAGAGGAAGGCCCTGTCCTATGTGAGGGGTGGGGCAGAGTTGATGAGAGACAGAGAACTTCAGTTCTCAGAATCCACCCCCTGGGACTGGTCAAGCTTCAAATTTTCTTTGAGTATCAAGTAGGCTTCCAGCTTTGAGAAAAACTAAATGAGGTCAATCCCATTACAAGCTGCTGAAGGAAAAGACATGAGAAGAGTTGGCAGTCTCCCTCATGTTCCCATCCCCAGCTTGTTGCTTTAGAGACTTCAGAGAGTTTCCCCTTGGGTGAGATCCAGTATTCTCTCTTGATTGAGATGTTATTTCACTCCATTGGGGAGAGCTCCTTCACTCTATATTGTCTGGTATACATTCTCCTATATAGACCTTCTCTGATTTCTGCTTTGCTACTCATTTGGATAACTGAGTTTCTTTACTATTCTCCATGTACTTTTATTGTGGAACTGGCATTTGGTGGGAAAGGGATCAAGCCTTGGGATATAGAGCTTGGGGTCTTCCCCTCCTCTAAAAATAACAAAGCAATTAGAAGTTAGATGGAACCTGATGACATGCCCTAGATTAACAATATTTATGAGAGCAGAGAGATATATTTCTAGCTTGGCACCCTCTCTGAGAAGAGCAGAGTGACATTCAGCCCCAATTTCCTACTTCCCTTCCTGGCAGGAATGAAAGTCTTACTTGGAGAAGGATTAGAAGAAAAGACATTAGAGATGTTTATTCTCTCTCCCCTTTTGAGTCACACAACAACAGCCCTCTCACCACATGTGGAGTCCTTACACATTTGGGGACAGCTTTCTATACAAAGAAGAACTTACTAACAGTTGGAGTTGCAGGAATATAGAATAGAAAACCTTATAGGATAGAGCACTCTTCAAAACTGATGGTATTTGAGTAAAGCCTAGATGACCACTTGTCAGTATGAGGTAGGTAATGTTCATCTATTATGGTAGATGGCTGCTTAATTTTCTTCTGGATCTTAAGATTTTACAATGCGATGATCTCCATCTTCTTAGAACTACATAGCAGGTTGTACGTACTTTCTTATTGCACTTTCATAACTTAGATGATATTGCAATCACTTCCTAAAGTATATGCTTTTTGATGACAAGGACCATGATATTCATCCTTGTATCCTCAGAACCTAACATACGTATACTGACCTCATCATATATACTCCATAATTACTGTCTTGTTAGGCTCAATAGAATTACAGGGAGGACCTGTGAGGAAACACTTTTCCAAGAAGCTTTGGCTGTAGACATCTGGTGAAGGAGATCAATTTAAATGGGAGGTGGAGATGAGACTGACCTAGGAATATTTGTTAGCTTAGGAAAAAGAAGTACAATGTACATTATGAAAGTCCAGTTAGAGAATCATCAATTTTAAGGTCAAAGAGAACTGCAAAAACTTTCTAGTCCAACCTGTACCTGGAAAAGAGACCTCCTACAACATACCCAATGGACCACCAAGCTTTGCCTGAAGACCTTTAAGGAGGAGGAAACTACCACCTCCCAAGGAACCCAATTCTAATTTTGGATAGCTCTAAAAATTAGGAAGGTTCCCCTTCCACCTGCCATTAAGCCTAAATTTGTTTCTTCGAAACTTCCCAGCCGTGGTACTAGACTAATTGTTCTTACTTGTGATGGCCCTTAAAATATTTAAAGACAGCTATCACATCTCTTTTCCTCTCTTTATCCCCAGTCTTCCCTAGGATAAACAATGGACTTTAGGGATAATTCAGTCCAATTATTTTAAGGATAAGGAAACTGAGGTCCAGAAAGGTTAGGTAATGTGCCCAATATTGCCAACTGAATGCTCATAGTGCATATACTCAAGAACCTTGGCCATCCTTCATGCTCCCCTGGATACTTTCTACCTCATCAGTCATTCCCAAAATGTGGTTCCTAGAACTGAACATGATACTTATGCCTGATCAGGGTGAAGTACACCAGGAATGTAAATGACCCTAGAAACTCTTTATTTCTTAATATAGCCCAAGAGCAGATTAACTAAATTCAGGACAGGATTGGCCTGACTACCCAGTTTGTTTTGGGTCATAAATTCCATTGATCTCTGTCTACAGGGACCTCTGAGGCACCAGACCCTTTTCTAGATTGATAAGATTTCCTCTGGAATTCTTGTATTTTTCTTTCAAAGGATGGAGCTTTTATTTCTTTTCCTATGGGGCAATATTCTCATGCCAAAGAGATAGACAGAAAAAGGGACACACGCACACACACATACACACACACACACACACACACACACTCATACTCACACACACAGAAAAGAGAAAAAAGAGAGAAGAGTAGAGGAAGAAAAGAGAAAGGAAAGGAAGATAGATGGAAGATAAGAGAGAAAATAGTGAAAATGGAGGAAAGAGAGAAAACACGCAAGGAAGTAAATAGTAAGAAAAAGAGAGAAAGCCTGAGAGAGAGAGTATGTGTAAGACACACACTCACACTCATATATGAAGCAATGGCAACAGGAAAACTGTGACAGTTGTGACCTAGGACATGCTTGATGAGAAAATTTGAATGGGTAATCTTTGGGCAGAGAGAAATATCATGCCTTTTAGAAGAAAAGGATCCCTGAAACATTATGGTTTTACCCCCAGAAGAAGAAGCAAGGATATATTTTTTAAGTCTCATACTTATCACTCCAACGTTTTGTCCATTCTTGACGGCCCCAAGGATTCCACAATCGGATGAGTTCTTCCCGGCCAGTGTCCAAAATAACCTATGAGAAAAGAACAAAGAAATAAAAGAGGAATCATTAGCAGAAAGATGGGGAATATACCTCCAAGGATTAATTTAACTTCTGGCTTCATTTGGCTATAGTCAAACCTTTTTTTCTTTAATGAAACAAGGTGGGAGAATCAATATTTCTCTGCTGCGCTGTGCTAAAATAAGGCAGAAGAAAACTTGTGCTCTCCCTCATCTCCTTTCTCTGCTCAACTGAACTTGCAGGGAGCTCTCTCTTGGCAGGTGTCAGCTTTCTGATTCAGTACAATTAGTCTTATGGACCTGAAGAATTTAGAAATTTAATAGCATTGGATTGCAGCTACAAACTCAAATGGGCTAGAACTTTAAGGAGTCATAGCTCCGCAAAGTGATTTGGTCAGAATCTGCAAACTAAACTTCACAAATTCTCCCCCTTTCTGAGGTAGTTATGTGTTGGGACCCAGTTTCTGCATTCAAATCACTTTGGTCAGGAAGGGGGAGACATGAAGTAAAAGACCTACTGGAGCTCAGAACCAAGGACCAGCATTCCCAAATCACTCCTTAGCCCAATTCACAATTTCAAAAATGGGGATGTTCACTCTGGCTGGGATCACAGAATCTCATAGTTAGAAAGGATCTCAGAAGTCATTTAGTACAACTCATGTGTGTCTCTGAATAGCAATATTCTCTATGGTCCATCTGACATATAATCATCTAGCTTTTTCTTGGAGAATTCTAGTGATGGGGACCTCTAAGACATCTGGATTTGGTGTAGTACAATAGAAACCAACTAATTAACAAGGGATTATTGGAAGTCTACTCTAGTCTAGGAACCATGACATGCACTAAGGAATATAAATACAAAGAATTAAACAATCCATGCTTGGGGGAGCTTATATTTTAGCAGATGTTTAGCTTGAAAACATGGTTCCTCAGTTGGACTAGATGACCTGAACGATGACTTCTAGCCCAGTGTTTATAATGCTATGATCTTGATTCCTTACTTTTAAGACAGACACTTATCATTCTTATTTTAACTCCTTGATCAGGAAATTAGTGAAGGAGCTTGAGTCACTTTCTCTCCTCTATTAGGACCACATTCCCCAATCACTTGTTTTTCATAAGTTAAATAATAGGGAGACGCTTTGGTTCTTTTGAGTTCTAAATTAATCTTTGGGATGGTACGCCAGTGCAGTTGTTGTTGCCTAATATAATATGTAAACATGTTCACTATTGTCTTTCTTAGTTCCAACCCACATTGAGGCTTTGTGAGTATGCTTCTGGGAAATAAGTAATGAATGTTTCCTCTTGCCCACTTCAGATCATGGGAAGTTGTTCTCTTTTTCCCATAGGTTTACTTTGTGGTGATGAAAACTCTTTTAATTGTCTGCTGAGCTGAAACTGAGTATGCATATGAAAGGTTTTAATAAATAATCCCCTGTTCTCTTCTTCTCTGATGGCCCTTGAGGAGGAAAAATTGCTCTAAGTTTCCATGCGAGAAGAAAGGCAGTAGTTTTGGTTGACTTGTCTCCCCAGTCAGCCACCATGGGTTTGGGAACACATGATATTTGAACTCCTGGTGTTCGCTTTTCATGATTGTAGGTGAATGAATATCCTGAGATGAGAATGCTCAGGCATACAGTGAGATTGAGAGGTGCATCAAAGCCATTTAAGGTTCAACTCAGAATCAATGGCACCTGTGTTGTTGAGTTATTTCAGGACATGACCCCATTTGGAGGTTTTCTTGGCAAAGATACTGGAGTGATTTGTCATTTCTTTCTCCATTTCACTTTATAGATGAGGAAACTGAGGCAAGAGGGTTAAGTGACTTCCCCAGGACCACATAGCTGGTGTCTGAGGCCAAATTTGAACTTAGGAAGATGAGCTTTCCTTCCAACCTGACATTTTATCCTTTGGGCTACCAAGCTGCCACAAGTGAGACCTGTAGTTGACCAGGCACTGTGCACACTAGAAATACTAATAAAAGCAAAAGGAAAGACAGTTTGTACCCTTAAGTAACTTACATTCTAATGGGAGAAGACAACACATAAAAGGCAGCTGAAAAGGGTGGGTAGGTAAAGAAGGTATCCACATGGGGGGAAGGGGACAAAATCCAGAGGGTCAAGAATGGAGCTGGGAGAGGAGTGAGGAATGGCTGTACTTGGCACTTCCAGGAGAAGCTCATCAATGGGAGGGGGAGAATGAAGTGGCAGAGAGGTCATAAGGTAAGGAGGCAGCTAAGGAATGGTGGTTAAGTCCAAAGAGTCAGGAGATAAACTGGGAGAAGAGTGAAGTAGGGAAATGCTTGGACACTCTTCATCACAATGAAGTGAACTTGATGAGGACCCCTTGAAGGGAGAAACGAGCTGCTGAGCCAGGATGTTGCCCAAACCCTGGGTTGGGCTCAATGTATTGTTGTAACTGCTTGAAGTTTTGAGCCAGCCTCCACAAGGATCAAGCGAAGAGGAGAAAGTGTGCCTTCAGTTTGGGAGGATGTGGTCGTATTACTTGTTACACCTTTTCTAGAAATATTCCTTTGTCAAAACTAGTTGGTCTTCATTGATATTCAGGAAATCTTACCTGCTTTTTCTAAATGTGTATATATATAATACACATAACATATATATATATATATATGTATGTATTTTCCACTAGTTAATATGTAAAAACAATTTTTAACACTAGTTTATAAAATTTTTAGTTCCAAATTCTCTCCTTTGCTCCCCTTCCCCATATACACATAACTACACATGTGTAGTCATGTGAAACATATCCATAATAGTCATGTTTTGAAAGAAAACATAGACTAGGAAAAAACTCAAGAAAAATAAAGTTTTAAAAAGTATGTTAGGCTCTGTATTCAGATATCAATTCTTTCTCTGTGAGTGGATAGCATTTTTATCCAAAGTCTGTCAGAACTGTCTTAGGTTATTGTATTGCTGAAAAATAGCAGTCATTCACCATTGATCATCTTTAATATTGCTGTTACTTTGTACACATTACATTTCACTTTGCATCAGCCCATGCAAGTCTTTCCAAGTTTTTCTGAGAGCATCCTGCTCATAATTTCTTATAGTACAATAGTATTCCATCATAATCACCTACCACAACTTGTTCAGTCATTACCTGATTGATAGGCATCCCCTCAGTTTTCAATACTTTGCCACCAGAAAAGAGGTGCTATAAATATTTTTGTATATATAGGTCCTTTTCCTTCTTTAAAAGTCTGTTTTGGGATACAGGACGAGTAGTGCTACTGCTAAGTCAAAGGATATGCCTGGTTTTATAGCCTTTTGGGCATAGTTCCAAATTTCTCTACAGAATGGTTGAATCAGTTCACAACTCCACCAAAGGTGCATTAATGTCTCATTTTCCTCACATCCCTTCCAGAATTTTTTGTTTACCTTTCCTATCCTATTAGCCAATATAACAGGTATGAAGAAATACCTCAGAATTGTTTTAATTTGCATTTCTCCAATCAGTAGTGAGTTAGAGTATTTTCTTCATATGACTATAGATATATCACCTGAAAACTGATCATATCTTTTGATCATTTATCTGTTGGGCTCCTATTTTTATAAATTTGACTCAGTTCACTATATGTTTGAGAAATGAGGCCTGTATCAGAGAAACTTGCTTCAATTTTTTTACTCTTACTATTGCTAACTGTATTTCCCCCTATTTTACCCCCTCTCCTCTGTGGATTTAATTTTCTCTCTCCTTTCACCCTGTCCCTCCTCAAAAGTGTTTTGATTTTCTAATGATCCCCTCCCCTTTCTCCTATCCTCTTCCCCTTCTACTTTAATGTAGGATAAGATAGAGGTCTTTACCCAATTGAGCGTGTGTGTTATTCCCTCTCTGCACCAATTTTGATGAGAGTAAGGTTCCCTCACTCTCCTTCATCTTTCCTTTCTTTCCCTCTACTGTAAAAGCTTTTTCTTGCCTCTTTTATGTCAGATAATTTACTCCATTCTACCTCTCCCTTTCTCTTTCTCTTTCTCCCCATACATTTCATTCTCACCCCATAAGTTTATTTTATATCATCCTTTCATATTCAACTCACATTTGTGTCCTCTGTCTATATATACTCCTAACTATCCCAATAATGAGAAAGGTCTTATGAGCTACAAATATCATCTTCCCACACCAAGAAGATTGGAGACACAGGACAGCATTGTTGGGGAGTGGGGTGGGGGGAGAAGGAAGAGATCTTTCAAACCGTTAAAGAATAGAAAGGAAGACAGCAGTAGAGAAGAACCTAAGATCCTAAGATGAAGCGATTCTGACTGGAGAGCCTGGAGGATTCAGAAACGTGCTGAATATAAGGCCAAATGACCATTAGGCGAGGAACAGTCATGAAGAACTAGTAATAAATTCTGTACCCAGGGCATAGAAATAGCAAATTCAAGGAATTTACTTGGGCACAAAGATTCTACTGACTTAGTATATTAGAGTCCAGATAAAAAGGACCTCTGGGGACCAAGAGAGTTGAAATAAATAACTCTACTTTGGAGTTGGGGTGGAGGATGTACGAGTAAGGAGGATGCCAGTTTCAAGATAATTAGCTGCAACATATATGAATGGGGATTCATGATTTCAAATGAATCAAGCAAATTGAATCACATGGGTCTCTGTACCTGTAATTTACTTAATTTGTATATAGATTTTGCTAGGGGATTTCCTCATACTGTGGTATAAATCATTGGTATTTTTTGATAGCAGATGCTATACTGAGGTAGGCAAGGGGTATTTCAAGGGAAGGAAGAGGAAAAGGCTATGAATCCTAGGACTATCATATTCTTTGGAGAAGAAATTTCCCCAACTTGGCAACAGAATTTAGCTTGACTCCTATTTGGAGGCTGCCTGAGAGTGGCGTATTCCCTCAAAGTCTATTACTGCATACAGCACAAAGGATAGAAATAGGATTAGCCTTATGCTTAAGTATAGTAGGCACCCATTGTTATCATTTATGGGGCATCGGAAAGGGTCCCCTATCCCCAAACATCTCTATCTGCCTGACATATTACTTGAAATTCCTCCATTAAAGAGACATTCTGTTGGGTTAAAATACATTTTCATTCCTGAAATTATCACTTAGGATACAAATACCCTGGGAAAAGTAATTATGTTGTTAGGTATTTAAAAACTATATGTAAATTAATTAAGTGGATTCTCTGTGCTTAGAGCATGGTACTACAGGATTGATAGCTGGATCAAATTTATAAGCTCATCTAATCTAGTCCCCTTACTTTACAGATGAGGAATATGGAATATGAAGGACAGATAAAAGAACTGAAAAGCCT
Source organism: Pseudochirops cupreus (assembly GCA_028627135.1). NCBI lineage: Eukaryota > Metazoa > Chordata > Mammalia > Diprotodontia > Pseudocheiridae > Pseudochirops > Pseudochirops cupreus. The sequence goes on along the minus strand of CM053581.1, from coordinate 180,428,539 downwards.
TTGGGAAAGTCACTGGAGAAAAACTTCGCTTGTTTCATATTTTGTCTCCAACTGGTATAGGAAAAAATGGTAGGCCATTTTGCTTGGTATGACAGGTCCCAACTTCCGCTGCCTGAGATCTACCTGTCCTGTTGTTTAGGGATCATCATACTGTCAGAGACCCATGCCCTGTTTTCTTGTCTCTGGTCAGTGGAACAATCTGTGTCTGGGACACAGTCTGGGGAACAGACTACGACTGGGGCAATCATTTTCCTATGTTGACCCTAACCTTAATTTCATGTCTTTATATCACTTTCCCATTCTTACTCTGTAAGCACTTCAGGGACTCTGATGTTAGGTCTAAGTGAATTGTTCCATTATCTTTGATGGAGAAACAAACATAATAAATTTTGCAAAGTTTTTTCCCTTTTTCTTTTGCTTGTAATCTTCTTAATTTCATTCTGGAATGCCTTTGAAATTACTTAGTATAGATTTGTTTGACAAGCTTTCTTTATGTAAGGGCAGAGTCATTGAGTCAATCAATCACCCCACCCCATCTCTCACCCTCTGGCCCTACTTAAAGTGACTAACAAAGGTACTCTAACCCTGATGCCTTTATCAGGTGAAAACACCCCTATTCAGTCAACACATAAATGAATGAGTCACATCTTCTAGGGATCAGACTGACTCGCCAATGAGAGTGGGAATTGGGATAGTTGTCCTAGTACTTGTGCTTTTACTTGCCACTGATTCTCTCTGCGTTATGAGACAATTCTGTATAGAATAATCTATCATCCTTCTTGATAAGACCAAAGTGTTATGATAAATTTACCATAATGTATATATCATAAATATTTGTATGATAAATACATCATAATATTTATAGATAAATGTATATTCCAACCCAGCACTGTCTTTGGTGCTATCTCACTCCATTTGATAAGTGAAGGGGGGGGAACAAAAAGAAGAAACATTTATCAGGTGCCTACTATGTGCCAGGCACTGTGCTAAGCACTTTATAAATATCTCATTTGATTTATCAAATGTTTTCTGACTGAGGCACTTTTTAGACTCTTGATTTCCTTGTGTCAATTATTTTGCATTGGCTTAATTTCTGAATGAAATTATTATAGTTGGTATTGATGTCATATACCTTTACATTTCTGTTTTATATATACATATGTGTATATATATACATATATAACATGTATGCAACAGAAATATACATGTATATATAAAGTTAATGCAATGCTTAAAAATAAAAAAATAAATCAGAGCTTATGATTTTATGTATACTCTTTTAAATTTTTGCTTATTCATTGAATTTCTTTTGCTGAAACCAGTTTCATCATTTGAATTATTTTTGGAAAAAAATAAGAATGTCCTAATGGAATTCTTAACTTGATTTCCTCAGAACATAACTTACTCTAAGGAATTGCTTGGGCATCGGGAGGAAGAAAGACCAATGATTCAGAAATACTCTGAAAACTGGGCTAAATGAGCCATCCAATTACTCACCTGTTTGCTCTAAGTGAGGATTTTCTATGTTTGGTGAGTAATAAAGAAAGCCAATTTCATTTATCATTCTATTTGTGTATCTAGGTATTGAATGAAGATAAGAAGGACTGGAGAACAAACAAAAAAAACCATTTGTGAGCAAGTATAATATTTGAACTTATTGGCCCCTTTTCAAATAATTAGACCTACTCAAGAGTTAGGATGTTGACTTCTCTGAGGGATCTGCTCTGGGGCTGATGGAAGTTGCTAGATTTCAGTTAAGCTTTCTGCTGTGAAATTTCTTGGCAGGGAGAGTTGAATTGCTATCCAAAGTCTATGGCTAGTTAGCTTAGTTAGTTAGAACCTGCCATTTGTCACTTCACTGATGCAATCCAGACGATGAGTAGCATCCTGAAACATGCAAGTGAACTCCTTCCTATGAACACAAAATGCCTCCCTCACAGATAACTATCTTCTCCAAATTTTAGTTTCTTCATCTATAAAATAAAAGGGTAGTATTAGATGATCTCAAAAGACAGGCCAGGTGATGTAGTATAGATGGCTTACAGTGAGCCATTGTCATAGCTAGAGAAAGTACTCATGGTGGGTCAGAGAATCATAGAGTTAGAGCTAAAAGTGTCCTCAGAGATCATCTCATCTAACACACTAATTTTACAAAGAATGAAGCTGAGATCCATAGCAGAGAAGTTAACTGGCCAAGTACACAAGGGAAGATGAACTCAGGAGCCCTGCCTCATAATTCTATGTCAATAGAATGAACAACCATGTCAGTACTATCATCTCTATGAACCAAGGGCAGACATATTGCTCTTCAAAGGACTTCCTAATGAGAGTGTTAGCATGTCTGGTCCCAGGGCCATATAGAGGCCTTTTATACTAATGGAACCCCATAAATGGTTATAAGTTGCATAAAAATATTTGTGGCAGACTGTATCTGCTTTTTTTTTTTCAATTTGATGGGCAGGGCCAGGGATGGAAGATAGTTGACCTCTTAAAGCCACTCTGGTAAAATCCTTGACTTCCTTCAAATCTCATTTCAAACATCACTTACCTCATGAGGTGCTTGTCCATTCTCCTCACCCCAATTAATCCCCAAGAACTATTTATATTTAGCTTATTATGCATATATATCTCCTCCACTAGAATGGAAACTTCCTGAAGACAAGAATTCTTACTTTTTGTCTTTGTGTCTACAGTGCTCAGAACAGCCTGAGATATGTAGAATGAGTAATAAATGCTTGTTGGTTGATAGTTAATTGCTTGATAAGTATAAGAGGCTATCGAGAATATTAAGAAATTAAAGCCTGGAGAACTGAAGTCCTCACACAAGAAGAATACTGAAGTAAAACAAATCAGAGGTGGGATCTGAACCCTGCAACTCTTCTTCTAAAAATTTTACAGTAAACTTTTTATTGAACTGTCTTCTAGTGTCATACATGGCAGTTATGAGAAAAATTTCCCTATCCCAAACATTAGTTAATTCAACTATCAAAAGGAGAAGAGAGGGATCACTTACCTCTTCACTTCCTGTCACTGTATAGGCATGATTATTCACCAGTCCCAACTGGTCTAAGTTGTTTAAAGACTTAAAAAGAAAAAAGCAAGACAAAGGAGTTACTCTCTCAGAACTAATTCATTATACAGTCACACAGGGCAATATATCAGCATATGCAGAGCATCTCAAAAGTCTTTGTGGAGTGTAAGCATTTGTATCTTTGCTGGAACGATAATTTCCACTGATTAACAACAGAACTGAACATTCCTGGGGCCTCTTTTACTACATAACCTCAATGAGTGATGAACTAGATATTTGCTTTCAAGCGCACCGCATCTCTTCATTCAACATTGGTCCAGAAAATAGATATTAAGGGCCTAATATGTTAAAATCACCCTGCTAGCTATCTTGGGAATGCCAGAAGAAGTGAAACATGTTCCTTAGCCTCAAGGAATTTATTATCTAGTAGGAAATTTTAAAACAAGTATACAAAAGTGATGATGATGATGATGATGATGGTGATGATGTATCCTTGGGTCTCCCCAGGCTGAAAGTGCAGTGACTAATTACAGGTTGAATCCCACTTCTAATCAATACAAGAGCTTCAATCTACTCAATTTCTGACCTGGACCAGTTTGCACCCTTCTTAGGCAATGTGACTGGCTTACTCACTGTAGCAGAATGCCTGAGTTTAAGAGATTTATCATCCTCAGCATTCACGGTAACAGGAATTACAGGCATATGCCATCATGTCTAGCACAAATAAACATTATTCAACATAGCATGTGATAAATGTAAAAGAGAGATACAAAATTCTATGTTTTTCTAGAAAAGAGAGAAATAATCCCTGGTCAAGTAAGAGATAGGGCAGGAGAGACTTTGTAGGGGACATGGCATCTAAGCTGGGCTTCAAAACATGTAAAGAACTTAACAGGACTAGCCAGGTTCCAGTTCTACTAGTTACTATTGCAGGAGGCAGAGGAAGGAAGAAGGGGGGAAGACTATAGAAATCTGATATGGTGTGGATCAAAGTGAAGAGGTGACGAAGCATAGGGCGTGTTCCAATAATAACAAGATTCAAAGAATCACAGAATTTCAGAGCTGAGAGATACTTCAGGAGACATCTAATCCAACCCATACAGAAAAAAAATCACCACCACATCACACCCAATAAATTGTCATCCAATTTTTACTTGTAGACTTTCAACAATGAGGAATATCTCCTGAGGTTGCCCATTACACTCTAATTTTTTAGGAAGTTTTCCCTGACATTAAGCCTAGATTTTTTCTTTGCAAGTTCTACCCATTGCTTCTGGTTATGTGCTTTAGGATTAAATAGACCATATTTAATCCCTCTTCTGTAAGACAGGCCTTTAAGTACTTGAAGATAATTCTGATATTCCTGCTGAGCTTTCCCTTCTTCAAATTAAATATCCCCAGTTCCCTCATAGAATCATTGTGTCTCAAGCATTGTCCAGGGCAGAGGTTCTTCAAGTGTGATTTGGGGACCCCTGGGGATTCCTAAGACTTTTTCAGAAGGTCTTTGAGGGGAAAACTATTTTTATAATAATACTAAGACATTTAAATTTTTAATATGATAAATATTGTTATATATAACTCAAATAAATGAAAGGTCTTTGGAAGAGTCTTCAGTAATTTTTAAGAGTATCCATGGGCCCTCAGACCTTGAGAACCACTGGCCTGAGGAAGCTGGTCTTCTAATTTTAGACAACCCAAAGTGATTCCTTACACAGAAATATTCCTAGAATAGATAAGCATAATTCTTTCAGTTATTCTAGCTTGATTTCAATTCTCTCTGAAGAACATCTATGTTTCTTTGCTCTAGTTCTATTCTCATAAAACAACGATCTCATTTCATAACTCAGTTGCCAGTAAAACCTTACCCATTCAGAGTAGGTGTTTTATGTAGTCAATAGGTGCTGGTTCTTATATCACTATAAATTAATAAATTGACATTTGAGTTTATCAACAAGACTCTTTTGAGTTTGATTAGCAAAAGCTGCTTCCCTAGACTCTGGTCTCTGGGGAACTGATAAAAATGAGTTTTTGAAGCTGAAAATCATAGGTCCAACCTCTGAACTCCAGGTGATCCCAACAATAGTAGTTCAGTTTGACTGGAACTTAGGGGACATGAAGAGATGGAGTGGGGAATAATGTTTCAAATGTAGTGTGTGGCCAGAAAATAAAGGACCTTGAGTGGTAAGGTAAGATCTTTTACTTTATTTTATAGGTAGCTTTGGAGGGTTTTCATCAGGGAAGTGATGTGAAAGGAGCCATAATTAAGAGATTAACTGTGAAAGCTCTGTAGCGGCAGTGACTGGAGGGGCAAGCTGTGACACCAGTTTGAAAGTGGTCATAATCATTTGGATCTGGATTAGACTGGATCTGAGATTGTCTTGAAATACCCTGGGTTAATAAAATAATGGATTTAGAAATGGAAAGGAGCTCTGAGGCCATCTAAGCTAAACAACTCATTTTGTAGATGAGTAAATAGAGGTCCCAAGTGGTTAAAGGAGTAAGTGACAGAGGTTGGGTTTGAACTCAGGTCCTCTGACTTAAGAGGCAATATTCATTCCATTATGTCATACTGTAAAGGTTTTGGGGGAAATAAAAGCCTTTAACACAATCTAGTACTTTGACTTTAACAAGACAGGACAATGGGGTTCAGTATAATAGTTGGTCAGCATGGCACAGCCCCACCTGGTACTTACGTCTGAAATCCCACATGTTACTAATGAGCCAGATTGTTCAGCCACTTTCAAATTCTTGAACAGATTGGGATGCATTTCCTTAAGATCGATTTTTGTGACTATCCATCCTGTCAATTCCACCAATGAGTCAGCCATGATGCCATAATGCAACTGGAAGTAGGAGCCATGGAGCCTGTCAATGGGAAACTGGAATTAGCTTCATCAGTTCAGAAAAGAAACTTAATGAATTAACTCTTGTTAGCATCATTCATTTGAGAAGAAGCATGACATAATTAATAGAAAGCTGGGCTCCAACCCAGGAAGACCTGGGTTCAATTTCGGCCTCTGACACTGGATTTATGACTCTGGGCAAGTCACTTAACTTCGAGTCAATTTCCTTAGACTATGCTTTGCAGAGAAAATAGTGATCTATATTGGTAGGGGGAGGTTTCCTTATGTTCTCTCTGTGAATGAAATAGCAGGTCTGAGCCAACAAAATATTACTCTCCAACCAAATACTTGTCCCATGTATTATTAAGCAAGGCTCACAAATTCTCAAGTTACGGAGACAAGCCTATAAATTCAACTCATATTAACAAATATTTATTAAATATTTATTATATGCAGTAATTAACTTACATTCTACTAGGAGATATGAACACAAATGAGAATATACAAAGTAATTTCAAAAAGGAAAGAGTACTTATTAACAACTGGGATATAAAGGACTGGGAAAGGTCTCCTGTAGGAGCTATGCTTTCAGGGCAGCTTAAAAAAATACACACACATATATACACACACACACACACATATGTATATATATACATATACACACATATACATCCACTATATATACACATATATACACTATACATACACATACACTATATATACATACACAATACATATATATACATCCACTATATATACACATATATACACTATACATACACATACACTATATATACATACACACATACATACATATACACACACATATACATATGTGTGTGTGTATATATATATATATGTATATATATATGTGTATATATGTATGTATATAACCAGAGAGATGAGAAAGAAGTACATTCCAGGCATAGAAGGCACAGAAGTGGGAGAGAGAGTGACATGAAAAGGTCATTTGGGCTAGAAAGTATAGTGCCCAAAAAAGGAATAACATGAAGTAACACTGGCAAAGTACGTGAGAGCCAGATTGTGGAGGACTATAAATACTAGGCTCCACGTTATCCTAGAAACAGTAGGGAACCATAGCAGATTTTTTGCATAGGGAATAATATAGTCAGATACGTGTTTTAGGAATATCATGGTGACAATTTGTGTGGAGACAGATTAAAGAGAGAGGATATTTCAATAAGCCAGTCAAGAAGTGATGAATGTTTGGATGAGGACAGGAGGCTGCATGAGTATAGGAATCAAGATGTATGGGGGATGTTGTGCAGGTTAAATCAGCAAAAGTTGGGAAATGATGTGGTACAGAGGCTTATGGAAAAAAAAATAAAAATCATTCCAAAGCTGTGACTTTGGACTGTGACTAGAGTGACTAGAAGTGACTAGAAGAAAGATGACATTACCTTAAAAAGAAATAGGGATGTTGGGAGAAAGGAGGGCTTAAGAAAACTATTATGACTTCTGTTTTTGGGCAAGTTGAGTTTGAGATGTATTTGGAATATCCTGGGGGAGATGCCTACCAGGGAACTAGTGATTCAGGGGTGGATGAAAGTGTTCAGGAGAAAGATTAAGGCTGGAAATGTCGGTTTGGAAATCACCTCCATCAAAATGATCATTGAACTCATAGGAACTGATGAAATCACCAAGGAATAGAGTATAGAAAGAAAAGATCCAAGACACATGCTTGGAGGTTACCCACATTTAGTGGGAAGGAGTAGGACAATAACTGAGCAAAGGTGTCTGAGAAGAACAGTCAGACAGGTAGGAGAATAGGTCAAGAACAATACTACAGAAGTCACAGCAGGAGAGAGTGGCACTTAAATGAATTTGTTGTGAAACTCTGAGCAAATCCCTCAGTTTCCCTACCCATAAAGGACAGGATTAGATTAACCAAACTCTTTGAAGCCTTTGACATCATCATCTCCTCCTTAATATTTTCTCCTCTCTAGATTTTTGTGACACTTTTGTCCTGGTTCTCCTCCTGTTTAGTGAATTGTTCTCAGATGGATCTTCAGTTATGTCCATTAATTTCTTCTTCTAGTCTCTGTCGATTCTATTTAATTTGTTGATCTCATCAGTCCCCATGGATTCAATCATTATTTTTATGGAGATAGTTCCCAGATGTACATATCTGACCTCTCTCTCCCCCTCCTTCCCTCTCTCCTTCCCACCTTCTCTCTCTCTCTCTCTCTCTCTCTCTCTCTCTCTCTCTCTCTCTCTCTCTCTCTCTCTCTTTCCCTCTGTCTCTCTGTCTCTGTCTCTCTCTCTCTGTCTCCATTTCTGTCTATTGATCCATCCATCTATATTTTTTGAACTACAGTCCCATACCACCAATTACCTTTTGGATATCTTGAAGTGGGTATCCTGTAAACATTTCAAAGTCAACATACCCCACATAAAATCTCTCCACCAAAATTCTTCTCTCTACCTAAGATTCTTTATTACTGTTAAGGGTACCACCATCCTCCTAGTTACCTAGGTTGACTATCTCAGTTCCATACTCCACTTCTGACTGGCACTTACCCACATAGCCAGTCTACTGTAAAATCTTGTCATTTTAACTGGTACAACGTCCCTCATATATATCTTTCCTCACAGAACCACCTTTGTGTGGACTCTTATCACCTCCCTCTCATCGTAATAACCTTGTCTCCAGTCTCTGCACACTCCAAAGCATCCTCCACTCACCTGCCAAAGTGATTTACCTATAGGGTAACTCTAACACTCTGCCCCCTTACTCAATAATTTCCAGTATTTCCCTATTATCTTCAGTGTCAAAAATACTCTTATTGATATTCAAAGCTCTTCACAACTTGATACCTTCATCACCTTTCCAGTCTTCTCACTTTTTGTTTCCTCCCTGCAGCCTCCACAACCCGACTCCTTACAATGCAGTTACGTTGTCATACATGCCTTTCCTGAGACAACTTTCCATCTCTCAAGTTTTTGCCTCTCTATCAGCTTTTCTCTATGCCTAGATTAGTCTCCTCCTTTCTCTCCATACTTAGCTTCTTGATTTTCCTTCAAGACTTAGTTCAAATCGCACCTTTTGCAGGAGATCTTTACTAGCTTCCCACCCCTCTTCCCTTTGAGATTGCTTCCCATTTCCATTATGTAGCTTGTTAACCTGTTGTTTCCCTCCTTAGCAGGTCAGGCAGGGACTGCATTTTTTATCTTTCTTTGTATTTCCTGCACTTAGCACAGTGCCTGGCATGTGTAAATGCTAAATAAATGCTTTCCAGCTAATTGACCTATCAGTCCCGTTCTAACTACAATTGTCTTTGAGTCTTTTTAGTTTGCCAATTACCTATTCCTATTTCTGCAATGCAGAGACTGCTTAGTCTTGGTCATCGTTCTTAAGTTCTAGGCCAAGGCTTTTGTATTTTATTCTAGAAGCAAAAAGGAGGTAGGACTCAAATCCAGGTTTCTTGATTCCCATTCCTCGGCTTTTGCAATATCTCTATTTCTAGCAAAAGAAAGCAGGGACAAGCTATATTTGGGCAGGTTTTTAGGGTTGGGATGTTAGGTCCTGGGGTTCATTGTCTTATCCCATTTCAGGATCAAGGATTTCTTTTCTAAGTCAATCAATCCAGTGGTCAAAAGGAGTTAAAAGGCATCAGGTTAATTCTCATTCCTTTTGGAGAACATCAGTGTTCCCATAAGTCTCTGAGAAGTTAATTATCTCCCCTAACCACTGGATTCAATAGTAATTATTGTTATTAGCTGGGCATAGATCTCAAATTCCAATGAACAACTCATTCTGACATATCTCCTTGACAAAATTCTTAGATGTTTCTCACAGACTGGTTCAAAGAACAGTTAAAAACAAAAAACTGTTTCTGGGAGTGTGATGCCTGCCTGTTGTCCCTACTACTAATGAGGCTGAAACTGGTGGATGACTTGAATTCTGAAGGACAGGAAGGAGGGCTAAAGTCAGGTGTCCACTCTAAGTCTGATGCTGGTACTATGGTCCCCCAGGAAGGTATGGACATGGGGTTGGGAGTGGAAGTGGACCATCAGATTGCCTAAAATGGGTCAAACTAGTTTAAGTTGAAAACAGAATAGTTCAAAATTTCCATTTTGAAAAAGAGCAGGGCTGAGCCATAAGTGGCCATGGTACTTCCAGCTTAGGGTGAGAAAGAGATATTCCCCTCCCAACTAAATAAGCAAATAAATGAACAAATAACAAATGAACAAATGAATGAACAAATGAATGAATAGATAAATGAATGAATAAGTAAACAAGTAAACGATTAAAAAATTAAAAGCAGTCGCTTCAGGGGATCAGAAGTGAGTTTGGGGTCTGATAAAGAGGTGTCTTCCCGGATCCTCACTATGTTATCATACAATGTGGCATATGGTTAGAGTGCTAGATCTGGAGACAAGACATTCTGGGGTCAGGTTCTGACTTTGACACTTATTAGCCCTGTGACTATGGATAAGATAGGGTAATAAGTGAATTGTAAACATAGAAAAATTACCACCTACAGAGCATTGATGCCAAAGGCCATTCTGCCACTGATGCAGAGCCAGAAAATCTGCCCTTTTCAATGCCTGATTCCCTCCTTCCTCCAAGGCATGTCTTTCAGACAACAGGTTTGCCTAAGGATTAACGAGGTCTGGTATATCACAAGTAATGCAGCTGGGCAAGCACATCCATTCAGGAAAAGTGGAGAGAAGAGGAGGTCTGGAAGTTCCAGAAAGTGCTTACTTGGCATAAGCCTTCTCGAGCAAACAAGGCCAAAATTCGTTGGTCCCTCCACGGGGATAAACAAACAGGTATTTTCTACTGACTGAGCTCACAGGAAGACGGTCATCTACCACCACATCCACCCACTGTCCACATTGCCAAAACTGAAAGAGAAAAGAGGGAATTCCCAATCAGAATGACCCCAGTTTATATTAAGCCCCAGTTCAAATGAGAGAATAATTGTAAAGCCCTTAGTACAAGGCCTGGCACGTTGTAATTATTGTATAAATGTTAGTTGTTACTACTACTACAACTACTACTGCTGCTGCTGTTACTACTGCTACTACTACTCCTGCTACTGTCATTACTATTGCTACTACCACTGCTACTGCTGCTGCTGCTGCTACTGCTGCTACTGCTACTGCTACTACTATTGCTACTGCTGCTGCTGCTACTGCTATTGCTGCTGCTGCTGCTGCTGCTGCTGCTACTGCTGCTGCTACTGCTGCTGCTGCTACTGCTGCTGCTGCTACTGTTGCTGCTGCTGCTACTGCTGCTGCTACTGCTGCTGCTGCTACTGCTGCTACTGCTGCTGCTGCTACTGCTGCTGCTGCTACTGCTGCTGCTACTGCTGCTGCTGCTACTGTTGCTGCTACTGCTACTGCTGCTGCTACTGCTGCTGCTACTGCCGCTGCTGCTACTGTTGCTGGTGTTGCTGCTACTGCTGCTGCTACTGCTATTGCTGCTGCTACTGCTGCTACTACTGCTACTGCTACTACTGCTGCTGCTGCTGTTGCTGGTGTTGCTGTTACTACTGCTGCTGCTACTGTTGCTGCTGCTGCTACTGCTGCTGCTACTGCTGCTGCTGCTACTGCTGCTGCTGCTACTGCTGCTGCTACTGCTGCTGCTACTACTGCTGCTACTGCTGCTACTGCTGCTGCTACTGCTGCTGCTACTGCTGTTGCTGCTGCTGCTACTACTGCCGTTGCTGCTACTGCTGCTACTGCTGCTGCTACCACTGCTGCTGCTGCTACTGCTGCTGCTACCACTGCTGCTGCT
>CM053581.1:180399991-180416398 GCA_028627135.1 Pseudochirops cupreus | reverse complement strand
GAAGGAGTTATTCTCTTCAGAATGCTTTTGAGATTCTTTTTCCATCTGGCAAAGTTGACTTTTTAAGGCATTCTTCTCCTCATTGGCTTTTTGGGCCTCTTTTGTCATTTGAGTTAATCTATTTTTTAAGGTGTTAATTTCTTCAGTCAGGTTGTTGACTCTCTTTTCATGATTTTCTTGCATCATTCTTATTTCTCTTTCCAATTTTTCTTCCACTTCTCTAATTTGGTTTTCAAAATCTTTCTTCAGCTGATCTCTACTTTTTGGCAATCTTCATGTTTCTTGGAGGCTTTTGGTGTGGGAGTTCTGACTATGCTGTCTTCCTCCCATTCCCTGCTTTGTTTCTTCTTTTCCCCAAAGAAGGAATCTAGAGTTTGGTTGCTGTTCTTACTTTGCTTCCTATGCTTATTCATAGTCATCATTCAATGTTTTTTTTTCCTTTAGATCTGTGGAACTCTGCTTCCAGAGGGAACAGCTCTGTCCCAAATTGCTGGGGTTTTCCTAGCTGCCGGGGATTTTAGGAGGCTGCTGGGTCCCTCCCCAGCTCTGGCTCACTGAAAAAAAAAACCCAGGACCCCCACCCAAGACCACAATCTGGATCCAGGCCACTCAATGCGACAGCACTTGGCCTCTGAATGATTGCTTGGCCCCCCTGCTGTCTGGAGGCCAGGGGCTCTGAAGCAGCAATGTGGAGGTGGGTGCAGAACCTCTGCTTTCAGCTTCTTTGCCTTGGAGGCGGCTTGGCCAGATCCGCTTTTCTTTCCCGGTTTTTAGTTCCATTAACCTTAGTCCTTATTTCTTATGGCTTGATAATTCTGGATACTTCCACAGCTGCCACAGATCCGCTCTCCTGAAGCTCCAGCCGCGGCAGGGCTCATCTTGTCCAGCTGCCCCTGGGGCAAAAGCTGCCATTTCAGGCTGGGCTGATTTCAGCTCTCAGAGCTGAGATGGTCGCTTTGAGCCGAGCTGCCTTCAGCAGGAAATATATCTGTGTGCATTTTAGAGCCCTAGAATTTGTTTAGAGTCATATTTTTTGGATATTTGATGTGGCTGTGTCAGAGCTGGGATTTCTTGGGGATCCTACACCACCATCTCCTTGACAATATTCTAACAAGTAACCATACAGCCTCTCTTGGAGGACTCCCAGCAGTGATAGAGACCTCATATTTTGTGAAAATAGCCCATTCCATTCTTGCACAGCTTCAGTTACCAGGAAGTCTCTCACCACATCAATCCAACTGAACAACACTATGTCATAGGATTCTGTGGCGAGCCAAAGAGGCCTGATCCAGGACTCAGATAAACACTTTAATAGTACACCCTAATACCCCTCGAGGTGATGCAGCTTGTAAAGGCTGGCTCCCCTGAAAGACCCCTGAGGGATACACTTAAAAGGACTTTTGTTTGATATCCCGACATCAAAGCCTTTGCCCCCAGACTTCAGGCACCTAAAAGGACATGTTACTTCCAAGATATAACAGACTAAAGACTATTGTAAGTCAAAATACTTAATTCTTGGGGATCAGTTTCTATGTAGATGTCCTTGAGATTGCGGCCTGCAGGAGCATCCCTTGTCCTGTAGATACACTTTGATAAGAGACAACTGACTATCCCTGTGACTTCCTGGTTCCTTGATAACAAGCCTTATCTTATCCAAGCTACCTCTCAGTCTGGCAGATTATTCTACTGATAATAAAACTCAAGGATATGATTAGGATAAGAATACTTGAATCTTTGTCTTTTAGATCTTTAAAAACCTTGTTCTAAGCATCAATAGAGTTCACGGTTCTTCCTTGAACTACCCACATTGTCTGGTCATTTCTTGTTCACATCTCCCATCATGCTTAGTGCTGGACACTGAGCAGCCCATGACAGAACTCTGCACCATGAACTTTTCATTACTTTCTCCCAGAATTATAGGACCTAAAACTAGGAAGGCCTTCAGAGATGATCTCATCCAATTCCCTCAGTTTATAGACAAAGAAATGGGGTCTTAAAAAGGTCGAGTGAGTTACATAAGGCCATGTAGGTAGTACATGGTAGGACCAGAATTGAAACTGAGTTGCTCTGTCTGCAAATCCAGTGCTCATCCTAATGGACTACACCTTTTCTTACATCTCACTACCTCTCTCAACACACATGATCCATGATCCCATATTTCCTCTCCGAATGCATGCCCAGATGAATTTTGGGATGGATTTTTATTGTCCATGTCTAGGAGAAACAGACAAGAGGTTGATGGTTGGGCAGATTCAGCCCCCAAGGTGGGGTAAGAGGGTCACATCATTTCTAGGGAATGGACATATCTGTCATAGCCCAAAGGACCTCTGTTTGTTGCATTAGCTTAAAATACAGATGAACCTTTGGTGGTGTCAATCAAATAATCAATCATTAAAACATATTAAGTGCCTACTCTATAATGAATTTCAGAACCATGTAAAATACAAAGCTGCAGGCTATCCTGCCAGTGGAAACTACTTAATGTTGGTGTTTTGTGATACTCTGATCCTTCCTTTACAAAATCCCTATAATTCTAGGGATACTTTCTTCCCTGAAACTCTACTGACCCACAGGACTCCCCATTTGGTGCTGTTCCTGGTCTGCTCTTCTCAAGAATCAACTCATACTCTAATTTTTTTTAAATACATTTTTATTGATTCCTTTTGTTTCTACTTTGTCTGAATTCCCTCTTTGCAAATTCTTCTTAATATCTAACTATGCAAAGGATCTAATATTTTGGCAGCATAAAAGAACTGCCAGTATGTGAACTTCCTCTTCCAAAGGACTTTTTTAAACTAATTTTTAATTAACTAAAATCTATTTTCTCTTCCTTCCAACTTCCCCCTTTCTTGAAAATCCTTATAACAAATATGCATAGTTAAGTATAACAAAGTCCTATATTAGACATGTCCAAAAATATAGTTGCACTGAATTCTACCCTGGTCAGAACACATCTGATGTAGTGTTATCAAATCTGGGTGTCTCAGTTATGATCAACATAGATAAACTGATGAACGTTGAGGGGAAGGCAAGTAAGGGTAGTAAAAGGTCCCATGAAGGACAGTTAAGAAAATTGAGGATGTCTATCCTGGAGGAGAGAAGACTAAAGAAGATCATGATAGTTGTCTTTAAGTATCTATAGAGTTATTGTGTGAAAAATAAATCCAATAATTAGTGGGTAAAAGTAGCAAAGAGGCATTTTTTATTCACTACCCATGTGCATTTGGACCAGTTGATGTCAGGAAATACTTCCAAGCAATGGGAGTTATCAAAAATGGAAGTTCTGGGGATACAAAGAAAGGCCCTGCCCTCGGGGATTATCCATGTTAGTGGGGGAAGACAAAGTATAAATAACTGGGTACATACAAGATATATAGAGTAGATGAAAAGCAGTCTCAGGGAAAAAGGCCTTAGCAACTGGGATGATTAGGAAAGTCCTCCTGAAGAAGGTGAAATTGAAGCCTAGATGTGGAGGGATCCAGGGAAGAACCAAAGAGGAGGAGGGAGAGCATCCTGACTGTGGAAGATGTGACAACCAGTGCAAAGACAGAAATAAGAGGTCCATTGTTGTGCTCAAGGCCTAGCAAGAAGGCCAAACACTGCATTGTGGTGTGTAGAGGGGTATACAATATAACAAGGTTAGAAAGGTCAGAATGGGCCATATTGGGAAGAACTTTTGAGCTATAAAGGTCAACAATTAAATCTGGAGCAGTCATTGAGGGAAGGCAGACTTTGGACTAAATTATCTCAAGTCCCTTCTGTTTTGA
Organism: Pseudochirops cupreus; assembly: GCA_028627135.1. Classification (NCBI taxonomy): domain Eukaryota; kingdom Metazoa; phylum Chordata; class Mammalia; order Diprotodontia; family Pseudocheiridae; genus Pseudochirops; species Pseudochirops cupreus. Next base: position 180,412,631 of record CM053581.1, on the reverse strand, counting down.
AATCATTGTTCCTAACGATCCTTTGCTCTCTTGGGTCATTTCCACTTATCACATTGCAAGTTAGGATGTTCTAGTCTGGGTGTTGGTTGGGGAAGAAAACTCCACCAATCCATTCTCACTGGCAAGTGTAGGCTATGTGGCTATGACTTCAGACTCCCTGCCTGGGAAGGAGAATGCCATGATCTTACCTGCTGCTCCTTGTTGAATATCAAATTTGCTGATACCATCCAGAATAAAGTGAGGAGACTTGGTCCCTGATAATTCCTTAGGAAGAGAAAAAGAAAAGTAATGACCGTGATGCTTTCCTACCATTACGACCCAGTTAGAGGTTGAGGCTACCCTCACCTATGTGTTTAAAATCTCATTTGAAAACGTTTAGCTTAGTCCGAAGATTTTGCCTTTAATCAATCAGTTAATAAACATTTGTTAAGTGCCAACTGTGTTTCAGGCATCGTGTTAAGGTTAGCAGCAATTACTGCGCAGACTGGCCACTTGTGGTTAAGTAATATGCAAAAACACAAAGAATCTCCATCCTTATGTAGTAACATAAACAAAAGAGTTGCTTTTTATAGATAAAAACTGAGCAAATGTAACATAAACTAAATTACATTAGTACAAATTTTTGAAAATTAATAGGAATAAGACGTTTCAATTCAACAAACAATTATTAAGGCCTACCATGAATGAAGCGCTGTGAAAGGCTATAGGAACATGAAGAATTATGTTGTCCTCTGCCATGTGACCACCTTTTCCCATCAATTAGCTCTTCCTGAAACTTCCATTTTGGGGGAGAGCCCAAGCTGACCAACCTTCATTCCCTTCCTGGTTCTGCTGATCTCTTTCTTGACTCTGATACCATGTTAGCTTCCACCCCCACTCCCACTGCCAACTCCCCTCCCCCCAGTTTCTTTTCACTTCTTTTTCATGTGCTGTCTTCCTTGATTAGCATGTAAGCTCACTGAATGCAGGTTTTATCTTTCTTTTTGCCTGACTCTGTATCCCCAATATTTTGCACAGGGTCTGGCACATAATAAGTACCTAAGAAACGCTTATTACCTTGCCTTGGCCTACCTGCTTTCAAGGACCTTAAGATCTAAAAGGAGAGGAGATTTCAGAAACATAGAGATTTCACATTTTAAATACTTGTGTAACCCAGGATTCAAAGGCCTTTTGCATGAGACTCATTGGTGGAGATTAGTTGTCCAGTGTTCAGGGCCTATGAGGGGAGTGGAGTTGGCAAGAGCTTGGGATAGGACTGAATTCAAGAGGGAAGACACATGATTCCAGATTCTCTTTAGGGGAAGTTCCCTAAAGCAATAGAAGAGTTCTGGAAAGAAGTCAAATGCTAAAATGATTATGTCACTATCCCCAGCTCACTACCCTAGAGATCTGGGGGCATTTCCCCTGGGGTGAGATCTCAGAATCCCTCTCAGTTGACCTGAGCTATCTCATTCTTAGTAAGGGAGTTATTTTATTCTGTCTATTGTCTGGTATATTTTATCTAAATTTGTCTCATTTCTGTTTACTTTCACCTTGGATACATGGGTTTATTTGTTATTCATTATATGTGAGCTTTGTGGAACTGGCATTTGGTGACAAGTTACGCCTCAGCTGTATAGCCTGCGGATGTTTCTTCCCTGTTAGGGAAAACAATCAGGATTGCAGCTGGAAGCTAAAAAATATATCCCGTAGACTAACAACATCTAGAGGGCAAATAGATGTGATTTTTTCCTAGTAGTTCCTCTCTGATAAGAGCAGGGCAGCCAATGCCTAATGCCACTCTCTTGTTTCCCCTCCTAGCAGGTATCAAAGTTTCCCTTCAAGAAGAATGAAAGCAAGGCACTGTAACCAACATGTATGGACATTCAAGGAACCATTGTTGAATTTTCAGTGTAAATATTTACAACTTGGAAATCACCAAATGCTATAAAACAGGACTTGATCTGTTCTTTATTGATTGTCTAGACTTAAGAAAGAGATGGAGAAAAAGTTAATAATACAGATTAAATTTCTCAGACACTTACTCTCTGTGTGACCGTGGGCAAGTCACTTAACCCCAACTGCTCACACACACACACACCCTACATAAATTTTTTTTGGAGAGTTAGTCATTAAACATTTACCTGTACACCCCTGGATGGATGAAGGAAACTCTGAAAATAGCTCTCCATGGCCCCTTTTGACCACATGTAGACAAGCCCATGTGAACACCTACCCTTTATAAGCAACAAGACACACTTGTCCCTTAAACTGGCCTAGTAGGTCTCTCAGTCCCAAATCAAGTGTCATTATTCTGTTCAATGTGCAAATGAACACCAAATCAATCCTCAGTTAATGGAGGAATTAGTGGGGATCGATTTAAAAGTATTCTCTCTGTAAATTAAAATGGCCCATTTAGGGACATTTTCTGACATAGAAATTATAATTCGTCTTCCATGGCCCAGTCAGAATATTACTTTCCTTAAATGCATTTCACTAAATTAGATAAACATCTATTAAATTCCCACTATAAGCAAGACTGCTCTAGAGTGTGAGAATACAAAGACAAAACCAAAACTGCTCCTGTCCTCATGGAGCTTACATTCTACTAACTTCAAAGCAGTTCGGTCACATTGCCTCAAAAGAAGAAATATAATTTTAAAAGGACTGGGATAAATGTCCCAATTTTCTTTTAATTTTTTTTTCTTTTTGGTGGGAAGAAGGCAGGGTAATTGGGGTTAAGTGATTTGCTAGGTCACACAGCTAGGTTTGTGTTAAGTGTCTAAGACCGGCTTTGAACTCAGGTCCTCCTGACTCCAGGGCTGGTGCTCTATTCACTGTGCCACCTAGCTGTACCCCCAATATTCTTAAAAAGAAAAGAGAATGGAATTTGAACTCTATAGATTAAGGAGTCTGACTATTATTCCTAGCAAAATTTGAGTCTGTATTATTTTTTTTTTGAAAGGGGAAGGCAGGGCAATTGGGGCTAAGTGACTTGCCCAAGGTCCCACGGCTAGTAAGTGTTAAGTGTCTGAGGCTATATTTGAACTCAGATTCTCCTGACTCCAGGGTTGGTGCTCTATTCACTGTGCCACCTAGCCACCCCATTTTGTCTAGTCTGTATTATTAAAGAAAAGATGGTTGACTATCTAGCAAATGCAAGGGTTATCACAATCATGCTAAGCTAACTCTACTTCCTTCTTTGACAAGGTTACTAGACTGATAGAATGGGAGCATGCTATAAATATGGCTTCCCAAGGTTTTAGCAAAGTATTTGGTAGCCTTTCATGCTATTCTTTGATGAAGAGATGTCAGCTTAGATGACTATACTAGATGAATTCAAAACAGATTAAATTCGGAGATGCAAAGCCAAGCCATTAATGGGTGCATGCCATCCTGCTAGGAGGTTTCCAGTGGACTGGTCCTGTACTGTTTAACATTTTTATCAGTAACTCAGATAAAGGCTTAGGCAGCATCCTTAGCATATTTTCAGGTAATGTAATCTTGGGACAGATAAATAACTCACTGTATTCTAGGGGTAGCATCCAATAAATCTTGACAGGCTAGAACATTGGGTTGAACATTATGAGATGAAATTTAATAGTGATAAACACACAGTTTTACATCTGAATTCCAAAACATCAATCTTACAATTACAAGATAACAGGGGTTTGGCTATAAAGTAATTTTCTCTGAGAAGATCTGGAGGTTTCAATCGACTTCAACTTCATGTGAATCAACAATGTGATGTGGCAGACAAAAATGTTATAAGAATTTTGGGCTCTGTTAAGAGAGGTATTTGTTGTAGCTGTTGTTGTTGCTTAGTCCTTCAGGGGTGTCCAACTCTTCATGACCTCGTGAACTCTCCATAAGGATTTTCTTAGCAAGGATACTGGAGTGGTTTGCCATTTCCTTCTCCAACGGACCAACTTTTGTTGGAACTCTCTACGGTGATCTATCTTGGGTAAAACTCTGCACAGCATAGCTCATAGTTCATTGAGTTCATATGCAAGCCCCTCCACCATTACAAGGCAGTGATCTAGCAAGGGAAGAGAAGTATAGTTTCCACAAATAAGGAAAATGATAGTCTTATTGGGTTTCACCCTGGTCAGATCCCATCTATGATGTATTCAGTTCTGAGCACTACATTTTAGGAAAGACATGATGCACATGGAAATGTCCAAAGAAAGGTGACACTTATATGAAAGGCTTTGAGATCCATGTCATATAATCAGCTGCAGAAACTAGAGATGTTTAGTTTGGAGAAGATTTGATTCAGAGGTACCTGTTTTCATATACTGGGGAGACCTGTCTTATGGAAAAGGGATAAAACTTGGTCTGCTTAGCCCCAAAGGGAAGAACTGAGAGCATTGGGTGGAAGGTACAAAAACACAAATTCAATGGAAAAATCAGGAAAAATATGTTGACTAATAGTTAGAGTTATCCAGAAGTTAATGGGATGCTTCAAGAGACAGTGGATTGGCTCTTATTACAGTTCTCCAAATAATAGTTGAACAACCACATATTGAGTATGTAGAGAAGATTCTTGTAGGTATGAGTTAGCCTAGATGGCCACTGAGGTTCCCCCCGCCCCAGCTCTGATATTCTATGATTCTATGAAATACATGTGAAGGTCATGTCTATTCAAGTTAATTTGACAGGCATTTATCAAGAATTTCCTGTGTGCAAGGTGCTGTGCTAGGCACTGGTAATGGGAAGATAACAATCCAAGTCTTCTCTGTGTTCACAGAACTTATATTGCAGTGAGGGATACATGTACAATACATGAAGAATCTCCATCAAGCTAAACATAGAATCAATAGGATCAAGAATTTAGAGCTGGAAAGGACATTAAAGGCCATTGAGTCCAACTCTTTCTCTCTCCCCTCCACCCCCATTTTACAGATGAGGAAACCAAGACTCAAAAAAGTTAAGTGACTTGCCCCTTTAGATTGTGAGTTCCTTGAGAGCAGGGAATCTATTTTGACTTCCTTTATATCCTCAGTGCTTAGCGCAGTGATTGGTATATAGTAGACAGGTAGGTGGCATGGTGGATAGAACGCCAGGCCTGGAGTCAAGAAGATCTGAGTTTAAATTCAGCCTCAGACACTTCCTAGCTGTGTGACCCTAGACAAGTCACTTAACCCTGTTTGCCTCAGTTTTCTTATCTGTAAAATGAGCTGGAGAAGGAAATGGCAAACCATTCCAGTTTCTTTGCCAAGAAATTTCTAAATGGAGTTACAAAGAGTCAGATATAGCTGCAATGACTCAACAACAACAAAAGCACTTAAATAAATGTTTTTTACTGACTTGTCCAAGATCACACAGGCAGTAAATGGGATTCAAAGGTGGGATCCAAACCCAGGTGTTCTGACTAAATTCTATGCCCTTCCTACTGTACCACATTGCCTCCCTAATTAAGAGGATGCTATTCTTTACAGCCCAGGTATTTTTTAAAATTAATTTATTTTATTTTATTTTTTGGAGGGGGGAAGGCAGGGCAATTGAGGTTAAGTGACTTGCCCAAGATCATACAGCTAGTAAATGTTAAGTGTCTGAGGTTGGATTTGCACTCAGGTCCTCCTGACTCCAGGGCCAGGGCTCTATTTACTGATCCATCTAGCTGCCCTGAGCCCAGGTATTTCTTTACTCAAAGCCAGTGAATTTTTTCTGTACATCACAGAGGAGAGAATAGGATTGGCATATTTAATTCCACATTAGTCAGGTGGAGTGTCACATCTAGCTATGTGACTAGTTGGAGAGTGGTCACAAGGAAGGCCTTGGCCTCAGGTGACAGAGCAATGGGTAGCAGTAGCAGAGATGAAGATTAGGCCAGACAAAGGGAAAACCTTCCTGAAATCTGGATCTGTCTAGCAGCAGAATGGGTTTGTACAACCTCTCAGACATGCTCTCCAGAGGACATGATAGAGGGGATTTTCCTTCAGCCACTTATTGGCCTTTGAGTTTCCTTCCAACTCTGAGAGGCCATGATTCTGTGACCTTTATTTGTCTCTTCCCCTGGTCCAGCAGGACTGGTAATCAACCAGAATTCTGTTGTACTCTGTGAGTATATTAGGAGAAGCCAGGGATTAGAAGTGGTAAAAGGGGATATCACTCTTTGAGAAATTTTTCTTTTCTTTTCTTTCCTCCCAGCAGTTTTAACAGCTATACAATCAATACTTCCAAAGATCTTTTTGTTTTTTCTGATCATTCATTTCTCTAGTGACCTCTTTTCTGATTCCATTATGTCGGGAATGTCAAGATTAATATAATTCAGGTCAGTACATCCATTCTTGGGTCAATGGAAAAAATCTCACATTTAGAGTACCAAGAGCTAAGTAAACTTTTATGGAGCCTAAAAACTGTATGAGTTTCAGCATCTTCTTCATCCTTTCATGTCTCTCTGCCACTGTCACTGCAGATGCCAAAGAATGATGCTCAGGACAAAATCATGTACATGGATTTCTATAGCAGAAGAATTGATCACCCAGTGACAAGCCTACTAGACATGTTCATCTCAGGTGATGAGCCTTTTTTTGTTTAACGAGGCTGGTCTTCAGAATCTGTTATTACAATCATTCAAGAAACCTTTTTTTAACTTGGGAGAATCTGCTGGAGCTTATGCTCAGCTGGCATGGCCTTTGAGAGCTCATGGACACTGTCATGCCATGATAGGCATCAGAGGAGAACTTTTTGGGGCATCATTGTTGGGGATAGACATTTAAAATAATGAAAAATACAGCCTCAGACATTACATGTGCGACCCTGGGCAAATCACTTAACCCTGTTTGCTTTCATTAGACATTTGTAAAATGAGCTGGAGAAGGAAATAGCAAACTATACCAGCATCTTTGCCAAGAAAACTTCAAATGGGATCATGAGGAGTCAGCCACAACTGATATGACTGAATAACAACAAACACTACCCACTTATCCATATTGCTTTTACAAAATAAGTCTCTTGGGGTGGCTAGGTGGTGCACTGAATAGAGTACCATCCCTGGAGTCAGGAGGACCTGAGTTCAAATCCAGTCACAGACACTTAACAATTACTAGCTGTGTGACCTTGGGCAAGTCATTTAACCCCAACTGCCCTGCCTTCCCCCCTCCAAAAAGCAAAAACAAAATAAGCCTCTTACATTAAACATATCCTGTGTCCCTGGAATCTATCACTATGCCTGGGTCATTAAGGTATTCAAGGGGATTCCGCCTATATCCTTCTCTACGGTGGATGGGCATCTCCTCCAAGTCTCTCCTCTCTTTACCCTACCTCAATAGCTAACATTAATATTAATTAGAGACAGGTATGTGGTACAGTGGAGAGACTACTAGTCCGGAGTCAGGGAGACCTGAATTCAAATCTAACCTCAGACACTTACTAGCTGTGTAACCCCAGGCAAGTCACTTAACCACTCTCTGTCTCAGTTTCCTCAATTGTAAAGCAGGGATATTAGTAGCACCTTTCCAGCATTGTTGTAAGGATCAAATAAGATAGCATTTGTTAAGTACTTAGCACATAACAGGCTCTTAATAAGTGTTTGTTCCCTTCCTCATACCCCTCAAAAAAAGTTTTGACTTCCCAGTCAAGTTTCCCAGAATTTACTCTCTACCAGGGAAAGCTTCTGCATGGATCCGTCTTCCTCCCATGGCACCTGCTATTTTCTATTAGAATAACTTTGCATAAATTGCTAATTATTCCTATGTAATTTTTTTCTCATGTTGATAGAAAATCGCCCTGAGAGGTGGACTGAAAAACCGAAGTGACTTCATTTGCTGAACCAGCAAAGCTGGGAGTCACAATCTTATAAAACCTGTCAACCCTTAGTGAACGGCTCTTTTGTTTTCCTAGGCAGAGAGAAACAAAGGAGCACCCCTATGTAAACAGATAGTCCCCAGTGCCCAAGAGCAATCATCTCATTAAGACCTGCTGTTGGCTTTTATAACTCTCTCTCTGAGCAAATGTCTGATATCTGACAGCCCTGCCCAAGAGGGAGTCAGAATTCAAGTCAGACACTGCCCATTCATGAGGCTGATAACTTCGTATAGCCCTGGGAGCCTGCAATGTGTCGGGTGCTAGGTAATTTATGGGCATAAAAACCCAGGGCTCAAAGGTGCCCTAGGAAATGATCAAGTGCACCCCAGTGCCTAGAAGTATGACAGACACCTAATCCATCCTTCTATGCCCAGTGCCTTGGCACATGGTAAGTGTTTAATAAATGCTGATTGATTGATTGAAGTACCTGTAGCAGAGACCCGGGTACAAATTCAAATTCCATCTTAGAAATTTGCTAACTGGATAAATCACTTGACTTCCTTGAGCCTCAGAATTACCATCTATAAAACAGAGATAATAATCAGAACCATTAGAAGTAATGTGGCATAGTGGATAGAAAACCTTCCTTGGAGTTGCAAGACCTGTGTTCAAATTCCATCTCTGTACATATTAGCTGTGTGACTCTGGGCAAATGATTTAACACGACAATGCCCCCAGGCAATTCTGTAAGAATATAAGTTTCAGAACGGTTGCCAATTTTCACTGGTAGAGGCCTACAGTTCCCATACTAGTAAAATCACAGGTCCTGCCTTCTATATCCCCTCCTCCCTCTAAAAAAGTTAGAGCTAAGACTAGAGCATGACAACTAAGTATTTGCCCTAAGGCACCAACTTTAGAAGATGTTGGCATCAGTTTTGGTCAACAGAGAGTTTATTCGGTGTCTACCAAGTACCAAGCACAGTGTTAATCGCTTAGGATACAACAGAAAGGCAAACAATTTCTGTCTTTAAGGACCTCACAGTCTATCAGATCTAATAATCAGTTAACAGCACAGACACAGTAGAACTTTGCAGTTAGCAAAAAGAATTAATTGACCTAGAAAGCTATCGTATGCTGCTTCCTCTTCAGACCCAGACTCATCCTGTGCTCCTTTATTCAGGTTTTCCCCAGGTATAATTTATGGTGTTTGCCTGCCCCAGGTTCAAACAATCTTAGTTATGGCTCTGATAAAAATGTTGCCTCTTTTAGTGTTAGTACTAACAACTAGAACAAGAGCAGTAATAATTCCAACCACCCAACGTTGTTGTACATTACCTCTAATTGTTGTTAATAGCAGCATAAATGATAACAAAACTGCTTATCTCACAGAAGTGTGTGGGCATCAAATGAAATGATGTATGCAAAATGCTTTGTAAACTGTAAGGTGCCATATAAATGTGAACCATTATTTTGAAATGTCTTTCCAGCTATGTGTAGCAAAGAAAGAAATGGTAGGTTTTCTTTTCATTGAACAAATGGGAAAATTAGGTTTATCCAAATTTAATGAGTTACCTAATACCTTATATTTGTTTATTATTTTATATGCATACATGCTTGAATGAATGAAATTTAAAAAAAAAAATTAAGAATTTAATATGTATCAGGCAATGTGCTAAGTATTAGGCACAAAAAAAACCAAAAAGAGAGACAGCCGTTGTTCTCAAAGCTCTTACATTCTAGTAGTAGAAAATACATATAAGGGAATGGGGGCCAGAGAAGAGAGTTTTGCTCTGGGGAGTCACCAGGATGAAATGATAACGTATAAGGCAACAAACTGATGTGGCCTTTTAAGAATGCTGATGCTAATATTGATTTAATTATCATACCCAGAACAAAAGCCAGAGAGGTGACATCACAGATGGCAAATGGTCTGGGAGTATGGCTGATGATATGTGAAGTTAAAAGAAAGGTCTTTGCTAGCTGGATATTGTAGTGTAAGGGGGCTAGTTTGAACTCACTCATCTGAATTCCCTAGTCAAGAAGGCTTGGCTCCAGATCAGGAAAGAAATTCAAGAGAGTAGTGTATTAAGTGAAAGGATTCTGGAAATACAGGTCTGGTATAGAAGGGTGCTATCATTAGTAGGCAGATGGAGAGATGGATTGGGTAGTTTGGGGAGCCGATTTCAGCACAAATTCACTTGTCTCCTTGAAGTTTGAAAAATGTGCGTGTGTGTGTGTGTGTGTGTGTAATATAAAAATTAGTTCTAAATGCATATGTATCTATAGCTATATCTATATACATATATAGATATAGATATCTTCCAGCATCAAAGGAAGTAAATCTTACGGAATAGTCTCAAAGGGGAAGAATGAAGGGATTATAGGTGGGGCACAATAGTAGAATTCAGGGAAGCCCACTGATGTCTCTCACCAGGCCTTTTGTAGTTTGGTCTCAAGAAGGGAAGAATAACTAGTGGTGGCTGGGGACCAAGGGAGAAGGAAGACTAGCTCCTGGAACTATGGCCCAAAGCTGGGGGCACAGGCCTTGGCAGACCCAGACTCTACAGCACTGCTGAAGGGTTATCTGGTGTTTGCAGCAGCCACAGATTGCATGAGCTTAGCAGCCCATTGTCCTCTGTTTATTGCTATCACTGGTCAGCATACTAACTAGTAGATGGTAAACAGACCAAGACTGAAGAAACTGAGAGGGGAAATAAAAGCAAAAAGGGAAGAACGCTGTACTTTGGAAAATCACAATATCTTGTGGGCAGGGAGAGAAAAGACAGAGATAGACAGAGACAGAGACAAACAGAGAGAGACAGAGAGACAGAGAGAGAGAAAGAGAGAGAGAGAGAATGTGTGTGGAGACAGACACAGACACAGAGACAAACATAAAAGAGAAAGTGTGTGTGTGTGTGTGTATGTGTGTGTAGAGAGAGAGACACAGAGAGACAGACACAGACAGAGACAAACAGAAAGAGACAGAGACAAAATGTGTGTGTGTGTGTGTGTGTGTGTGTGTGTGTGTGTATGTGTGTGTGTATGAATGAGAGAGAGGACTGGAGGTCTATATATATAGGTGTATATACATATATGTTTATATATGCACATATATGTACACATATGTAGGGGTATATGTGTGTATATACTCTCATGCACACACACCTGGCAAAGAGCGGGCAAGTAGGCTTATTGACCCACTGCCCCCCACAAAACTGAATTCCTTTGACATATTTCCAATCCCTCTACCATCTTGGCTGTTCCCTTGGGGTGTGCTCTGTCAGTTTCATTCCTAAAATGTGGTGTTCAGAATTTAGCATAATCCTCCAGACACAATTTATTGATCTTTTTCTTATTAACAGCAACAAGAAGAATTATGTAGAGGGGGGGTCAGTCTGAAAGCAAGCCTGGGCCCTGCACAGCCAGTGAGGATTGTGCTACTTTGGGCTCTGGATCCTACATTCATTGTTGGGGAAAAAGTGACTCCCAATCCAGCTCCCTTCCCTCTGTCCCACACTGCCTCCTACTCTCTCCATCTTAGAGTGCCCTATTCCAAATGGCATTACCAGCATCTGAATATCTTTGGCCATAAAGTGCCCAGATTTAAAGCAGGGCTATGCTAAACCTTGGAAACCTGGCACCTGTGATGACGTCACATGTCAATATAACATTGCTAAGAGGCAGCTAGGGGGCACAGCGGGTAAAGCAGCAGCCCTGGAGTCAGGAGGGCCTGAGTTCAAATCTGGCCTCAGACATTTGCTCTCTATGTGACCCTGGGCAAATCACTTACCCCCAAATGCCTCAAAAATAAAGATTAAATTGCCTCCCCCACCAAAAAAAAGGATTACATTGCCATATACACTATGTCCAGGTTTGTACTAGCAATGTAGGATTACTTCATCATAAAGAAAACCAATGAAGTAAACCAAGTTAATGATATACATAATCAAAAAACATAAGCTTAATAGATGCTGAAAAGATTTTTGATAAAATCCAACACTCATTTCTACCTAACACTCTAGAAATCATAGGAATAAATGGATCTTCCTTTAACATAGTAAATAGCATTTATCTAAACCCAAGATCAAAAACTGAAAAAAGTTGGAGGTCTTTACAGTAAAATCAAGGGTAAAGCAAAGTTGCCCATTATCACCACTACTGTTTAATATAGTCCTAGAAATGCTAGCAAGAGCAGTGCAACAAGATAAAGAACTTGAAGGAATAGGCATAGGCAAAGAAGAAACAAAATTGGAACTTTTTGCAGATGTTATGATGACATGCTTTAGAAAACCAGAGAGTCAACTAAGAAATTAATTGAAATAACTAAAACTTCAGCAAATTTTTGGCTATAAGATCAATCCATACAAATCATCAGGATTTCTACATACAAGTAACAAAACACGGCAGAAAGAACTGGAAAGAGAAATTTCATTCCAAATAGCTACGGAAGCTATAAAATATTTGAGAATGAAGCTACTAAAAATGACCTAAGGATTATTTGATTCTAACTATAAAACACTGATAAAAAATAAAGACAGACCTAAAAGATTGGAAAAACATTAATTACTAAGGCATTGGTCAAGCTAATATAATAAAAATGATAATGCTACCTAAATTAATTAACTTATTTAGTGTTGTACAAATCACATTCCCAAAAAGAATATTTTATAGACCTAGAGAAAAGAATAATGAAATTCATATGAAGGAACAAAAGGTCAAGAAGTTCAAGGGTAATAATGAAAAAGTAGGAAGGAAAATGTATCAACACCAGCTCTCAGACTACATTAGAAAGCAGTAATAATTAGAACAATTTGGTATTGGAGAGAGAGAGAGTCAAGAGAGAGAGAGACAGAGAGAGACAGAGAGAGAGACAGAGAGAGAGAGAGAGAGAGAGAGAGAGAGAGAGAGA
>CM053581.1:180368922-180399491 GCA_028627135.1 Pseudochirops cupreus | reverse complement strand
GGAAAGGACTTGTTATTTGACAAAAACTTTTGAAGAAACTGTACAGTTTCTACTTTTTGTTTAAGGTGCTTTGTGGTGGGGGTGGGAAGTAATTTTCATTCCCCTTCTTTTTCTAATACTTAAAATACTTTTGTCAACTGTAACTTCATGGTAGCAGCTAACTGGTCCGTTGGATGGACTGTGACCTTCCAGAAACCCTTTACGACTTTGGAACCATTTTCATGAATTTGTTATCAAGAACCAGGAATCCCACCTTTGTTTAATTGGTCTATTTTCTTTTCTTCTTTGGGCTAGTCTAACGACTCAGGGTTAGTTGCAGCTAGTTAATCCAAGTTGTTATCTTTATTGCTAGCTTTGATCACTTAGAAGCTCACTATCAAGAAAAAAAAATCAATGAAATATGAATATATATATATATGTATATAATATATTATACACAGAAGAGAACAAAGTTCCGAAGGGGGTATTGACAAACAGACCTATGTTTTCAAGTTTTATTGATCTCATTTGATAGGGTTTTTTTTAATATGGCACAATCATTTCTGGACATATTTTCTATCCTCATTTCCACACCCCCCCCCCACCCTCCCGCCAACAGAACCAAGTTGTGAGAGAAAAGCAAGAAACAGCAATTATGTGTGAAACATTATGCTTTCATATATTCATAGATTTAGAGCTGGAATGAACCTTTAAAGGTCATCTAGTCTAAACCCTTCATTTTACAAAGGAGGAAACTGAGGCACAGACAGCTAAAATACTCAGTCACAAAGAGATAGGAATTGTCAAGGCAGTATTTCACGTAAGGTACTGGGACTCTAAGTTCAGTATTCCAAGTTCAGCCCTCATTATATGGCACCACAATACCTCCTGTCCATAGAGCCAGATATGTTGGCATATTGTCAGGTCATTCCAATAATGTCCAACTCTTCATAACCCCATTTGGTTGGAGTGATTTGCCACTGCCTACTCTAGCTCTAGCTCATTTTATAGATGAGGAAATTGGGGCAAAGAGGCTTAAATGACTTGCCCAGGGTCACATAGCTAATAAGTGTCTGAGGCCAGATTTAAATTCAGGAAGATGAGTCTTCCTGATTCCCAGCCCAGTGTTCTATCCACTGTATCACCTAGATGTCCCTACAGGATGGGCCCATTCAAATGTTCCCCCAGAGTTTGCCAGACACACTGACCCAAGTTCTAAGCACACCCATGCATTACACTTCTACCACCCCTGTAGTCCCTTGTCTGTCTACCAAGAAGAAGGAGGTACATTTCATTATTTATTCACAGGGATCGTGACTGGTTTTTAAAATAGAGATCAGCTTCGTTACAGAGATCTCTCTGTTGATTTATATTGCTATAGTCATTATGTATATTATTTCTGTGGTCATGTTATTTTACTCTGCATTAATTCCTACCAGTCTTTACATGTTTCTCTATAATCCTTGTAATTTACATTTCTCATGGAATGGTAATATCCCATTGAATTTGTATGCCATAACTTGTTCAGCCATTCCCTAATCAATGAGCAAATATTTTCTTTATAATTCTTTGTTGCTATGAATATTTTGACATCTATTGGTCACCCTCTCCCCTCTTTTTTCTACCTTCTAGTGATTCTGGGTCAAAGGTTATGAACAATTGAATTGCTTTTTGTGTATAATAGTTTTGCAAAATGGTTAGAACAATTGACATCTCTATCAACAGTGTATTAGTCAGATCTTTCAACACTGATTGTCATCTCTATTGATTTGTGTGATATGAACTAAAACCTCAGAGCTAATTTGTTTTGCATTTATCTTATTATATTCCTAACCCTCAAACAAACAAAATTGTGCGCACTTAATCTCATCTAAAATGTTGTTCCTGATGTTTTCCTATTGGATTTCACCTGTGGAACATCTTTTCTTGGTGGCTAACACTGGTAACCCAGCATATATAATGCATTTTTTCTGTGTCTGTTAGCTTATTCCAAATTGGGTAAAAACCTTTAGTATACCCAAATCATAATCCTAATAAAAGAGAAGTTATTTTCATTTCCTACAAATATGACAAAGATATTTTTCATACTGAATGTTTTTCAAGAGGCATTTTGCATTTTGACTATATTTTGAGTATTTTTTCTGGGAGTTGCCATTATTATAACTAGAATCTAAAAGTTCAGCTTGATTTTTCAATGTTAAGATCATGAACAAAGTAATTTTGGTTTACTTTAGTTATTAAATGAAGATCTGAAGAGGAAAAGGTAACTTCAGATGAAGGCAGGCCACCTGTTTGGGTCTCTTACCTTGTCATGATAAGCCTCATCATTATGATCTAAATCTAATCTTTTTGTTTTCCAAATTCTTTATACAAAATCCAAGTTTCTGGTGCTTTTGGTATAGGTAGCTCTTCATGGTATAAAAGCAGTCTTATGGTTGATCACAGATTTGGATAGATTTTTTTTAATATGGAGGCTAATCCCTGTTATTTGTTAAGTCAAAAATAAAAAGACCATCTATTGAAGAATCTTTTTGTTCTTTACAAATCAGAGGAACCACAAAAAGCACAGGACAAGATGCATTTTTCCAACCAGTTGGTATCTAACACCATTTGGGCTGAGTACAGCTTTAAGCGAGAGGTGTAAACCTCATACATCTCATCCATTTTACAAACAAAATAGAAGCCATATACTTCTAACTAGGTGGGGCAAGGTATTATTTCTGGTATTTAAAAGTTAGTTTACAATATACATAATTTTTTTCAGATAATTGACACATTTACGAGATATATTAAGAATTTAATTACTGCACAACAAAGTCTACAAGGTATAAACCCTTGAGAAGATAGCATTAGAAATAAAAATGGTGTACCAAATGATGCTTTCTATATAATTGACAGTACAATCTGCTACCTATCCAGAGTTTCACACTCTGATTGAACACATATGCATATGTTCCAAACTTTCCTGCTACATAGTGTGTAAGCAGGGCCTTCACAAAACATTCAAGAACTAGCCAACTCTAACTTCCTAGAATTTAGTACTTCCCTCCTTTGATTGACCAAATTGTACTTTATCTTTACTTTACATGGCAAAATTTATATCAGAATTAATCGGCTGGTCAAATAAGGGTGGATGATAAAAAAAAATACATTCACATTTTAAAACCCAGCATCCAAATATATCTAAAACACTAAAAATAATGTTTTCATATAGGTATTGATAGTTGATGACTCTAACTCTTTGCACTTCCACCCATTGCTTTTGGTTCTGCCTTGTGAGGTCAACCAGAGCAAATTTATCTCCTTAGACATTATGAAAAGCTTTTTGATACTGGAAGACATACATAACATTGTGATAAGTGCTTGGAGTCTCAGAACACCTCCAAGGGCCTGCTCGGTGAAATCTGAAGTAACTATATATAAAAAAAAACACAGTCTAATCATCAACACAAGAAAGAGTACATGAATAAAAATATATGTTTTAGAAAATACGTTATGGACCTGGGTGGGGAAACCATTGAGTTAATAAACTCTCACAATTATCTTAGGTTTTGCAAGGTAGACAGTAATCCGTGGAGGACTTTATGGAGCAACTGGCAATTAGAGTCTCAAAGAACATGTTCTTTTAGATAGTGGTGCTTATTTTATCTGTTTCTCAGCATTCATTTTCCACATTTCCCATATATTCATTTCCCAATATTGGACTACCCTTAGAATGTGGGATCCACATTTTGAAACTTCATTGGTTTGGGGACGCTATCATAACTTCTTTCATAGTAATCTAGCCTACAACTTACAAAGCCACATTTGTTCCTGAAAGGATTCTCTTACAGTGTCCTAACAGAATCACCAACCACACCATATCCTAGAGGTAAGGGGTGGTAGCCACCTGTGCAAACATAGATAAACTAGTTCCACATAATCATGTACTTAACTAAACATTGCAATTGGATAGCCTTCAAGGACAGGATATCAGCAGGTTGGAGGAACAGAGAAACAGTGTAAACAAAGGCTTGGGTTGGAAAGAGTGAGATCTCTTCAGAGGATATTGAGTAATTCAGTTTGGCTAGATAGCACATTCTGTGGAAGTAACAGTAACAGACTGAAGACACTAATTGCAAGGCCATGGAGTTTGGATTTTATTTGGTTGGCACAGATAGTGAGGCAATATGGTATAATTGACAGGGATGAATTTGAGGTGAGGAAGATTCGGGTTCAAATCTCCTCTCAGACACTTATTGTCTGTATGACCCTAAGCAAGACTCTTAACATCTTTGGGTCTAAGGTTTTTATGTAAAATAAGGGGGTTGAATTTTATCCCCTTTATATACCTTTCTATCTCTAAATCTATGAAGCTATTTTCCATGATCATACAATATTTTCAGGTATTACAAACACCTGGCTCCTGGTCTAGCCTAGTGACCAAAGCTTCATTCTTGGATGAGCTTCTAGTGGCTGAGACTCTGGTGCTAACCAGGGTTCTGGTGGGAAGGATCCTAGTCTATGGCCACTCAATGATTATAGAGGGCTGACGTTTGTTGAACTTCCTCACCCTTCCCAGTAAGCAAAATCTCCCAAACTGGTTTCACAGTAAGGAAGCATTGTTGGTTTATTTACTCTCTGTAACTGTAACTGAAACTTCTGGGGAAGGTCCTGGTGACAAGAGTATTCTTAAATGGTTACAAAGGGCCGAGATCAGTCTGGATGCAATTTAGGAAATAGCCCAATATTTTTAATAATCTCAAATTTGGTCATAAGCATATAGCTCTTTAAAACTGACAGTCTCCCTGTGGTGTTGGGTACAAATTACCTATCATCGTCATGTTCTCAGGACAGTCAGACCTATAAGCAGCCCATAGAGCAATGGGAAGAACATAGGGGGTGGAAGCAGGTTGCTCCACATTGCTGACTGTGACTTATCTATACAAGTGATGAAAGAACTATGAATCTCTTTTCATTGGAATCTGCTAAGCCTGGTAGTACCACTGATACATATTCCCTTTTAATCCTTTCCAGTAGAGAATGGGAATAGCAGAGCTTAGGTTCTTAATGGCAATATAATTATTTGTATCATTAAACACTTAGAGCAGCGGTTCTCAACCTATGGGTCACGAACCCTTTGGGGGTCGAACAACCCTTTCACAGGGGTCACCTAAGACCATTGGAAAATACATATTTTCAATGGTCATCTCCAGCAGGGTCCGCCCACATGCAGATATGCCCACATATGAGTATTAAAGGGTCGTGGCATTAGGAAGGTTGAGAACCACTGATTTAGAGAAAAACAAATGATGTAAGAACATCATTGAGGATATTCATTCCTGGAAAACAAGGTCTGGATCATATAACAAGAGTGAGGAACAGCAGATGGACTGAGAGTTTCATTGGTATGCCAAGACATTCAAAGAATTCCAGGAAATTCTCCAGCAATTTGGATGGGACCTTCATGAGGTGTTGATACAATATGTAGAAAGGAATTGCACAGGATGAGAAGGCATGTTTGGGAAGTGATTGGCTTTATCAGTGGAAGTGCCACATCTATGAGATCATTGGCCCATTTTAGTATGGAAGTATACATAGAGGAAAGGTAACTTAGGGTGGTGACAGAAGAAATGAATGAAGTTAGAGGGGTGGAGGGAGGAGACCAGACAAAGGGAAAATCAATAGGACATATTGACTAGCTGGTGATGGGAAGTGAGGGAGAAGGGAGAGTCATAGATGACTTGTCCATGGGATGAAATAGATACCACTATTTTAACTGTAATCCCTCTTCTAGTCATTGTAGCAATTAGAATGCAAAAGACAGTTCTGTGGATCTATGGAGTGAGCAATTAATGCACACCTCAGTTCTTCTTAGCTCTGGCAAGTTCCTTTTTCTGGAACTCCACTTCCTTATCTCTAAAATGGGGCTACCGTGGACTATGATTGTACATAGATAATACAGATAATTATAGATATCTTTCCAGATATGAGGTACTATGTAAGTATGTGTTTTCATTACTCTGAACAAGTCATTAGGGATGGGGAGATAGGATTAGCAGTTGATGTCTTGGACTTTTATTGGTCCTTTAGAGGGACTGCAAAACTTAGGAACCTGAAAACTAGAACTAAGAAATCCTGAGAGCGCCTAGACAGATGGGTCTTCTTTTTTCATGAACTGTTGCCAGAGCAGAGGATTTAGACCTCCTTGTTATATAGTTCCTGTGAACTTATATCCTGGATTTCACACCTACTTAGCAAACAAAAGTCAACCCAACCTAAACCCACAGGATAGGTGGGTGTGAATATGAAGCCAGACACCTAAAAGCTAAAGGGAAGGATCAACTTGCACATAACCTGATATATTTAATCATATGACTGAAAGGTTATTGTTATAGGTGTTTTTTTAAGTTGTTCATTCACGTATACTTTCGTGCGATGGTGAAAAAGAGTTCTGAACTTAGAATCAGGAAGTTTGGGTTCAAACATAACTGCCCAGATTATTATATGTGTGACCATGTGCATGCATGCGGCTTTAATTCTCTGAGCTTCAGTTTGCTTGACTGTAAAATGGGGCTAAAATACTTGTGTTACCTATCTTACGTGGTTGTTGTGAGCATATGGCTTTATAAAGCATTACCTACCTACCTAGGAGTTATTATTCAACTAAACAAATTCGTTTCAGTAGCACAGTGTCCAACATAGCAGGTGCTTAATGAATGCTTTGTAAGTGATTGATCCATAGAGCTTACACAGCAGTAGGAGAATTGGTATGTAATCAGCTGACAAAGACATTGTATTTTCTGAATTTAGATGACCTCTGTGAGTCCAGTTTCTATTTCTTTTGTCTTCTCCCTGCTTTGTGTCATAAAAGGAAGAGGTAGCCATACTCACTACAGCAGGTATCTATGGTCCTCATCCATAAGCATGGCACAGTAGAAAGACTTCTGAATATAGAGTCCAGGGCCCATCCTGTTTCTGCCAGTTCACTATCTGAACTCAAACTAGACACTTAGTCCACCTGGGTCTCAGTTTTCTTATCTGAAATAAGAGCAGTTAGACTAGATGACCTCTGCCTTCCTTTCCAGCATTAGAACTCTGATTTTATGATCTAGCTATTCCTAGGAATGTGAAAAGAGCATGTTGATAAGGATTAAGCCTCAGAGTACCTGGATGGTCCAGGGCCCCATCTACTTTAACTCATCTATCCTACTCTATCTATGTTTCCCTCATTCCCTTAGAATCCTAGAATCTCAGAGTTGGAAAGGAGCTTAGAGATGATCTCATTTAGATTCCGCACTACACAAGAATCCCCTCTACAATATTCCCAAGAAGCTGTCATTCAGTTTCTGATTAAACATTTCCAGTAATGGGAACCTAAAGAGGCAACCCATGCCATTCCCAAGATACCACCAATTGTGAGGAAATGTTCCTCCGTGGAGCCCTGAAGCAAGCCTTCTTGAAAATAAGGAAGAACATTCTTCTTCATTATAGAAAACAAACTGAATTGAAAAGATTGTTGTGGGAGACAGGGGGTGGTGGCAGTTCAGCTCTTTTATTATGTGAAGGGTGTCTCCTGAGTGTGTCTAATCCCCCTCTATCTTGGTTTGAGGCTGGTGTGAAGTAGAGTCTGAGCTCAGCCTAGCCTCAGTTTACTAAGAAGCAGTAGTTCATGCTTTACTTTGGGACAGCTAAGCGGTACAGTAGATAGAGGGCTTGAACCTTGAATCAGGAAGACCTGAGTTCAAGTCCAATATCAGATGTTTCCTACCTGTGTGATCCTGGACAAATCACTTATCTTCTGTCAGTCTCAGTTTCCTCACTGGTAAAATGGGTATAATAATAGCACTTACATTGTAGAGTTGTTATGAGGATCATATGAGACAATATTTGTAGAATGTTATATAATTTTGTTGCCATTATTATTATTTTAAATTACTACCCTTAACATACTTTCTCTTGGAGACTCACTTCATAATACTGCCTTCTACAGAAAGCCTTTCTCATCCCTCCTAGTTCTTAGTACTATTGCCTCTTCAAATTACTATGTGGATATTTATCTGTTTACAATTTTATTCCTCCAGATGCTACTCCTCATGTGGAGGGGACTGGATAGCCTGATTGTGTGAGACTCATGATGACATGTAATAGAAGTGCCTTGGAGAGACTTTGAGAATTAGTACACAGTGCGTAATGGGTTCTAGACTGGTCACCATCTAGTGCTTTGATCTGCCTTGAAGACATTCAAAAAGACACTAATCAACCTCTGCCTCCCTCTTGGTGGGATCCCTTGGTGGATCTCTGCTCTTGATTTTATGCCTTTGCTGATGGCATCTAATGAGAGACTATGCTGTTAGTGGAGAGGCCATGGACCCTCTCCCTCTGAGGTCAACATAAGGTCCCATGAAGATGGACCTCTGTCTTTTGTCTTTCATTTTTTATTTTAGGTGAAGGATATTAATCTGGAGGTTCTGACTATGTGAGTTTCAAAATATTAAGAGAGTGAGCCCCTGGGAATCTGAGCATTGAGGCTTTCTAGCTTCCCAACATCCCAGGATCCCAGCATACAGGAATTCAGACGTTGAGTTCGTGTGGCATTTTGCAGCCCAGCAATGATGTTTTGAGGTATGACCTTATTGAGGACTCAACAGATAGCAGTACTATATTTGTATATGAACTTGGCAGGACCAAGTGTATTAAGAAACTGCCAAATCTGAGCCCATTCTCCCCAGGGACGCAAGTGGTATAGGGGAGAGTGGCTCTCAAAATGTTGGGGGGGAAATATTTGTACTTATGGTATTATTCTTTTTCAAAGTAAATATCCCTTTTTCAAAGCTAATTGGCATTAAGTGGTTAAACAGAACTGGCATTATCCACTCATTGGCAGTTGACAGTGAGAGGAGCAAAACCAATGGAGGCTTGAACCACTTGCCTTAGAGAAGAGACTTGCCACCCCCTGAGAGTACCTGTAGAACCCCAAGGGGAGATATGTGTGGCTATAAAGCAAGTACCTTGAGGGAGGGCTTATTTTTAAGCTGCCTTTGTATTTCTACACTCTAGCATGTTGGCTTGCCCATAGCATTTAGGGGCCTAACATATAGCAAAGACTTAATGAATGCTTATTGATTTGACTTGCTGCGTAGGAGGTTAATGAATATTTTTTCGGATTAGATTTTATTGGTGATCAATCAACATTTTCATGTTGATCTTTTGATGATAGACACATAATCCATTCCTGGACAGCATAGTATAGTGGAAAGATGGCTGGTTCTGGAGTGAACAGAGACCTGGATTGGAATCCTACCTTGGACACTATGACCAATAGTAAGTCATTTTAAACTTTCTTAGCTTGATTTTCTGCAGCTGTATGATGGGAATAATTATATCTGTATACCTAACTAATAGGGTTGTTGTGGAACTTACTTTAGAAATCTCAAAACACTATATGAATCTCTGTTATTTTTGTTACTATTGTACTGAGTTCCAGCTGAGTAGGACCTTCTAGGTCCTATGTTCCACGGGGTCTCATGGTCATCTCCAGGCCATTAGGAAGCATTCCAGTAGGAATTTAGTAGAGGTTATGGGTACTATGGCCAGAATCTGAAAAAGTACTGACAGGAAACAAAGGATCTGCATTTAATCTTACCTCTAGCACTTAGTATCCGCGTGACTTTGGACAAATGTCCTTCCTTGTCTTTGAAATGAGGGGGTTAGACTAGGTGATATCTAGCATCCATTCCATTCCTTTCTTTTTTTTTTCTTTTTTTGAGGCAGGGAGAGTTAAGTGACTTGACCAGGTTCACATGGCTAGTAAGTTTCCAAGGACAGAGCTGAACTCAGGTCATCTTGACTCCAAGGCTGATGCTCTATCCACTGCACCACCTAGCTGCCCTTTCTAATTTTTCTTTCTTTTTTTTTTTTCAAAGTCAATCAGGGTTAAATGACTTGGTCCAGGTCACCCAACCAGTAAGTATCTCTAAACCTGTCATCCTAAACATAGGAAAATCAGGAAGTGATCTAGCTTCAGAGGAGTGAGAAGGTAAGACGATAAGTTTGTATTAGACGTGTGAGATATTGACAGAACACCAGATGAGAATGTCTCAGATCCCCATGGTGGGTAGGGAAAAGAGCACTAGGGACTTGGGGCCAAATCCCAGATCTAGCACTAACTAGCTGTATGACCTTGGCCAAGTCCTTTCTTCTCTCTTTGTCTTAGTCTGCTTATCTGCAAAGAAGAGGAATTTTATACTCCCAAGAGCCCTTTTAATTTTCTGTTGCTATGACTGTAGAGAAAACAATCAAGCATGTAAGTTTGAAATCAAAGTGTGGGGTGTCACAAAAGAGAAGAATATGTAAACTGAGAAATGCCTGGATGGATTGTAATGTAAGAGTCACCTCTTATGTAAAGCCTGCATGTTTTCTCGGCAGTAATACTAGGAACCGTCAGGAGATGGTTCAAGGTATATAGTTCTGTGAAACAGAACATGTCACCTGACACTTTTTAAAAGGACAAGCATGTCAGAAACTCCAAAAAAGATTCCAGCTGCTGGGCAAGGAACAGAAGAAGCTAGTGGCTGAAGAGGAGAAATGAGAATAGCTTCCTTTGATGTCTAACCCGCCTCCAGCTTGGGTCCTTGATTGGACTTAATAGAAGACTTTGGTCTTGCATCATCAGTTTCTCCACCCCCACATGCAGAGTACATTTCACGGCTATTCCAAGGTCTACTTGTGTATTAAGTGACTCTATAACCCTGCCAAAATAGAAATGGTATAAACTCTTCAATGCTATAAATACAATCTTGCCTCTCTGGCTCAGCACCTCTGTGAGAAAAGAGGAAAAAACAAGATGAATTCTAAAATAGTCTTGAGGTCTGAAAATAGCCAGGGAAAATAGAGCTATAGAGCTATATCTGTATATCTATATACACAAAAATGTGTATATGTATATATGTGGAAATAAATGTATATAGGTATCATATACGTATCTATATACACATAAATATATATGTATATAGGTATCTTATATATATATATATATATCTGAGAGAGAAAGAAAGTCCCAAAGTTTTAATATAATTCAAAATTTTAATAGTTAAAACTTCTTTAAGAGTATTGGAACACTGTGTGTGTGTGTGTGTGTGTGTGTGTGTGTGTGTAGACACACACACACATATACACACACCCTTCTCCAAATCAAATGGAAATGTTCTCAGTGTTAGCTTTTCCCCAAAGGGGGGAGATCTATGGGAATCTTTGTTTTAGACTTATTGTTACTGTATTAAACTGAGCCACAAAAGCAAAAAACTTGCATCTAATTTAAGCAAGTCCAAAGACATGGCCAAATTGAAGGTGATCCTCATCATTCGTGATCTGTCTTTAAATAGAAAAGGCCATAACTCTCTGGATAAAAGAATGAGGAGGACTGGTTGTTTCAGATCTTCGGCTTGAAAGCTCAGTTCCTCCCCTCCCCCACTCAGGAGAGGGGAAACTGCTTTAATTATAGGGTACCTAGTTTGGTTCTGTGTGTCACCCAGGTTGGCCATCCACTTCAACACATGTCTCTCTCCAGAGAACAGCACTACCAATTTTGTAACCTTTCCTAAATCCCTCAAGGGGGTCAGTCAGACAAAAAACATTTTTAAAGTGACTACTATGTACTAAATTCTGCATGGTCCCATCCTGGGCCTGGGAAAACCATGTTTTTAGTTACATAATCTCAGAATTGGAAGAGATCTTCTGGACATTATGGTATAGTGCAAAGGACCCTGGATTTTAAGTCAGAAAACCCGTATGTGAAACTTAACCTTGGGACTACCTGTATGACTTTGGTCAAGTCACTTAACCTCTCTTTGTCTCTGTTGTTCCATGTCAGGAAGCAGGATTTTTTGAAAAGTTAGATTAGTCCTTTTTCAATTCTAAATCTATGATTTGATGGTATAAGAGGAATCGTTACTATCATACCTCACAACCAGTCTTTTAGCCGTCACTTAAAGGCCTACACCAGGGGTAGAGAAACTAGTTCCTCCAAAGGTATCCCATTCTTCTTTTGGATAGCTGTAGTGACTGGGAAGCTTTTCCATATATCCAGCCTGAATCTGTTTTATTGCAACTTCTACTCACCACTACTAGTTCTGGACACTGGGACTTAACAGAAAAAGTCTAATCCCTCTTTCATGAGAGGACCCTTAAGATCCTTGAAGTCAATTATTATGTTCCCCCCAAATCTTTTCCTCTGTAGGCTAAGCACCCCTAGTTCCTTCAACTCATCCTTACGAAACATCACCGTCTTTTTCATCCTTCTTTGTGCTTTCTTGCTTACTCTTATCAAAATGACTCAAACTCACCTTTGGTCTCCTCCACTCAGGGCTTAGAATAGTTTTTTCATTCATGAGTCTCTGCCCTATTGCGCTGTCATTGGCCGGGAACATGTCATCTTCAAATAGTCTGCCACTCCTTAAACATTGATTCCTCAAGGAAGTGAAGTCCTGGTCTTTGAATTGTACAACACTGTCCATGGTGTTGGGATATCTTGGCCTCATCTGGTTATAGAACATGGCTTCTCCAAAGAGGAACCTCTTGCTCTGGTAAGAAATACAGAATTTTGGTGAGATTGAGTCACCTATTCTTTCATGGTCTCTTCTGGCTTATTCTGCGCATATGGAAATGTTCATATAACACTGTCCTTAACATGCATTGTGAACCCAAAAAGAAGGGGGTATGTTGGGGCATTGAGATACTTTTACAAGGATAACCCAGACTGCCATATTCTTTTGCCCAGAGATGCTACATTCTCTCAATTAGAGCTTCCTCCTTTTCTCTTTCCCTATTCTCTCAACCAAGGAATACTGAATTTGGATGAATGACTGGATTCAGAATTTTCCACAGAGAAACATAACTCTGACCCTAATGGCAAGGGGTGAACTAACCAGTTTTAATAGAGAAACATCCATTCAGTCAATTATGCTACAAACATTTATTAGGCCCCTACTTTGTCCAAAGCACAATGCTAGACACTGTATGTTCAAAACTGAATAAGATATGGTTCTTACCTTCAGAGAAATTACAATTTAAGATATGTGTATCAATCATTGTAATACAAAATATAGTAAGTATTTAAAAAAAGGTTATGAATAAAGTTCCTGAAGAGTTTGGGGGAAGGGGGAGAATCATTTTGTTTTGAAAGTAATCAGGAGAGAATTCTTAGAAGATACTGGAATTTGTGTTGCTTATGTCTTAAAAGGATAGGAAAGATTTCAATTAGATATATTAAATATGGGGACAGGATAAGGAAGGAATATAGGTGTAGAGAATGATGTGACCAAAGGCATGGAGGAAAGTAGTTGAGTTTTGGGGAGTACAGACTACATTAGTCTGCAAAGGTAGGCTGTCCTGATATGGCAGAGACTTTGAAGGGCAGACTAAGGAGTTTGGATTTTATTTGGTAAACAATGCAAAGGCTTTAAATAATTCTAAACATGGTCAGAACTGTGATGTAGGAAAATTAATCTAATAGTGTTGAGCAGGATTGGAGGAAGGAGAGATTAAATTTAGGAAGGCCAGTGAGGAGATGATTTCATTAGAAAAATGACAGGCTGAACTAGGATGATGGTCCTGGGAGTGGAAGGGAGAGGAAAGGCAGCCTACATATTGCAGAGGTGGACTCTATAGGATTTTTCTTGTAGGATGTAGTGTACAAGAGGAAAGGAGGAGGCAACATTTTCCAGTAGCTGCTACTCTCTGGTGCTAGAGAAGGTGGAAAAGACAGAAACAAACACTCCTGTCAGGAATACCAGTGAGAAGGGCAGAGCAGAGGAGAGTTTTACTCTGCTGTCCAGAAATGCATTCCATCTGTACCTAGCCAGTTTCAGCTTTGCTATCTTTCTGTGGCACACCGAGAGCTGTCCGAGAACATCCGAGCTCCTCATTCTCTCAGGATGGCTTCTGAAAGATTCCAGCACCACCCGTTAATCATGCAGCAAGAGAAGACAATGTATGTTTTTCCCTTTGTCTTTTTATTTTTGCTTTCCCTGTTCATGTAAGACCAAAAGAAAAAAAAAGTGAAGAGTATGTGCCCAAGGCCTGTGAAAGACAAATATCTGAGATCACTGCCTCAAGGAAAGGCCTTGAAAAGAAGGCATGCATGGTATTCCATACTGAATTTTTAAAGCCACTGTGGATTTGCAGCAGCTTTATTTATGTCCCAGGGTATAGCGTGGTGTTGTGGAAAGAAGACTAGATCTGGAGCCAAAAACATCAAAGTTTAAATCCCATTTCTGATACTCTGTGTGACCTAGGGTAAAGTCAGTCACTTAACTCTGCTGAGTCCCAGTTTCCCCTCTATAAAATGGGGATAATGATATGGAACTACCTACTTTACAACATTATGAAAAGGCTCAATAATCTATGGAAAGCAATGTGCAAATTCCAACTATTCCAAGGGAATATGGCCTAGATAGTAGCTACGGAGTTGTCCTTAGAACCAGACCAGTTCAAACCGGTTCAAACTGGTCAAAACCAGTTCAAACTGTTTAAAACAAGTGTGAACCAGTTCAAACTGGTTCAGATGATTTGAACCTGTTTAGACTGGTTTGAACTGATTTAGACTGGTGTGAACCAGTTTAGAGACAGGTTTAAACTGATGGTTTAGACCTGCCTGAACCAGCTTAGACCAGTTTCAGCTTGTCTGAGCCAGTTTTGACTGATTTAAACATATTTTGGTTTAGATGGGTTTGCAGTGGTTTAGACTGATTTTGAACAGGTTTAAACTGGTCCTGAGTGGTTTTGACTGGTTTGAACCTGTTTTGACTGGTTTGAATGAGTTTGAACTGGTTATAACTGCCTTCAACCAGTTTTCACTCATTTGAAGTGCTTTAGACCTTTTTTAACTGCTTTCAATAGGTTTTGACTGGTTCGAACTACTTTCAACCAATTGAATTGGTTTTAACTGTTGTTGTTTTTTATTGTATTTGAGTTCAAAACCTTAATCAAGGCAGGCATTTTTTTTAACAGTTTCAAACACATTGCTCTCTTTAGTGTGGGCAATTTTTAGGGAACAGAATACCATCAGAGAGCCAGGAATTCTAAAATCTGGTTAGGAGAATCTGTTTCTAATGGTTCACAGGTGGATTATAAGTATAAGAATGGAAGCAGGAAGTAAACTTGATTACTAATTTGTACTTCTAATTTACAATAAAATTCATTTCCACACTCAGCCTTCAGTGGATGAGTTAGCACTTGTTAAATTTCTACTGGATAATTTATCAATAAAAAGATTAGTTATTCAGCTTATAGTTATGTGACCTTTCCTTCCACAATAGAAGCAGTTTCGAAATGCTTTTGTATGTCAGATAAGGATTGATTAACAAAATGGAAACATTCTTAGACTGACCTAGGAACAATTGAATCCTAATTCAATTTTTAACTGGTCTTTTGGAGTGGCCAAAACTCCCTTCCATAGACCAAGTGAGTAGCTATCAATTAATCTCCATTGACAGGGTGATTTGCTCTCTAAGAACTAAAGGTACAGGACAAAGAATTTCCCTTATCAGTTATTGCTGTCTATGACTGGGATCACAGAGCTAAGCTGCTTTAAGGTAGATTCTATCTCCATCTGAGGTCTTAGACAAGTGGCTGCTATTACCACACCTTCCCAAATCAGCTTGGCTTTTACTTGTGGGGAATCAAATTATTTGAGACCAGATCCTGGGACCTCTTATTTAGGCTCAGCCATCTGTGGGGCAAATACCACATGGTGGAAACCAAAGGCCATAGGTTTCCATTGGATTTCTTGGAACCACAGATGTCTGGAACCAGTCAGGTTCCAGTAGCCCTAGCTTCATAGGTGATCCAGCTGCCCAGGTAGAGCCTAGGCTTAACTGGTCATAGGTAAGCATTGAACATGGTTCTGAGCCAATGGTCTCCCAATCACATTCCAGGCAATGGGACACACAGCCACCACAGAGCTAAGGCACCAAGCCATTCCTAAGGCAAATTCAGCACCTGGATTCTTGGCTCTTTCCCTGTTCACCTGCAT
The DNA here is from genome assembly GCA_028627135.1 of Pseudochirops cupreus. Taxonomy (NCBI): domain Eukaryota; kingdom Metazoa; phylum Chordata; class Mammalia; order Diprotodontia; family Pseudocheiridae; genus Pseudochirops; species Pseudochirops cupreus. The sequence goes on along the minus strand of CM053581.1, from coordinate 180,383,500 downwards.
CAATAGAGCAAGGCAGCCCTGTTCAGGAGGTGCTGATTCCAATCCAACTCTTCAGATTCATTTACCTTTGACTCTTTTATTCTCTTCCCCAGCTTCCCTGCACACACTAGCAATCCCTTTTTGTCATTAGAGTCCCACCCAGACAGATTCTTTCTTACCATGGCCAAAATCCTTGACCTCAGTGATCACCTGTCCACTGTCACTGAAGCTGGATCTCCCATTGACTGTGACCCTAGTCAGGCCTAGTTAACCATGTGCCCTCCAGCTTAAGGTAGAGGGCTTTTCCTATCTACTCTAATACTGGCTCCCTCTGGCTGCTCTAATTCAGTTTGCCAACCATCCAACATACCTCTGGGTTGAGAAATACTGGTATCTTACAGCAAAACTTCACAGTTTTTACTCCATATTTTGAAAAGCTACAGAAGTGATTTCTGAGACTACACTGACACTAGCAAATCCTCTGGCAACTCATAAGATCCTCCTTGTGAGCCTCCTAGCTAGCCCCCCTCAACAGTCTCAGTACTCTAAGGGTTAACAGAACAGCCAAGGTCCTGGGGCCAGGAGAGTGGAGCGTTATTAACTTTTCCAGCACTCAGTGCCCAGGATACCTAGCCTTATGCAATTCTAAGTTGAAGAAAAATGCCAACCTGCATTGATAGAGTTTATTTACACTGGACTTAGTTTCCAAGATCAATGAAATCACAGATCTAGTCTAGTCCAGTCCTTATCGCCTATTATTATATGGTGCCATATACAGAGAAAACATAGAATATAGATAAACACGATTAGCAGAAGACATGTAGTCCTCACAGGAACACTGAGAGAATAGGTTTAAAAAAATAAATCAGTAGCAAGTACTTGTCATTGAAGAGCTGCTCAGACTAATGACTCAAGTTCCAGGGTAGAACTTGGAATTTATGGTGCATAATTGGGAGTTTCCTTCAAACTTTCCTATTTGAAAATTTAATTACCTCTTTACTTTTGTTTTCACATTTATAGACTGAACTTGATTCTTGCCTTTAAATCACAAGATGAACCCCTAACTGCTCTGATGACCTTGGTCCTTCTGAATGCTGTTGTGGTTGTAGCAGCTACATTCTAGGATATCTAGGCATCAAGAGAATACCATGTTATGGATTTGTTTTGGTAGTGGTGGTGGTGATGGGGCTGTTCACATGTAGGCCAAGCCAAAAAGAGAATGCAAGACATAAATGGTAGCATCAGCCATAAGACCTATGTATAGTAGATTGAATGAATGAATAAATGAGTAATGAATACTAAACAAAGTATGAAATGAAATGAAAATGATTAATAAATGAAAAATGAATAAATGAACAAATAAATAAATGAAATGGCATTTCCTGATTTTTCCCCACCCAATTTGGGAGCATGAAAGATTTTACCTAGACACAAGGCAAGAGATAATTCTTTTCATGCTGTCATGATGAATTGACCATAAATTTATTTGATCCAATTTTAACTGAGCCCTCACCAGAGGAAGGTAATAACTGTTCTATCTCTTCCTTATTGATTCTCCAACCTACTTCTTACAGGGTCCTTCCAGATCTCTTCTTCTTTTTCAAGTCTCCCATACTAGTCCCTCCTCCTTTCTTAGCAGAGGACCTAAGCTTATACTTTACTGAAAAAAAAAACAGAGATCATTCTCTGTGAGCTCCTGCTTATGTCCTCTGTATTTTAAAAACTCTTGATGTCCTCTCATGCTTTCTTTATTCCAGTCTCTAATGAAGAGGCAGTCCTCTTTGGAGCATTTGATAATGTTTACTATCCCCTTCTGCTGGTTATTCATTCCCTCCTGGGTCTTTGTGATAGTGCCATCATGATTCTCCTCCTAACTGCCTGGATTACTTCTTCTCACTCTTCTTTGCTGTATTATCTTTCATCTAAGTCCAACTCCTCAATATGTACACTTGATATTATATCTTCCTATTTCCTCTAGGAATTTGCTTCCACAATTATCTCCTCTCCCCCCACAAAACTCCCCAAATCTTTAATTTCCTTCTTTTTATTGATTCCTTCTCTGGTGTCTATGAAAACTCCCAGGCTTCTCCTATGCCCCAGAACAAACAAACCACAATCACAATAAGGCCAAAAACTCTTTCTCTTGACCCTATAATTACTTCAAGGTCTCATGCTATATAGCTCATTTCCTTTTCTCAGACAGGCTCCTAGAAAAAGTGCCCTCTTATTGTCTCCACTTCATTTCTGCCCACTCACTTCTTAATCTCTTGCAATCTGACTTCTAACTTCATCTCTCAACTGAAATGGTCTCTACAAATTTACCAATAGTGTTAAGATTTTTAAAATATATTTTCAATATACATTGAAAATATATTTTTATGTTTATATCACCTTCGTTTCCAATTGTAACCCTTTCCCTCTCCTACTCAGAGCTATACTTTTTACTAAAGAATTTTAAAAAGAGGAAAAAGGGAAAAAGAAACAGTTCAGGAAAGCTAATTCATTCAAACAGTGAGTCTGACAGTGTATGCAACGCTCCAACCTGTATTTCTCCGCCTCGGCAAAGGAGGGAAACAGGTATATTTTGTCGTATCTTATTTAGGCTTAAACCTGGTTACTGTAATTGTACGACATTCTGATTTTTATTGTTTTCATTTGCACTATTGTAGTATTGTGGATATTGTTTTCCAGGCTTTAGTTCCTTCATTTTGCATCAATTCATGTCTTTTCATCCTCCTCTGAGTTCTTCATATTCATTGTGCCTTTGCTGTAATATTTTATTACTTTCTGCAAGTAATATTCCATTATATTATGTATAATAATTGCTCATTCAACTTTCATGTGCAATAATATTCCACTAAATCCTGCACCCCATTTTTTTAGCTCTTCATTGGTTTATGGGCATGTTCTTTATTTCTATTTCTTTGCTACTAGAAAAAAAAGTTTGACTAGGAATATTTTGCTGTATATAGGACTATCATTTCTGTCTGTGATCTCCTTGAGATAATTTAGCAGTGGGATTTCTTGGTTAGAGGGTATGAATACTTTACTTCATTTCTTTGCATAATTGCAAATTGCTATTTAGAAAATTTAGACAAATTCATAGCTCCACCAATGAAGCTAGGGTGCCTGCCTGTCTTTCTACAATGCTTCCTATAAATTTCCTTTTTTATTCTTCTCAATGATATTGCAATTGTCAAATGACGGTCTTTTTCTTAATCCTTGTTCTTTTTAACCTCTTTGCAGCATTTGATAATTTTTACTATCCTCTACTTCTGGTTATTCACTCCCTCCTGGGTCTTTATGATAGTGCTGTCATGATTCTCCTCCTAACTGCCTGGATAACTCCTTCTCAGTCTTCTTTACTGTATTATCTTTCATCTAGCATCAGCCTCAACTGTGGATGTACCCCAAATTCATCCTGAGCCCTCTTCTCTCTCTCTGTATGTGTGTGTGTGTGAGATATGTTTCTCTTAGTGACATCACTAAGTTCTATGAGCTCAGTTATTATTTTTATGAAAATGACTTCCAGATTTGTATGTTCTCCCATCATCCATATGTGTTATCTAGTCCTAAATCACCATCTTTAAGATATTTTGAACTGGATGACTCATTGATATCTCAAAAGCAAAATGTACGAAACACAATTCATTGTCTTTCCCCAGTGACTCTCCATAATTCCTAACTTCTTGCTTTCTGTCAAGTGAATTATCAAATTTCCAGTCATCTAGAGTTTCAACTTCTGAGTCATTCTATTTTTCTCTTTTTCCCTCACTTCAGATATCCAGTCAAATAGGCAAATCTTGTGGATTCAGTCTTCACATTCCTTGTATCTGTTCTCTTCTCTCTATTCACATGGCTACTACCATAATAATAACTAGCACTCATGTCATGCTTTAAGGTTTTCAAAAAGTTTTACAGGTATTATCCCATCTTATTCTCACAATCACTCTGAGAGGCAGATGTTACTAATACCCCCATTTTATGGATGAAAAAAACTGGGACAAAGAGGGGAAAAGTAACTTGAATTGAGTCACACTGCTAATAAGTGTCTGAGACTAGATCTGAACTCATGTCTTCCTAATTCCAACTCCAACACAACATTCACCACACCATCTAGCTGCCCTGGTTCAGGCTCTTATCACCTTTTACTAGGACTTTTGCAAAAGCATATTAGTTTGTCCCCCTGCCTTAAGTCTCTCTCCCTCTCTAATTTGTCCTCTATCCAAATGCTGAAGTAATATTCTTAAAACACAGAACTATGACACTTCCTTGCTCAATGGAAGGGAACAAGCATTTTTTTTTAAAGCACTTATCATGTGTCAGATACTGTGCTAAGTGCTTTGCATTTTTAATTTAATTTGATCTTCACAACTCTAGAGAGAGGTGATATTACTGAACTCATTTTACATTTGAGAAAACTGAGACAGAAGAGATTGTTACTTGCCCAGGGTCACATAGATAGTAAGTGTCTGAGACTAGATTTGAACTAAAGTCTTCCTGACTCTAAGCCTAGTTCTCTATCGGCTGAGCTACCTACTTGCCTAATTTTATTCTGCTGTCTTCCTATTACTTCTAGGATCAGATACAGATTACTCTGTCTTTTAAAACAAATCATAACCTGGCTGCCATCTACCCTTCCAATTTTATTATACATTACTCTCATTTACACAGAATGTGGTCCAGTCACACTGACTTTCTCCTATCTCTATGACCTGGCATAGGCTATGTTAAATGAACTGAATTCATTCCTTCAAATCCCCAGGTTCCTTCAAAGCTCAGCTCAGGTCAAGTGTCATCTCCTATATGAGTTCTTCCTGATCCCCCACCTCTGTAGCTGCTAATAGTTCACTCCCTCCAAATCACATTGTAGTTATTTTGAACATTCATATGCACATACACTGTATTTCCCTTTATAGAATGTAAGCTCTATGAGTGTGCAGATTGTTTATTTTTTTGTGTCTGGGTCCATGGTGCCTAATGCAGTGCCTGCCAGATGGTAGCCTTAAATAATTTATTAAATAAATGCTTGAATGTTCAGTTTTCCCTCACCCTCCTACCTTTTCCCCAGCATAATCTCATGTTGGCATTCCAAGTGGACTTATATTAATCAATGAATGAATTAAGTATTTATTAAGTGCTTACTGGATGCAAAGCACAACACCAAGCAATGAGGATTTGAAGGCAAAAGTAAACAATCTGGAAAGTAAGGCAGTCCCTGCTCCCAAGGATTTCACATTCTAATGGGGGACACAACAATTGGAAGGTTTCAATTGCAAGTTAGATGGAATTTGTTCTTAGGGTATGACTGCAAAGAAGGTGGTAATGCCCTTCCTGTAATGTCATTTCCATTATATAAAATGATATCAGTTTCTGACGTTGAAATATTTTTGGCGACAAGTTCTTCTTTGGATCTTCAGTTTCAATGGCTGAAACACATGTAGAGGCTGCATCTCCACAGGGGCTACTTCCCACAATGATAACTGAGGGCACTGGGCTGGAAGCACTGATTTTTTTTTTTCTAAGACTTTTGGACTCCAAGTCCTGAATTTATCCATCAACTTCTTCGAGAAGATTGTGGTCAAGGTAGTATCACTGGTTTGACTTGCCTGGTGAAAGTTAAGGTATTCCCTTGCTGCCTCCTGTATGTGTGACCATTGGTGATGGGGATGACTGACACCCCCCCCCCCTTTTTTTATAGAAATTGTTTCCCTGGAGGATGACTGTGAAGGCTGGGCTGGAAGCAGGACTGGTGGTCTTGGAGGTACTGCCACTCCCAGGGCTCCCATACCCATATTTCATGGTATCTGGTTAGCACTTGATGTTAGATGTGATGAGGAAAGTAGAGTCCCTTCTTCACAATAATTTCTCCCTTTGATGATGGCTTCTGAGGTTTGGCTGGAAGCAGATTTGGTGGTTTGTATGGGCACTGTTTTCCCCAAAGCACTTAGACTCAAAGTTTCTGTGTTTCCCTCAAGGTCTGAGGGGAAATGGTAGTCAAGGTGTTGGCTTGACTTGCTACATCCACATACTGCCTCCTCTCTCTCTTAGGGTGCCTTGCCTCCTCAGTTAGGCTGGCTTGCATGTCCTATCTGTGACAGTTGGTTGGCAGTTTATGGGGATGACTGGAATTTTCTCCACAAATGATAGTTGTGAAAGCTGGACTGGAAGCAATACCAGTAATCTGGGTGGTATCTACTCAGTTAGCTTGTAATTATATAGCACTTTAACATTCACTAAGCACTTTGCACATGCTAATTCATTTGAGTTAAAAATGTAGGCATGTAGACATGTTTTATTTCATCCCAAATGAAAGAACTAGGATTACTCTGTGGAGATGCCTCGAGAGGCAGATTTTGGCTCAATAAAAATAAAAATAAAAAACACCAACTTTCAAACAATTAGAACTGCTCCAACATGAAACATGTTGCCTTTTAAAGTGGTTAGTGAGCTCCTGCTAATTAAAGTGTTCAAGAATAGATTAGAACTGACAATAGTTATTGTAAAAGGACAATTATCATGAAGCTGATGGGGCTTTGGTCCATGGTGTCAACATTCAATGGGTCACATTTCCACCACAGAAAGGTATGTTTCCTCCCAATGGCAGTTGTTTGTGCATTTTGTCTTAAGGTCCTCTATAATCTTATGCCACCCTGTGTCCCATTACCAAGCTAACCTCTCTTATGATGTGGCTGCATCCACAATGTTGCACATACCCCACCAGCACCCACACACATATATCCACTAATGTTTTTTCTCTAGGTTAAAAATTCCTAGTTAGAGCTCTGGATGGTTGCTGAGGTCTCTTCTAAATTTGACTTTCTATGACTATATGTTTCTTCATAGGATTCCAAATGTTTGATGGTCCTAGCACTTTATTTTCAGAATCAGAATGCACAGGGATCTCTTTAAGCAAAGATTTAAATCTGCAGCTATGGTTTGTTGCCTTCTTAAAAAGACAGGTAAACTAGGGTTGCCAGCACATAACTTTCAGTCCCAAACCTCCCTGACTGTCAAATGAACTGGTTCTATCACATCAATAACAATCTCTCCTCTCCTCTCCTCTCCTCTCTCTCCTCTCCTCTCTCCTCTCCTCTCCTCTCCTCTCCTCTCCTCTCCTGTCCTTTCCTCTCTTCTCCTCTCCTCCTTTCTTTCTCCTTTCTTCTCCTCTCCTCTGCTCTCCTTTTTTCTCCTCTCCTTTCCTCTTTCTCCTCTTCTTCAAACCCAGTGAAAAAACAAGAAGAAAAGCTAGACCATGCCCAGCTCCAGAGAAATATTCATTGTTCTCTCTTGACTGGTGTTTTTCAGTACAATGGAAATAAATCTAATGTAATGTAGTGGAACACAACAAGGGGATGGTTTTCCCCTTAACAAATTCTCATTTGAAATGGTGCCCGAGCTCTGTTCAAGGAGTGATCTGTTTCCCACAACAGTGTTCCAGCAAAACCGATTACTAATTCCACAACTCAAATTAAAACTAACAGAGCTTGAAGGCTGGGGCTGACACACTCTCAGAGCTGACAGGGAACAAGGAAGGACGGGGTGGGGGTGGGGGGAAATGCACACCCGCATGTGTGTGTGTTTAATTACATTGTTTAACACATCGAGAATAATTTAGCCACCAGAGTGGAGAAAATAAAGGCACTTAACTGCTCTCTGGTGAAAAAGCTCTGCAGGAGCTAGCTGCCTCAGGCAGCATGAAGCCCCATACACTTACAGGGTCTCCCACAGGGAGACAGGAGGTATGAGGGGAGGAAGACTATGCAGCATTGGAGTGGAAAGAGCATTGGCTTTGGAGGCAGGAGACCTGGCTTCAACTCTTACATGGCTTTGCACAAATCCTTTCTCTACATCTGGGACTCAGTTTGCTCATCTCTAAAACGTTTGGGTCAACTCTCCATTAAAAACAATTATGGCAGCACTTTTTGTTGTCACAAACAATTAGAAACAAAGGAAATGCCCATTCATTGAAGAACAATTAAGCATATTGTGAAATGTGAAGATGATGGAACATTCTTGTGCTTAAGGGAAAAGATAAATGTAAAGAATTCAGAGAGATGTGGAAAGACCTACGTGAATTGGCACAGGGAAGAAGACAGCATTAGGAAGACTAAACACAATGAATACAGCAATGCAAGTGGAAATAACAACCAGAAAACACTTGAACTGGATACTGTATAATTACAGTGACCAAGATTGGAGTCGAAGAAGTGATGAGGAACTTCGCCTTCTTCCCTTCACTGGAGAGGTAGAGCTATACGGGTGTGAAATATTACATATTCTGTCACATTCAGTTGACGTGTTGGCTTTGCACAACTGCTTTCTGCAAAGCTGGGGGAGAGACATTTGGAAACTAAAGTAACATAAAATGAAAAACATCAAAGCAAATTAAGTTTTTAAAAGAAATAACCTTCTAGATCTAATTTTTATTGTCTTAAATTTTCAGTGCTGTAGCAAGTGAGAGAAAAAGGGAAAGTGCCAAATATATATGTATTGATGCATAAGCACTTGGGAAGAAATCGTGTTAGAGCATTTGAGGATGAGAATGTGAGAACTTAAGAGATTTTGATGAAATTCAAATTTAAGGCTTCTAATCCAATTCCATGTCAAATAATCCTTCCAGCAACAACCTACACTTAGAAACAAATTCACCACTCTTTATCAAGAGGATTCATTTTTTTCCTGCATCCCCAAAATACTTATCACAAAGAATGACTATGCCTATAGACATTAATGCAATTTCCTAGAAATAATATGAGGATGTCTATTAACTATGGAATGGCTGAATACAATAGGATTTTCATGCAATGTAATATTACTGTGCAATAATATATTGAATATAAAAAATTAGAGAAACATGAGAAAACTTGTATGAATTGATGCAAAGTGAAGTAAACAGAACCAGGAGAACAACATGCACAATGACTACACTAATGTGAACATTAAGAATACTAAAATGAAGTCAAACTCTGAGTAATTATAATGATTGATCATGGTCCTGGCAGAAAAGATAATGAAATTATATGACCCACAGTCTCTGAAGTATAATGGAAAACTGTGCTGGAATTGGAGTCAAAAGGGGTTCAAATCCCTAGCCAATGACAAAATAGCCAAGTAACACTGGGCAAGTCACTTCATCTGTATGCATCATAGACTACTCATCTGTAAATGAAGGGATTGGAGTAGATAACTTCAGAAGTCCCTTCCAATTCCAGATTTATTGTCTTATAGGCAGAAAAAATGGGGACTACAAGCACAGCATTTTGCATATGCTGCTATACCGTCAGTTTTATATACGTTATTACACTGGTGTGTTTTTTTCTTAATTTTTCTTTGTTATAAGAAAGGGCTCCATTCTGGGAGAAGGAGTGATATCTGGCAATGACTTTGATGTGATAAGAAAGGGGAAAATACATTTGAGAGAGAGAATAAGAGAGAGAAAGAGGAGAAGAAAGAGAGGAGAGAGAGGGGGGAGGGAAAGGAAGGGAGGTGAGGAGAGATCCCACACTTATAAAGAGACAGACAGGCACAGAGATAGAAGAAGAGATAGAGAGATATGGAAACAGAGAGAAAAGAGACAGAGGCAGGGGGGAGGGGAAGACAGAAGATGAGAATATGGTGTGCTCACTTTTCATGTGGGGTAATGGAAATTCAGAGAAGGGAAGCCACTTGTCTAAAAAAACCAAATGAAGTGAGTCAGTTATAGCAGTGGGAATAGAGCCCAGACAGAATATTCCAAGCCCCTGTCAGTTCCAGTGGGCAAACCCAAAAACAATAAATCCTACCCTTTGCTAAAGAAGCCATCATGTTCTGCTCTAAAGGGAACAGTTTAGGCTTGTATTTCTTATCCTTTGAGATTGGGCCAATTCTATTAGTCCTAATCAGAGGGAAGATCGAAGGGAAACTCTTGCCTCTGCTTCTGATGATGCTTTCTGACTTGTTACTAGGTAAATAACTATGTAGCCCATCAATTGTCTGATAATGACTACAGGTAACTGCCAAGGAGAGTAGCTTTCTTGGTGCCAGCACCAAGTCAGTGTGGGTTTCACAGGCATAAAGATAGGAGAAATCTTAGTCCTTTCCTTTCTCTCCCCACCTTTCCTTCCTTTCCTTTATATGAGAAACTGCTTCTACCTTGACTCTATAAACAAATGAAGTTCAGAAGCCTTGGATGATATTTTACCTTGAACACTATTTTGTTCTAATGAAGAGTATGATGTTTTGTGTCTACTTAATTATCCTATTAAACAGATTGAGAAGAAGCATAGCATAGTGATAGATAGCTGGCCTTGAAATAAAAAAAGACCTGAGTTCAAGTCATGTTTCTGAAACATACTGGGATAAGCAACCCCTCCACAGCCCAAGCAATTTCAGGGGACTCTTAGTTGCAGGGTAGTTGGTAATCTACATCCATAAAAGGAGTTTCTTCACCAAGAACACTATACCAAAGAAATAACGGATTCATTTCAGAAAATAAGTGAAAAGACTACTGGGGGTATTGGATGATCTTGTTGAACAGACCTTGAATAACATAGTAGATAAAACATTAGACTTGGAATCTGGAAGTCCTGGAGTCAAGTCCTACCTTATTAATCACATGACCTGGGTTTTACCTCTCTGAGCTCTGGACATTTCTCTAAGACTTATCCATGAAGTCAGAGTGGACTGTAGTCTGTGGCAGGAATTCTAGATCAATAAAATCACAGATCTATGACTAGACAGAGAAAATCCTAATTCTAGCAAAACTAGGTTAATGAGAAATAGTTATTACTTTAAATTTCCTTTAGGCTCATTGTGTTTAAATATTCACAAAGCCACAAAAACTAAGTAATGACATTCCTTTGTGAGTCAATGGATGTAGAATATGGTCTAGACAAGCTCTGAAGATACTGTGAATCAAGCATGGGATTCTAGGGAAAGAAAGACTATCATTTCAGTAGTAGGTCTCTCACTAGAAGTCATTAAACTTCTAAACTGGCATTTTTCAATATCCATAAAGTAGGGATTTATTCATTCAGTATTCATTTGTTGAATGGCCACTGTGTATGATGTGTTGTGATAGGTGATAGATTACTGCTGTTTTATGATTTAGGAGGCGTATTGGGATACTGGAAATCCTGGCACTAGAGTCACCAAAATCTAGGTCAAAATCTCACCTGTGACCCCTACTACTTATGTAACCTTAGGTAAGTCACTCAGACTAAAAGATTCTCAGTTTCCTCATCTATAAAATAAGGAGATTAGATTAGACAGCTTCAAGGATATTTATAGCTCTTAATCTAAGTATTTGAGGAAGAAATTATTAATCTCAGGATATTTGAAAATTCTGAACTTCTAGTGAATTAAATTAACCTTGAATTCAAATATGAGAAGAGTCAAAATTGTAATGCTGCACCTTAAGATATAGGAGTTTCCTTTTCATCTAATTTAATCTTCCAAAAGTCTAGCTAAAATAAGCAAGAAATGAGTATTTTAAAAATACTGATTTTTGCTTGTAGGCTTAAACAAATCCCCCAGAGATGACATTTTATAAAAAAAAAATAAAATGACCATTTTATCCCTCAAAGACTTCTGATATATTCTTGCTCTAATGTCACTGATATGTACAATGACTTTGTAGAATCAGAGTCACTTCCCATTGTCTGGGAAATCCAGGGATATGCCTAATGAGGTTCTGCATCAGGAGCAAATCACACTGTGTCACTCTTTCCCCCTCTTTCTATTCTATTTATTTTTTTAAAATTTATTTATTATTAGTTTACAACATTCAGTTCCACAAGTTTTTGAGTTCCCCTCATCCCCTGATGACAGCATACAATCCTATAGTTTCTACATATACCTTCACATTAAACATTAGTCAAGTCATCTGTTCCAATTCTAAAACACAGTGCTCCTGAATGCTCAGAAGAATTTAAGCTGGGGCTTGTTGTTGTCGTCCAGTCATTTCAGTCATTTCCAAATTTTCCTGACTCCATTTGGCTTTCTCTTGGCAAAGATACTAGAGTGGTTTGCCATTTCCTTTCCTGTTCATTTTACAGATGAGGAACTCAGACAAACAGGGTTAAGTGACTTGCCCAGAGTCACACAGCTAGTAAGGGTCTGAGGATGAATTTGAACTCAGGATGTCTTCCTGACTCCAGGCCCAGCACTCTATCAACTGCTCCACCTAATTGCCTTTTAGCATCTAACTTATGAAATTAACCAAATATTGACTATGTACCAGGCACTGTGCTAGATGCTGAGGATATAAGGATGAAAATGAAACAATATCTGCCTTCAAGGAACTCATGTTCCATCAGAAGAAACAATAGTAGCCAATCAGTTAACAAGAATTTACTCTTACAATTAATTTCCAGTTTACAAGCACCTATTCACTATGTGTCAGACGCTGTTAGCACCCACTAAGTCAATTTTGAAAATGGTCTAGTATTGCTAGGTCAGCGCCCCTCCCTGATCTTGTGATTTTCTCTGCTCCCATGAATTGGAAAGCTAAAATAGATTAGGGATCCACTGAGGAGGCATCTGAAGACAGTGTGAATGGAGAATTCAAAATTGTCCTAGTAAGTGATTAGACAGTAGAGTCTTATAGAAGGGACCATTCATTCAATACAGTTGAAAAAAATTCCCCTGGTGCTTTTTCAGCAGTCAAGATACTAACCCTACAGCTCTGGAACCCTTCCCCAACTGTAATTACAATTGACCCATTCCTTGGGCAGTTTCTACAAAATATGAAATTCTTTTTCAAAAAATGTATTTATTTACTTTTTGTTTACAACATTCAGTTCCACAGTCCCTTGAGTTTCAAATTTTCTCCCCCTTCCTTTCCTCCCCCGCACCCCCCCCACCATGGTGGCATGCAATCAAATATAGGATCTACAAATACCTTTACATTAAACATTAGTCAGGTTGTAAAGAAGGATTATAACCACTGGAGTGAACAACAAGAAAAAAACAAAGCAAAACAAAAAGAGAGAGAGCAAGTAGTTTGCTTCAATCTGCATTCAGACTCTAGTTCTTTCTCTGGATGTGGATAGCCCTTTCCATCATGAGTCTTTTGGCATTGTCTTATAACCTTGCATTGCTGAGAGGAGCCCAGTCTATCAAAGTCAGTCATCACACATATGTTGTGTCTGTAGTTGTGTAGAGTTCTCCCGCTTCTGCTCTCCTCACCCAGTATCAGTTTATATAAGTCTCTCCAGGTTCTTATGAATTCTGTCTGCTCCTCATTTCTTATAATGAAACAGTATTCCATTACATTCATATAACACAACTTGTTTAGCCACTCCCCAGTTAATGGGCATCCCCTTGACTTCCAATTCTTTGCCATCACAAAAAGAGCTGCTATAAATATTTTTGTACAAATGGGTGCTTTTTCCACTCCTATGATCTCTTTGGGATACAGCCCTAGAAGTGATATTGCTGGGTCAAAGGATATGCACTTATTTTTTTCTTTTGTTTTTGTCTATATTAATTTGTTTGTTTACTTTTAGTTTACAAGATTCAGTTCCACAATCCCTTGAGTTTCAAATTTTCTCCCCCACTGCCCTTTCCTTCCTTCCACCCTCCCCCCATGGCAGCATATAATCAAGTATAGGATATGCAAATACTTTTACATGAGACATTAGTCAGGTTGTAAAGAAGGATTATAACCTATGGAATGAACAATGGGAAAGAGGAAACAAAATCAAACAAGAAAAAGAAAGAGAATAGGTACTTTGTTTCAGTCTGCATTCAAATTCTGTTCTTTCTAGTTCTTTTTCTGGATGTTATGGATTATCTCTTTCCATCATGAGTCTTTTGGAGTTGTCTTATAACCTTGCATTGCTGAGAAGAGTCCGGTCTATCAAAGTTGGTCGTCACACATACGTTATATCTGTAACTGTGTACAAATTTCTCCTGTTTCTGCTCTTCTCACTCAACATCAGTCTGTATAAGTCTCTCCAGGTTATTATGAAGTCCATTTGCTCCTCATTTTTTGTAGCATAATAGTATTCCATTACATTCATATACCACAACTTATTTAGCCATTCTGCTATTGATGGGCATCCCCTTAATTTCCAATTCTTTGCCACCACAAAAAGAGTTGCAATAAATATTTTTGTACATACCAATCTTCTTCCCATTTCTATGATCTCTTTGGGATACAGACCTAGAAGAGATATTGCTGGGTCAAAGGGTATGCACTTATTTATCACCCTTTGGGCATAGTGCCAGATTGCATTCCAGAATGATTGAATTAGTTCACAAGTCCACCAACAATGCATTAGTGTTCCAATTTTTCCACATCCTCTCAAGCATTTATCATTTTCTTCTTTTGTCATCTTAACCAATCTAACTGATGAGATGTGGTACCTCAGAGTTGTTTTGATTTGCATTTCTCTAATCAATAGTGATTTAGAGCATTTTTTCATATGCTTCTAGATATCTTTAATTTCTTCCTCTGAAAACTGTCTGTTCATATCTTTTGACCATTTATCAATTGGGGAATGACTTGTATTCTTATAGATTTGATTCAGTTCTTTGTATATTTTAGAAATGAGGCCTTTATCAGAGACACTGGTTGTAAAAATTCTTTCCCAGTTTTCCACTTCCCCCTTAA
>CM053581.1:180347520-180368822 GCA_028627135.1 Pseudochirops cupreus | reverse complement strand
ACTATTCCTTGCTCTCCCAGATCGCTTACAGTATCAGCCTTTTTACCTAGATCATGCATCCATTTAGATTTTATTTTGGTATATGGTGTTAGATATTGGTCTATGTCCAGTTTCTGCCATATTGTTTCCCAGTTTTCCCAGCAGTTTTTGTCAAATAGTGAGTTCTCATCCCAAAAGCAGAGGTCTTTGAGTTTATCAGACAGTAGATTACCATATTCATTGACTACTGAGTCTTTTGTACCTAATCTATTCCACTGATCCACTACTCTATTCCTCAGTACCAACTAGTTCTGATGACTGCTGTTTTATAATAGAGATTAAAATCTGGCATGGCTAGGCCATATTCCCTAGTATTTCTTTTCATTAATTCCCTTGATATTCTGGACCTTTTGTCCTTCCAAATGAATTTTGTTACAATTTTTTCTAGCTCTATATAATAATTTTTTGGTAGATTCATTGGTATGGCGCTAAATATGTAAATTAATTTAGATAAAATTGTCATTTGTATTATATTAGCTGACCTAACCACGAACAACTGATGTTTTTCCAGTTATTTAGATCTGATTTTATTTCTGTGAAAAGTGTGTTGTAATTGTGTTCATATAGGTCCTGGGTTTGTTTTGGCAGGTAGATTCCCAAATATTTTATAATGTCTACAGTAACTTTAAATGGAATTTCTCTTTCTATCTCTTGCTGTTGGATTTCTTTAAAAATATATAGGAATGCTGAGGATTTATGTGGATGTATTTTATATCCTACAACTTTGCCAAATTTATTTATTATCGAAAGTATTTTTTTTTTACTTGATTCTCTAGGATTCCCTAAGTATATCATCATATCATCTGCAAAGAATGATAGATTAGTCTCTTCTTTGCCTAATTTGATTCTTTCAATTTCTTTTTCTTCTCTTATTGTTTCTACTAACATTTCTAGTACCAAATTGAGTAAAAGGGGTGATAGTAGACATCCTTGTTTCACCCGCAATCTTATTGGAAATGCTTCTAGCTCATCCCCATTACATGTAATACTTGCTGATGGTTTTAGAGAGGTGGTACTTATTATTTTAAGGAAGATTCCCATTTATTCCTATACTTTCTAGTGTTTTTAATAGGAATGGGTGTTATATTTTGTCAAAAACTTTTCTGCATCTATTGAGATAATCATATATTTTCTACTAGTTTTGAAATGATCAATTATACTGATAGTTTTCCTAATATTGAACCATCCTTGCATTCCTGGAATAAATCCTACCCAATCAAAGCATATTATTCTTGTGATAAGTTGCTGTAGTCTTTTTGCTAATATTTTATTTAAAATTTTTGCATCTATATTCATGAAGGAAATTGGTCTAAAATTTTCTTTCTCTGTTTTGTCTCTTCCCAATTTAGATATCAGTACCATATTTGTGTCACAAAAAAAAAATTTGGTAGGACTCGTTCTTCTCCAATTTTCCCAAATAGTTTGTAAAGTTTTGGAGTCAATTGTTCTTTAAATGTTTGACAGAATTTGCTAGTAAATCCATCTGGCCCTGGAGATTTTTTCCTAGGGAGTTCATTGATAGCCTGTTCAATTTCTTTTTCTGAGACAGGGTTATTTAAGTAATTTCTTTCTTCTTCAGTTAATCTGGTCAATTTATATTTTTGTAAATATCCATCCATTTCATTAAGATAGTCAAATTTATGGGCATACAATTGGGCAAAATAATTCTTAATTATTGTTTTAATTTCCTCTTCATTGGAAGTAGATTCACCCTTTTGATTTTTGATACCGGTAATTTTGTTTTCTTCCTCCATTTTTTTTTATCATATTGACTAATAGACTATCAATTTGATTGTTTTTTTTTTCACAAAACCAGCTCTTAGTTTTATTTATTAATTTAATACTTTTATTAATTTCAATTTTATTAATCTTTCCTTTGGTTTTCAATATTTCTAATTTAGTATTTAATTGAGGATTTTCAATTTGTTCTTTTTCTAGCTTTTTCAGTTGCATGCCCAATTTATTGACCTCCATTTTCTCTATTTTATTCATGTATGCATTCAGAGATATAAAACTTCCCCTAAGAACTGCTTTTGTTGCATCCCAGAAGTTTTGGTATGTTGTCTCATTATTATCATTCTCTTGAATGAAGTTACTGATTCTATAATTTCTTGTTTGACCTACTCATTCTTTAGGATTAAATTATTTAGTTTCCAATTAGTTTTTAGTCTATCTTTCCATGGCCCTTTATTACATATAGTTTTTATTGCATCATGATCTGAGAAAGACGCATTTAACGTTTCCACCTTTCCACACTGAATTGTGAGGCTTTTATGCCCTAGTACATGGTCAATTTTTGTGTTTGTGACACATATTGCTGAGAAGACAATATATTCCTTTTTATTCCCATTCAATTTTTCTCCAGAGATCTATCATATCTACCTTCCCCCAAATTCTATTTATCTCCCTAATTTTTTTCTTATTTATTTTGAGGTTAGATTTATCAATTTCAGAGAGGAGGAGATTGAGGTCCCCCACTAGTATAATTTTGCTATCTATTTCTTCTAACTCCTTTAACTTCTCTAGTAATTTAGACGCTATATTGCTTGGTGCATTTATATTTAGTAATGATATTGCTTCATTTTCAATGGTGCCTATTAGCAGGATATAATTTCCTTCCTTTTCACTTTTAATTAGATCTATTTTTGCATTTGCTTTATCTGAGATAAGGATTGCTACCTCTGCTTTTTTTACTTTAGCTGAAGCATAATATATTCTACTCCAGCCTTTTACCTTTACCCTGTGTGTGTCCACCTGCTTCAGATGTATTTCTTGTAGATAGCATATTGTAGTATTACAGTTTTTAATTGATTCTGCTATCTGCCTCTGTTTTATGGGAGAGTTCATCCCATTCACATTCACAGTTATGATTACTATCTGTGTCTTTCACTTCTTTCTATTCCCTCCCATTTATGCTTTTATTTCTTCCTCCCCACTTCCCCTTCTTAAGAGTGTTCCTTTTGACCACCACCTCCCTCAGTATTCCCTCCCTGTGCACCCCCCTCCCTTTACCTACTCTTTTCTCTTACTACTTCTTCCCTCCCTTCTAACCACACACTCCCTTCCCCCCACCCTTTCCCCTCCTACTGCCTTTAGGGCAAGATAGATGTTTTATACTTAATGAAGTATGTTATACCCGCCTTGAACCCAATCTGATGAGGATAAATTTCATACAGTGCTCCTCTCCCTCCCTCCTTTTTCTCTACTATAATCAGTTTTTGTGTCTCTTCACATAAGAATCATATATTTAACTGATTATGTTACTCCCTCCTTGAAGCAAAACCAATGAGAGTAAAATTCATATAACACTCGTCTCTGTCCATTCTTTCCCTCTACTATAATATTTTTTCATGCCTCTTTGTGTGGCATAATTTACCCTTTTCTGCCTCCTCCTTTCCTTTTCTCCCATTACAATCCCTTTGCATCCCTTAATAAGGTTTTTAATCATCAGATTAATTCATTTATACCCACACCCTCTATCTATGTATATCCTTTTTAAATGTTATTATAATTATAAAATTCTCAATATTGACAGGTTCCAACTTCTATGTAGGGATGTAAACAGTTTGCTGTTACTGAATCACAAGTTATGTGTATGTGTGTGTGTGTGTGTGTGTGTGTGTGTGTGTGTATCTTCCTTGTTTACCTTTTTCTGTCTCTCTTGAGCCTTGTATTTGGAGATCAAATGTTCCATTGAGCTCTGGCTTTTTCATCAGGAAGATCTGGAAGTCCCTTATTTCATTGAATGGCTATCTCCTTGCCCGACAGAATATGCTCAGTTTTGCTGGGTAGTTGATCCTTGGTTGCAATCCAAGCACTTTTGCCTTACAAAATATCATATTCTAATCCCTCCAATCTTTTCATGTAGAAGCTGCTAGGTCCTGTATGATCTTGACTGTAATTCTATGATATTTGAATTGTTTCTTTCTGGCTGCTTGCTGTATTTTCTCCTTGACCTGACAATTCTGGAATTTGGCTACAATATTTCTTGGAGTTTTCATTTTGTGATCTCTTTCAGGAGGTGTCTGGTGAATTCTTTCAATACCTATTTTACCTTCTGATTCTAGGACCTTAGGACAGTTTTCTTTGGTAATTTCTTGGAGAATGTTGTCCAGGTTATTTTTTTCATCATGGCTTTCTGGTAGATCAATAGTTCTTAGATTATCTCCCCTGGATCTGTTCTCCAGATCAGTTGTTTTTCCAGTGAGATATTTTACATTTTCTTCTAATTTTTCAATCTTTAGGTTTCATTTGACTGATTCTTGATGCCTCATAGAACCATTAGCTTTGAATAGACTGATTCTAATTTTTAGTGAATTATTTTCCTCTTCTAGTTTTGAAGTTCCTTTTCCATATATTCAGATTTTATTTTTAGGGAGGTATTTTCTCCAGTTAGATTTTGAACCTCCCTTCCCAATTCACAAATTTTACTTTTTAAGGATTTGTTTTCTTCAATGAGATTTTTTTTCCACTTTGGAAATTTTAATTTTAAAAGAATTGGTCAATTTGTCTTCTACCTCTCTACTCTGGATTTTTAAATCCTTCTTGAGCTCTTCCAAGAATGCTTTCTGGACTTGAGATCAGTTCATATCTCCTTCTGTGGTTTCAGATGTAGGTATAGAGTCAATGGTGTCACCTTCTGAAATTGGTTCTTCTCCCTCACAATAATAGGATTCAATTGTCTTTGGTTTTGCTTTTCCAACTTGCTTCCTGCCCATTGTGATTGCCTATTTCCTGGTTTTTAAACTGGATTTCTGCTTCTGGGGTACAGAGAGATCTGACCCATGCTTCTTAAAGTGGGAGCTAGGGGCCTGATTGTTGCCTTTGTGTGCTGTAGCCTCTGGGTGTCTAGACTGAGGCCAAGGCCAGGACTTTAAGTCCTGGATTACCCTGAGGCTCACAGAGTAAGGTGGGGGGAAGGGTGGTCTGACTACTTCAGGTTTCTTCCTCTGTGTCCCTGAGCTAGAGCTCAGGAAGTCTCAGCAGCTGGTGATCAGCAATGCTGGTGTCTGCAGATTCCCTTGATTGTGCTAAGTCATCCCTGGGCTTCTGTTGCTAGCACTTGCTGGCTCCATTCCCCTGAGCTTGGGTATCTCCTGCTGGTCAGCCTCCCACCCTTCACTTAAAAGCTCAACACAGCCTCAGTCACACCCTTCCTCTAGGACTCCCAAGCCTGCTGCTGGTTTTACTATTTCAGGATTTTACAATGGGGCAATAATCTCTGGGTTATCAGGGTCAGAGTGGGCAGTTAGAGCAGCTAAGGTTTACTGCACCATGTTGGCTCCAAGAAGTTCAGGTAGGTGATTTTTAAAACATCAAAGCAGTGGTCTGATAACCCCAGGAGAAGCTGCTGTCATTGCCCATGGGCCCTATGTTTGTCTCTTACCTAACTCCAATAGATCATCCGTCCTGTGGTGAAAAGTTTGGAAATCACCCCTGTGGTGGGTGAATCTGCTGGCAAGGGATCACTCTGGCTTTGCTGTGGTCTGGTCTCTGATCTGTGCTGGGCAGCCCCTGTGTGCTCCAGCTCCTAGTGCTCGATCTGCACTCCCCTAACCCAGTCCTACGTGTACACCTTCCTGGATTGAGAGTCTGCTACGCTGCATCCCCCAAGGGATTCTGTCACTCTAAAATACATTCAGATTCACTTTTTAGAGGTTACTGTTGGAATTCATTGAGAAGATAAGGTGAGTTCCTGCTTCCACTCTATCATCTTAAAATATGAAATTCTTTACATTGCTTCTTAAATTCTATTTGTATATCTTCAAAATGGTCATGGGTTATACCAGAAGTTGACATACCTAGGGAGTGGTTGATTCCCACATGTCACCCCTCACCTTGCGGAGTTGTATTAGTTAAAATGTGGCTGAACCAATTTATAAGATAGGTCATTCCCTAATTGATAAATGATCAAAGGATATGAACAGGCAGTTTTCAAACAAAGAAATCAAAGCTACCTATAGTCATATGAAAAAGTGCTCTGAATCACTATTGATTAGAGAAATGCAAATTAAAACAACTGTGGGGTACATCTCACACCTATCGGATTTACTAATATGACAAAAAAGGAAAATGATAAATGTTGGAGGGAATGTGAGAAAACTGTGATACTGATGCACTGTTGGTGGAGTTCTAAATTGATTCAACTACTCTGGAGAGCAATTTAGAACTATGCCCAATGAGCTATAAAACTATGCATACCCTTTGATCCAGCAATACCACTGCTAGCCCTGTATCCCAAAGAGATTTTTTTTTAAAAGAGAAAGGATCTATTTGTACAAAATATTTATTGCAGTTTTTGTGGTAGTTAGGAATTCCAAATTGAGGGGATGTCCATCAATTGGGCAATAGCTGAACAAGTTGTGATATATGATTATAATGGAATATTATTGTGCTACAGGAAATGACAAATTTGTTTTATGAAACAAATATGATATTGATACCTAAACCAAGAAGAGCAAAAACAGAAAAAGAAAATTATGGATCAATTTAATGAATGAATATGGGTGCAAAAATCCTAAATAAAATACTAGCTAAAAGATTATACATTTTGATCACATGGGATTTATACCAGGAATGAAGGGATAATTTAACATAAGGAAAATTACTAACATAATTCATTACATCCATAATAAATGTAAAAAAATCATATAATTATATCAATAGATGCAGAAAAAGTTTTTGATAAAGTTCAACATTCATTTTTTATTTAAAAAAATTAGAAGTATTGGTATAAATGGATTTTTCCTTAAACTGATAAAAAGCATTTATCCAAAACCATCAACAAGCATTATTTGTAATGGGGATAAAGTAGAAGCATTCCCAGTAAGATCACATGTGAAATGAAGATGCCCACTGTCATCAATATTATTCAATATTTTATTGGAAATCTTAGCAATAACAATTAGAGAAGAAAAAAGAAATAGAAGGAAGCAGAATAGGGAGATGGGTAAAAAAAAAAAACCTATCTTTTTTTGCAGGTGATATGATGATATACTTGGAAGACTCCAAAGACTATTATTAAATTAACTATACCTTTTGACCCAGCAATACCACTACATGGTCTATTTTCAAAGATGATTAGGGAAAAAGGAAAAGAACCTATATGTTCTAAAGTATTTATAGCAGCTCTCTCTGTCGTAGCAAAAAGCTGGAAATTGCAGAGATGTCCATCAATTGGGGAATGACTGAAGAAGTTGTGGTATGTAATTGTGATGGAATACTACTGTGCTGTAAGAAATTACAAGTTTAATTATTTTAGAAAAACATGGAAAGTCTTGCATGAAATAATGAAAAGTGAAATGAGCAGAACCAAGAGAACATTGTATATAGTAACAACAACATTTTTTTAAGAATGACTTTGAGCAAATCGGTCATTTTGACTATTATAAATATCCAAATTAACTATAAAGAACATATGAAGAAAGGTGTTATCTGTATTCAGAAAAAAGAACTGATAAATTTAAGTATATCTAGATTTGTGTCCAATGGTAGCCATCTTAAGGGTGGGGTGAGGGAGGGAAGAAAAAAAATTACATGATAATTTTGTTGTATATTTTAAAGGAATAGTAAGTTGTGCATGGGAGACTTTCAGTTTAATGTACAATCCTTTTTTTTAATTGTATTATGTTATAGAAATGCTTGTTTTATTCCATAAATTAAAAATAAAATAATTTTTTAAAATGACAAGCAGGATAATTTCAGAAAAACCTGGAAAGACTAACATGAACTGATACAAAGTAAAGTGAGAAAAACCAGGAAAACATTGTATACATTAACAGCAATTGTATGATGAAGAATTGTGATTGACTTGGTTATTCTCAGCAATACAATAATCCAAGACGATCCCAAAGGACTCATGATGAAAAAATGCTATTCATATCCTGAGAAAGAACTGACATTGTTTGCATACAGACTGATGCATACTATTATTCTTCCTTCCTTCCTTCTTTCCTTCCATTTTTTCTTTTTGTCTTCTTACACAAAATGACTAATATGGAAATATTTTACCTGATTAAATGCATATAATCTATATTGGATTGCTTACCGTCTCAGGGAGTGGTTAGGGGAGGGAGGAAGGGGGATAGAATTTGGAATTCAAAATTAAAAAAAAAAACCAGTGAATGCTAAAAATTATTTATACATGTAACTGGAGAAAATAAAATATTATTTTAAAAATTTTTTAAAGTGGCTGAACCTGGATTTGATCCCAGACCCTCTGACTCCAAAGAAGGTGCTTGTCCTACTATACTGTGCCCTAGTCATATCATATCTGTAGCACTATGTCTAATTATGAGCACCACATTCTAGGAAAGACACTGGAAAGCATAAAAAGGAGAGCAAGCAGAATGGTAAAGAGTCTTGTATTATACCATATGAGGATGTATTTAAGGAAATAGGGAAGATTAAGCTGGAGAAGAAAACACTAATGGAGGACATGATAACTGCTTTCAAGTAGGAGGTGGCATGGTACAGTGGAAGAAGCCCTTGTAGGAAGTCAGAAGACCTAGGTTCAAATCCCATATCTGATGCCTACCACCTATGTGACCTGGAGTGTAATTTAACCTCTCTAGCTCAGTTTCTTCATCTATAAAATAAAGGGTTAGACTAGGTGGCTTATGAGGTAGTCCCTTCCAGCTCAGCGTTTGTTATCTTATGAAGACATTTCAAGGATTGTCATGTGGAAAAAGGGATTAGATTTACTGCATCTCACCTCAGAGTATAGAACTATAAATAATGGGGGAGAGTTGAAAAGAGGTATATTTAAACTTGATGCAAGGAAAAGCTTCCTAACAATCAGAACTAAACAAAAGTAGGATGTGTTAACATGGAAGATAGTGGGCTCCCTCTCCCTGAAAGTCTTTAAGTAAAGACTGGATGACAATTCTTTCTAATTTACCCAAGAAACTGCCATTCACTTTTCCAGTTGTGACTCAGACTAGATGACCAATGAGATTCCATCTTAAGTCTGAGAGTCCCATGATATCACAAATCCATTGGGGTATTAGATTTTCTGAAAACTTATATCACATTCTATTCTCTCCCTGAAACACTTTAATTGAAATACAATTTGATGTCAAGACTTCTGCCTTTACAGAGAGTCAATAAGATATTTGTCTGTTTGAACAGCATTTTTATGTCTTTTGTGAAACTATGACTAGAGATATTGCCTCCTATATTATTTGATGTCTAGTGCTGGCTGGCTAGTGATGCACTAGTTCCCATTCTTCTGAAAAAGGAGGAGGTCATGTACATAGTAGTAGTTACAATGACTGATGAACCCAAAATTGCAAGCCTTGACTCCATGCAACAATTTCTATTCTTCTTTGGTATATTTGGGATTGGTGTTTTCGAAGGTCCTTGGAGTCTGCTCGTTCTAGATTGGTGCATTTGTAAATAGGTCTTTCTCCTTCTATTTACCTCAGTATAAAATGACAAAACACCTAATAGCCTCAAATCACCCTGAATCTGCCTATAATAGACTTGTCTGCATATGTTACAGCCATATGTGCAGTTTAATTTCTCAGAACCATACAAACACTAGGTCCAGAAATTGGCAATGATGCAGAAGAATGTCTCCTTGTATCCTTTTTGTATGTGTGGCATTTCACTGGTTGTTTGTATGCTATTAATAAAATCTTCATTTAGATTAGGGGTGGCTATGATGGGAATTTTCTTCCTTGAGATCCCAAAGTGGACTAACAATAACTTTTATATAAAGTTCCATACAACAAACTTCTGCTTGAATTGGGTCCTAGAAAAAAAGAAGTTCTCTTTGTGAGGGATAATTTATAATGAAGTTTCCCCATTCTGAAAAATCAAATCTAGAATGGCTTCAGCATTCACTAGGCCTAGGGTTAGATCACCTGACCTTCAATTAATCTGGGGCTTAGAGCAATAGAGACCCTTCCCCAGAGCCAACTCAGCAGAAGATGTGCCAAATAAAGTTAAGACTGCTTTCATTGGACACCCACATGTTTCCCGGCCCTTTGTCTCAGAGAGATTCCCATGCTTAAGTTGTGGGTCAGCCCCCCTACCAATAAGAGTGAAGGCCAGTTGGGGGGCTTGGGTTTCTGTACTGGAAGATTATATAACCATGGGCTGGCTTCTACCTGTTGCTCTCTCTCTGCTGCCATGTGGGCAACAGGGGCAGGGTCCTTTCTTATGAGAAAGAATAAAGACCTTTTCTGACCTTAGATTCAGATTCTGAACTCTTTCATCTCACACATCTTCACAGATGAATTTATGTGCTTTTGGTAAGAAGAAATTGAAGGCTGTAATGGCCCAGTGTGCTTCCTTTTTTGCTTTAATTGCCAGAAGATGTAAAGTCAAATTTATTATCTAACCACTGTGAAATCTGCTCATCTTGTGTATTAGAATAATGCCTGCTATTTCTTTTTTAATAGACTCTGTTTATCTTTAAACATCTTATCTAATCTATACTCTGCCTCAAATCCTTTGAGACAGAGACAAGTTAAAAATCTTTTAAAAATTCAATGGATAATAGGTACTACCTTTCATCTAAGAGATGTTTGATCAACAAAAGAAATAGGCTGGTAACATAACAAGAGAGAATATGGCAATTTTGATCCTGATCCTATGTAATCCAACCCTTCTGGATTCCAACTGTACTCATAGCTCACCAGCAAATGATACGAATGTATCTCTTTTCCTCTTCCCTCACCTCCCTCCTCATGCCCTTGAGTGTCTCAGTTAAGCAGCAAGCCTTCCCTTGTGAATTAAAATACAATGGTGATAAAAACCTACCGCTTTGCATTAATGGCCCATCTAATTCTTCTGCAATAGCCTCCTTTAAGTCCTAGCAATGGAATAGCACAAGGCCCACAAGTATATTGGCTATATTATATTTCTTTAAAATGCATAAAAATACTTTCTGCTTCATTGAATACCCAGCCTAAAAGAGGAACAATCTGCTTTTTCTTTCAAGATTTCTGTTACCTGAGCTGTTGATTAAGGACAATGTTGCCTTCAAAATATCAGGTTCTAGGTTTGTGAACAAAAATGTAGAGTGAGTCGGAATGGTGATGAGACCCTCCCCCTTTGGCCTGAGCCTGGCAATGTTTGAATCAAGTCAGATCCTGCTCCCTCCTTACCAGAAACAAAATACACCTCTTTAACTCAATGTTGCAGATCATGCAAAGAGTGAATCATGACCCGTTTTGTGCCATGGACCTCTTTGGCAGGCTAGTGAAGCTTATAGACCCCCTTAACAGAATAATGCATTTGCGAGCATAAAATAAAATCCATAACATTATAAATGAAATTAATTATATTGAAACACAATTAACAACATATCAGAAAAAAGTAATGGGCTCCAGAATAAGAGCCCCTAAGGAAACATTGAAGCACCTTACCTGTTTTCCTGTGGTAGATGAGTCTGATGAAATCTGCCAGGGAGTCAAATCAAGATGAGGTTGCCTCTTGGAATTATTAATAGATATATTGTCTAGCTTGGTTTTTCAGTGGAGGGATGTTTTATGAGCTATGCACTGAACCTTTCTATAACCTCTTCTGGAAGCAGGGAAAGAAGGTTGGCACTTGTTTATCATTTTCTCTCCTGTTCCTTCCTATGTAGCCACAGCTATGGGGCCCCTCCTTGGACAAACAGTCACTGGGTAAACATTGGTCCTGACTGTTTCTCTAGAAAGTCAAGAGGAAGAGGTATCAATTTTAACAAGATCTTCCAGATAACACTCATTCTTATCTTCACCTGGGTTCTGCCTTCCTTCCAGGGTCCAAGGATTTCCTTTTGGTCAATTGCCCTTGTTGTAGCTTTTCAATATTGCCAAGGTGTAACATTTGGTCCAACTATTATCCTACTATAATCTCTGCTCTCCCTGGAACTTTACTGCAAATTTTCAAGGATTTCCTAAGATGATACTCAGGAGTGGGAATACCACATATAGTGAATCACAGTGGTCTCTTATTCTTCCCTCTTGATGTACAAAAAAATTAAATGCTTCCAAGAGAAAACATTGCAAAGTAAATGCCATCTTTTGTCCCTCATTACCTCATCACAACTCCAACCATTCCCCAGAACCCCAGTTCTGTATTTCAAATCACTATGTTCTTCAGCATATCGGGCAAGTCACTTAACCTTCATTGCAGTGCTTGTCCACTCTCTAGTATAAATTACATAGAAGGTAGGTTGAGGACATTTCCTCACCAACAAGTTATCTATACCAAAAAAATCACAGATCCTGTTCTTAGCCCTGTCCTCTTTCTCCAAAGTCAAAACCCTTTCTCCATATTGTGTGTCTAGTGATAAGGAGAAAAGTGATCACCAACTTCTTTTTTTTTCCTTTTATTTCTGGAGGGGAGAAGGCAGGGAAATTGGGGTTGAGTGACTTGCCCAAGGTCACATGGCTAGGAAGTGTTAAGTGTCTGAGATCAGATTTGAAGTCAGGTCCTCCTGACTTCAGGGCCAGTACTCTATTCACCAAGTCACCTAGCTGCCTCAATCACCAACTTCTTTCACCAGATCAGGTTTGGGTTAGCATGAGGGGGTGAGGTATGCTTTGCTTGCATACCTCATCACCTCCCCAGTCAATATTGAAAGCCTGTGTCAGAGTGGCAGTAAAATGGGAAGGAAAAGACACATATGAGAGGCACAATAGAGGCTAGATTGACAGCATTTGGAAATGGATTTAGTCTAATTCAACAAATATTTGTTCAGCACCATGGACAGAGTATTGGCCCTGAAGACAGAAAGTTTTTTCAATCTCATGCTCTTAACTGTAAGACCCTGGCTAATTCACTTAACTTCTCTGGGTTCAATTTCCTTGTCTATAAATCTATGATCCTATGAACTGCTATGTGCAAGGTGTTATGTTCTGGGGAGAAAGAGGAAAACGAAAACAGGATCCTGCTGTTCCCTCAGAGGCTGTTCCCTCCTCCATGAAACTTTGTTCATCCCAACCCTGTGGCCAGGTAAAAGTGAACTATCCCTCCTCAAATTTCTCAGAGCACTTTTCCTGAACTTTTCCATTAAATTTAGTGCATTGTCCTTTACATTACAGCTACTTGTGTACTTGTTTCCCACATTCCCATTGGATTGTAATCTATTTAAGAGGAGAAAATGCATTGTCACTATGTTTGTGTCCCTTGAGTCAAACAAAATGCCTCGGCCACAGTAGGTGCTTAATACATTTGTGGAATTGAATTAAATTGAAACTGAACTCTATTGGGGGAAAGTGACAGTTACAGAAATAAGTGTTTAGTTTATAAAGAATTATAAATCACTATTTCTAGAGGGGAATTCAGCATTCAGTCCAACTGTCTCATTTTTCAAAGGAAGAAACTGAGGCCCAGAGAAGGTAAGTGACATGTGTGGGTTCATACAAGTAATAATAAGTTTTGG
The DNA here is from genome assembly GCA_028627135.1 of Pseudochirops cupreus. Classification (NCBI taxonomy): domain Eukaryota; kingdom Metazoa; phylum Chordata; class Mammalia; order Diprotodontia; family Pseudocheiridae; genus Pseudochirops; species Pseudochirops cupreus. The sequence continues at coordinate 180,355,402 of CM053581.1, read as the reverse complement.
AATTGACTCCAAGCCCCTCTGGTAACTTTTAATTTTATTATGTCAAGGGCCTATGATTTCATCAGTGTGAGTCTTCCTTCCAACAAATTAGAAAACAGTACCTTTACACCGTAGGAGGCAGTTGAAATCTGTTCCTCTGGCTAAAAGTAATCATCATCTGGCGATCCACCTTCTGGTATTGAGCTTCCCTAAACCAGTGAGTCTTGTCTGATGACAATAATAATGGAGTAAATGTTTAGACAGTGCTTTAAAGTCTACAAAACAGTTAACATATATTATCTCATTTGATCCTCACAACAGCTCTAAGAGACAGATGATACTATTGTCCCCTTTTTGCAGAGAAGGAAACTGAGGCTGAGAAGTTAAGTAATATAGTCAGGGTCATGAAGCTAGTAAACCGAGTCTTCCATACTCTAAGTTCCACACTATGCACTATGACTTAGCAGTAGACATACAGTTCATCTGCAGGCCTACACTCTGAGCTCTTCTGGCTCAGCTTGATAGGGCCTGCTAGAGCTATTACTCACCTGAAATAGCCTTGCATATTCTAACGTCATCCACATAATGCAGTGAGGCATTGAAAGAGGCCTGTCAGTGATAGATGTCTAGTGATGCCTAAGTGAATATGCTCTCAGTCATGTTTCTGGGGAATACACTAAAGAAAGAGGTAAGTGGTACATGAGTTAGAGACCTTATGACTAAACCTATAAAAGCAGACTTTACATGTAGAAACTTGCTTTGATAAAAGAGCTAAAACTGAATACAGAGGCACGTCACAGGAAAGCCAGTAGGTGTTATATTTAAATAAATTCTCCAAACTGAAATAGAACAGAAGTTTGTAAGGCCAGGAGGGAGGACCATTAAAATGAGAATCCACTTTAAAATGCAGGAATAAAGTTCTAGAGCAGAGGTTCTCAACCTGTGGGTCGTGACCCCCTTGGGATCAAATCACCCTTTCACAAGGGTCACAGGGGTTGCTTCCTCTATCCGTCTCCAGGCAGGTCCGCCCACATGGAGACACATCCACATACCACTATTAAAGGATTACTGCATTAGGAAGGTTGAGAACTACTGGTCTAGAGCCTCCCAGAGAGGAGAAGCCCAGACTTGGGTTCCACATCAGAAGCAGAGGGGGTTCAGAGGACTACAGATCATAGATCTCATGCTAGAAGAGAAATTATAGGCTGTTTACTCCAAACTTCTCATATTGTAGATGAAAACTGAGGCTCATAGTGGTTAAGGAATTTCCCCAAGGTCACATAGTTTAGGTTCTTAGCAACTTTAACCTTGTGGCAGCAGGGAGGGCTAGGAAGAGAGTATTGAAGGGGAACTGAAATCTGAATAAAAACCATTCATTACTTTGTAGTTTTTCGGAAGGCCTGTTCTCTAGGCCAATAGCTCCTGGCATCTTGTTTCTGGACTGTAACTTTCCCCCAATAGAGTTCAGTTTCAATTTAATTCTAACATTCTTTTTTTTTAAAATTGTGACTTCCAAATTCTCTCTCTCCCTCTCACCCCTCCCCAACCCATTGTGAAGGCAAGAAGTATGATATCAATTGTACAGGTAAAATCATGCAAAATATATTTCCATTCAATTTAATTCAAATCTACATATGTATTGAGCACCTAGGCATTTTGTTTGATTCAAGGTACTCAAACATAGATAAAATGGAGAGATTATTTCTCAGGATTAAATGTAATCCTGTCTTAAACTTCTCTGTGAAAAAGTCCAGTAAGGAAGTATTAGGAGGGAGTTTGTTTCGTGATCATACATTTGTCAGGACAGCTAGATGGTAAAGTAGATAGAGTGCTCAGGTTTGAATCAGGAAAATTCATCTTCCTGAGTTCAAATCTGACCTCAGACATTTATTAGCTGTGTGACCGTGAGCAACTCACTTAACCTTGTTTGCCTCATTTCCTCATCTGTAAAATGAGCTGGAGAAGGAAATGGCAAACCACTCAAGTATCTTTGCCAAAAAAAAAAAAAACCTCAAGTGAAATCACGGTGAGTTGGACACAACTGAAAACGACTGAACAATAACCGAAGAAAGCCACAGAAGCTAGAAGGTAGGTAGAGGAGAGGAAGGAGCACATACCAGACATAGGGACAAGCAATGAAAAAACACAGAATTAGGAGATGGAGTGTCCTGTGTGACAGACAGCAAGGACACAGGTGTTGCTAGATCATAAAGCATGTGAAAGGGAGTAAAGCATAAGAAGGTTTCAAAGGCAGGCAGAGGCCAGGATGTGATGGACTCCACATGCCAAACAGAGATTGCCTCCTGCTATGTTCTACCTTACAATTTTGTTTGCTCCTCTATTCCCAGCTTGTCATATTCTATTCTCCCTCTTTTACTAGAGAAATGGATTGACAGTTTCAATCTGCTACTATAAAGTGCCTGGAGCTCCTCAGAGGAAAAAGGGCTACAGGATATAAAAATAACCTGGGAAGACAATTACAGTTAAGCTACTGGGAGGAAATATTCAAGCTCCTTTCCCTCCCACCTGCACAAAACAAAACAAAAAAAACCTAGAATGCAGTTTTGGGTGGAGGATTTTTATGTACTCTTTTGAAATTTGGCATAAAGAAGTTATTGTATTTGAGTAAACAAGTTGAGACACCAGTGTTGACCTCCTTACTCAACATCCAACAATCTTTCCAGTGCCCCTTGCCTCCAATGTTTTAATCTTGAATTCCTGATTTCATTTTCATTTCTCTTTCTGTAACCCTTCTACCAGAGTGGGGTGTGATCAGGGAAGGTTGACAGTTTATGCTAGTGCTCAGTTCAGCTTGCCCAATATCAATCCTTGCCCAATATTCATCCTTGTCCTAGAAATCTTGGGTTCCACTCCCTGTGAACTCCTTCTGTGTGAGTCCTAGAGGATAGTCCTCCATAGCTTTACCTACTTTCCTTCTCTATATGGATAGCAGAAGTTATTTCACTTTATCCTCATCAGCAATTTGTGGTAACAAATCCTCTGTACATATGAGTTGTACACTGGTTTTCTCACAAAGACTATGTTTCTTTTTTTAATCTATTTTTTTCATTCAATTTTCTTTTATTTTTAGTTCCAAATTTTCTCCTTTCCCAACTCCCACCCCCACTGAGAGGCAAGAAATACAAAACACATTACAAATTTGAAAACATGCAAAAGAAAGCTCCACATTATTCATGTTTGGAAGGAACATAAAGAAAAGAGAAAGAGAAAAAAATGCTTCAATATGTATTATGAGTCCATTAGTTCTCTATCTAGAGGTGGATAGAATTTTTTTTTTATCATGAGTCTTTTGGAATTGCAGTTGTTCATCATGTTGATTGGAGTTACTAAGTCTTTTATAATTGATTATCTTTACAATATTACTGTTACTGTAAGTTGTTCTCCTGGTTCTATTTACTTTATGTTTTGCATCAGTTCATAGAAGTCTTCCTGGGCTTTTCTAAGACTATTCCCTTCATCACTTTGTTATAGCACCAGAATTTCCATCACATTCATTGTATTCATTCCCTAATTGATGGGCATCCTCTTCATTTCTTATTTTTGTCTCCATTAAAAGAGCTACCATAAATATTTTTGTACATGTGGATCCTTTCCCTTTTTATTTGATCTTTTTGGGGTGTATTGATGAGTTTTCAAAGGGTATGCATGGTTTAATAGCTTTTTGAGCATAGTTCCAAATTGATTTCCATGTTGGTTGGATTAGTTCACAGCTCTGTCAATCGGATAGTAGTGCACCTATTTTCCAGACCTCCTCCAGAATTTGTTATTTTCCTTTTCTATCATATTAGCCAATTGGACAATGTGAAGTGAAACCTCAGAGCTATTTTTATTGGCATTTCTCCAGTTATTAGTGATTTAGAACATTTTACATGACTATTTATAGTTTTGATCCCTTCCTCTGAGAACTACCTCTTCATATCCCTTGATTGTCAATTAAGGAATGACTTTTATTCTTATAAATTTGGCCCCGTTTTCCATATATTGGAGAAATGAGACCTTTATTTTAAAAAATCTGCAAAGATTTTTTCCTATTTTCCTGCTTTTTTCCCCTAATTTTAGTTACATTGGTTTTGTTTATTAAAAAACTTTTATTTTATGTAATTGAATTTATTAGTATTAAATATATTATTATTATTTAATCAAAATTATTCATCTAACCTCCTGTAAACCTTTCTCCTTCTTGTTTCTTCATGAACTCTTCCCTTTTCTATAGATCAGGCAAGAATTTTCATCCATGATACACTAATCTGCTTATGAGGTCACTCGTTCTGTCTAAATGACGTACACATTTGGAGCTCCCCTTAGTATCCAGTGTGATATGTTGGTTTATGCCTAGTTTCTGCAAACCTGCTTTGCAGTTTTCCAGCAGTTTGTGTTAATTAGTGAATAGCTGTGTTCTTTGGGTTTATCAAACAGTAGTTTGCTGTACTTGTTTTCTCTGTTACTGTGTACGTAATCCGTTCCATTGATCAACCACTCTATGTCTTGCCCAGTATCAGATTGTTTTAGTGATTAAAGCTTTGTAGTATAGTTTGAAATCTGGGCCTGCTAGGCTTCCTTCCTTAACATTTTTTCCCATTGTTTCCCTTGATATTCTTGACCATTTTTTTCCTCCAGATGAATTGTGCTATTTTTTCTTCCCCTATAAAGCATTGCCGGCCAGTTTGATTGGTATGGCACGGAATAAGTAAGCTAATTTAGATAACGTTATTTTCATGATATTGGTTTGGCCTATCCATGACCAATGAATGTTTCTCCCTTTATTTAGCACTTTCTTTATTTGCATGAAGAGTATTTTTTCCTCATGTTCATATAGTTCCTGTGTGTGTCTTACCAGGTATACTCCAAATTATTTTTTACTGTAGTCATTTTTAAATGAAATTTCTCTTCTATATCTTCCTGTTAGGTTTTGATAGTAATATAGGGAAATACCAATGATTTGTGTGAGCTTATTTTATGTCCTGAAACTTTGTTGAAGATCTTAATAGTTTAGTTGACTTTCTAGATTCTCTAATATTACCATCATGTCACCTGAAAAAGTAAGAGTTTTGTTTCCTCATTGCCTATGTTTATTCCTTCAATTTCTTTTTCTTGTCTTATTGCTAGCATGTATAGTACAATATTTAAAAATAATGGTAACAATGGACATCTTTGCTTCATGCTCTTTCTTATTGGAAAGGTTTCTAGTCCATTCCCATTACAGATAAAAATGCTTGCTCTTGGTTTTAGATAGTTGATACTTATTATTTTAAGAAAAGGAACATTTAGGGGGCGGAATCAAATGGCAGGGTAGAAGCAGGAAAACTCTGTGGCTCCCCCCATAACTGCCTCAAATACCTATAAAATATGACTCTAAACAAATTTTAGAGCTACAGAACAAACAAAGTGACAGAGAAACAAAGCTCCCACTGAAGGCAGCCCAGCAGGCAGACAGAAAGTGTTCATCACAGCATGCTGGGAGGCAAGCCAAGCCCTGCGTGAACCCACAGTGTTAGCCCCAAGGTGACCCAGACCAGCTGTGGCTGGAGCATTCGGGAGAGTGGATCACTGACAGCTGTGGCAGTTTCCAGAATTATCAACCCATAAATGCCAAAGACAAAATAAAAGGTCAGTGGAACTCAGCTGGATTTGGTGGGGATGGAGGAGTGGGTCCAGCCCTTTGCCCCCAGAGCCAGAAATGGTGGAAGTGGTGGCCTTGCAGCCACCTCCACATGGCTGCTTCAGAGCTCCTGGGCTACAGATTGTAGGGGGGCCATGCAAACATTCAGAGGGTAATTGCTCTTGATTTAACCTGCCTAGATCTGGATTGCGGTCTTGGGTGGTGGTCCTGAGGCGTGTGACCAGTGAGTCAAAGCTAGTGGGGACTGCAGAGTCAGCACCTTCCTAATAGCTCCAGCAGCTGCAAAACCCCCAGCAATTTGGGACAAAGCTCTCCCCTCTGGAAGCAGAGTTCTACTGTGACAAAGAGCTCAAAAGTCAAGTAATTGACTGGCAACATGAGCAAGTAAAGGAAGCAAAGCAAATACAGCCATCCAACTTTATATTTCTTTTTTGGGGACAAAAAGAATCAAAACATGGAGCAGGAGGAAAACAACACAGTCAGAACTCCTGCATCAAAGCTTCCAAGAAAACTATGAACTAGTTAAGGCCATGGAGGAGTTCAAGAAGGATTTTGAAAATCAAGTAAGTGAAGTAGAGCAAAAATTGGGAAGAGAAATGAGAATGATGCAAAAAAAATCATGAAAAGAGAATCAACAACCTGACTGAAGAAAATAACACCTTAAAAAATAGACTAGCTTGTAAGGGCCCTTTAAAGCCATTTGTTTGACTAGATGTCTGACCTTGGTCAGTGTGTTCTTGCTGACAAGGAAAAACCTGGAGCGGGTCCAAGAGGCATCTGGGTGTGTATTCTGCCTTGATGCTGTTTACCAAGAACTCAGTGTTCCGTTTCTCATGGGAACGAGTGCCTTGGGGGAAAAAAGACATGTAGGCATTGAGCATGCACCATCAATGGAGGAGCATTCCCCGCCTATCAGGATCTTGTTGCTAGGACAGGTGACAAGGGGCAGACTGAGAGACAATAAAGGGCATGCGGACAATACATGAGGGGGCAGGGGCAGCAGCAACAGGAGATACGTAAGAAAATAAAGACACTTAGCCATGCCACTGAAGTGTGTATGACTATTCTGTCCATATCCGGAATTTTCCTCTGAAGAGTCATTGGGGTGACTGAGAGTAACTGCAGAGAGTTGTTGGGGCAACTGAGAGTAACTGCAGAATCACGGTAGGTACTTTGGGACTCCCAGGATCCCCGAGTCTGGCTGGACTGGATACTAGCTGAAATATCAAAAAAGACCCAAAAAGCCAATGGGGAGAAGAATGCCTTAAAAAGCCAAATTTGCCAGACGGAAAAAGAATTTCAAAAACTCACTGACGAGAATAATTGCTTCAGAATTAGATTGGAATAAATGGAAGCTAATGACTTTATGAGAAATCAAGATACTATAAAACAGATCTAAACAAATGGGAAAGTAGAAGGTAATGTGAAATATTTCATTGAAAAAACCACTGACCTGGAAAATAGATCCAGGAGAGATAATTTGAAAATCATTGGACTATCTGAAAACCAGGATCAAAAAAAGAACCTAGGAATCATCTTTCAAGAAATTCTCAGGGGGCATAGTCAAGATGGCAGCATAGAAACAGGATAACTCTGTGGTTCCCACCATAACCACCTCAAATACCTATAAAATATGACTCTAAACAAATTTTAGAGCTCCAGAACTCATAAAAAGACAGAGAAACAAGGCTCCCACTGAAGGCAGCCCAGCAGATGAACGGAATGGGATCATCACAGGGCACTGGGAGCAGAGCCCAGGCCCATGCAGTTTTAGCCCCAGCATGTTCAGGGGAAGCCACAACTGGAGCTTTCAGGAGAGTGGATCACCAGCAGCTGTGGTGGTTTCCAGAATTACCAACCCGTAAAAGCCAAGGAAAAAGGGGAAAGGTCAGTGGAACTTGGCTAAATTTGGGGAAGAGGGTCCAGCCAACTGCCTCCAGAGCTAGAAGCAGTCTGAAGCAGTGGCCCTGCAGCCACCTCCATGTGGCTGCTTCAGAGGCTCCCAGCCTGCAGATTGCAGGGGGGCCACAGGATCATTCAGAGGCTAAATGCTCTTGCCTTGAGCTATCTGGATCAGGATTGTAGTCTTGGGTGGTGGTCTTGAGGTGCATTTTCAGTGAGCCAAAGCTGGTGGGGGCTGCAGAGACTGTGGCCTCCTAATAGCTTTCGCAGCATGAAAACCCCAGCAATTTGAGATAGAGATCTGCCCTCTGAAAGCAGAGTTCTACTGAGCCCAAAAGTCAAGTAACTGACTGGCAACAC
>CM053581.1:180260331-180347020 GCA_028627135.1 Pseudochirops cupreus | reverse complement strand
CAGGTCCCACAGTTCCCAGATCAAGGAGAAAATATTATAAGCTGGCAAGAAGAAACAATTTGAATACTGTGGAAACACAATCAGGATAATACAGGATCTAGCAGCTTCTACATTAGGGGGCTGAAGGGCCTGGAATATGATATTCTGGAGATCAAAGGAGCTAGGATTAAAACCAAGAATTACCTACCCAGCAAAACTGAGTATAATGTTTCAGGGGAAAATATGACCATTTAATGAGGTGGAGGACTTCCAAGCATTCTTGATGAAAAAAACAGAGTTGAATAGAAAATTTGACATTCAGATACAAGAAGCAAGAAAACATGAGAAGGTAAACAGGGAAAAGAAATCATAAGGAACTTATCAAAGTTGAACTATTTACATGCCTACATGGAAAAATGATCATTGTAATTTATGAAACTTTTCTCAGTATGAGGATAGTTTAAGGGAATATAAATGTATATGTATATGTATACATACACATATGTCTATATAGGAGGGCATATATGTGTATGAATATATATATGAGAGTGTGTATATATGTGTACAGGTATAGATAGATAGAGGGTACAGGATCAATTAAATAGGAAGGGATGATATTTTTTTTTTAATGTTTTCATTTCACTTTTATTTGCACTCTAATGTCATATTTACTCCTGTGCCATAAGCTTTTGTTTCTTCAGTTTCTTCTGGGATATCTTTTTCTTTTGAGCAACCTTCTCTTCTGGTTTAGGAACAATTTGTTCCTTTTCAGTAAAAATCATCTCAATATGGCAAGGATAACTCATGTATGGGTTGATTCGACCATGAGCCCTGTAAGTACGCCGTCGCATTTTGGGAGCCTTGTTAACCTGGATATGCTCAATGACAAGAGAATCCACATCCAAACCTTTAGTTCTGCATTACTCTCTGCATTTTTAAGCATATGCAGCAAGAATTCAGTGCTCTTTTTGGGCCACCGACCCCATGTCCAAACCCATTGCTTAGCCTGGGCACACCTGCCAACTCCACCATTACGTCAATGGAAGGGAACACATTGTTTCTTCAATGTGACATCTTTCAAATACTTGGTAGCTTTTTGGATATGCATGCCCTTGATAGCCTGGGCTGTTTCACGGGTGTTCTTGAAGTGGACCCAGAGATTTGAACCCCTTGACTTGAATGATTTTGTGGGGTTCTCTGGATCAAGAGAGTACTTCATTATTTTAAATGATAACCTAGGATGGTTCAAGGGAAGAGCGGGATGATATTTTAAAAGGTGAAACTGAGAGGTGGGAGAGGAATAGAATGAGAGGAGACAGGGAGAGATAGAATGGGATTAATCCTCTCATATAGAAGAGGTAAGGGATAACTGTTACAAAGGAGGGGAAGAACAGGAAGGCAAAAGGGAATAGGTCAACCTTACTCTCATTGAATTTGACTTAGGGAAGGAATGACATACACTCTAAACTGGGTATCTTGCCCTACAGGAGAGTAGGGGGTAAGGAGATGAGAGGGGGGATGTGGAGTGGAGGGCAGTTAAAAGTACACACTTTCATAAAGGGACAGTGACAAAGTAGAGAATAGAACAAGTTGGAGGGGGCGAGATAGGATGGAGGGAAATATAGTCAGTCTTTCACAATATGTCCATTGCGGAGATGTTCTGCATAACTACACATGTACAGCCTGTATTGAATTGCTTGTCTTCCCAGTGAGGGTGGGTGACAAGGGAGGAAGAGAGAGAATCTGGAATTAAAAGTTTTAAAATCAAATGTTTAAAATATATATATATATATATGTATATATATATATATATATATATATATATATATATATGTAAAATTATTATTATTATTTACAAGCAACTGGGAAATAAGATATACAGGCACTGGGGTAGGGAGATCCTTCTTGCCCTACCAGAAAGTTGGAGAGGTGATGGGGAAGGACATAAGAGAAAGCAGATTGGGGAAGGGAGTATACAGTGGGATTGCTGTTTTGGGGTGGTAGGTAGGGGAAAGATGGAGAGAAAATGTGTAAATCACAATCTCATGGAAATGAATGATATAAACGAAAAATAAACAAAAGTTAATTTAAAAAAAGAAAAGGATCATTTATTCCTCCGTTGTTGTTGTTGTTGTTGCTGTTGCTGTTTTGCTTCTTTGGAGGGGTGGAAGGCAGGGCAAATGGGGTTAAGTGACTTGCCCAAAGTCACAAAGCTAGTAAGTGGGTCAAGTGTCTGATGCCAGATTTGAACTCAAGTCCTCCGGACTCCGGGGCTGGTGCACTAATCACTACACCACCTGGCCACCCGTCCTGTGTTGTTTTTTTTAAAACAGGAATGGGTATTGTATATTATCAAAAACCTGCAGTACTCTTCCTTACAACTTCTAACTCTAATAATCCATGGTTTTCTTTAAGACTCATTCAAATACTATCTCCTTCCTCAAGGTTTTCTCTGCCCTCCAGATTCTAGTGATATCTCTAAAGTGACCTTCCATTTACTTTTGTGTATTCTAATATTTATGTTGTGTATTCCCATAGCAACATTTAAGCTCCTTGAAAACAGGCACTTTTTTCTTTTTCTTTGTGTCCCTAGATCTAATGTTTCTAACCTAAAGTCTGAACATATCTGTACCCTCCACCCCTTACCCTGACCCCCACCCTACTTAAACTCCACAGGTTCCCTATAACCTCCAGGATCAAATATAAAATCTTCTGTTTGATGTTCTAAATTCTTTATCATCTAGAAGCCTCTATTTTTGCAGTCTTCTCATACCTTATTACCACCTTCCTCTCTTCCTCACATGCTCTGGGATCCAGTTATCAGTTCTGCTCTCTTGACTGTTCCTCTAATTAGACATTCCATCTCCTGATTCTGGGCATTTTCTCTGGCTACTCTCCATGCCTGGAATATTCTCCCTTGTCATCTCATTCCTTCAGGTCCTCGTGAAAATTTCACCTTCTACCGGAAGTGTTTCTAAATCTTAATCTCTCTTAATGCTATTTCATTTATCCTATTGATTATCTTCAATTTATCTTGTTTATACATAATTGTTCTCATATTGTCTTCCCCATTAGACTGTGAACTTGAAAGCAGGGACTCTCTTTTGCCTTTCTTTGTATTCCCAGTACTCAGAACAGTGCCAGGCACCGTGGGCAATCAGTTGCTTATTGACTGACTGACTAACTCATTAGTATAAGGAGTTCCCAATGAGAAAACTCCCTCTACCAATGTAGAGTAGAGAATATCCTGAAACCTGCAGTCTTAGAGAGTTTCCTGAGTCACTGAGAGATCAAATGATTTGCCCAGGGTCACGTGGCCAGGATATTTCAGAAATAGGACCAGAACCTATTTTCTGATTCCTAAGTTCAAGACTCACCCTCTCTATTTCACCAATACCACACTGTCTTTCTTCCTCCTCCTCCTCCTCCTCCTTTCTCTTCCTCTTTTTCTTTCCTCTCCTTTTCTTTCTCCTTTTCCCTCCTCTTCCTCTTCTGTGACATCACCACCACCACCTCCATCACTACCACCATTATTGTTGTTATTACACATATCAGAGAGGTTTGGTCACACACTTATTTTGGGATAATAGATTTCTTCTGACTCTATAGCTAATGATTATTTCACTAAACTTTGCTGATTTAAAGCATGTTGCAGTGTTTCATTCTGTATAGGTTTACCCAGGCCAGCAAAATTGAAGCTGATCGTTAAAAAGATAGCTTTGAAGGAAGGAGGATGGGGGAGTGGGCTCTATCAACAAGCCTAGGGAGCTCCCCCTGCCTTTATAAACAGGGAGCTAAGAACTGAACAAACCCCTGAGTCTGCTCATCAGGCAGCCTGTGTGTGCTGCTAATCACTCCTCCTCTGGGGGTAGCTACCAGTCTATTCCCCTCCAGGTGTTGTGGCTCAGTATCTGGAACCAATCTCTGCTTAAATGAACCAATCTCTCTGCTTAAGTGATGGGATTAGGGTCCAAACTATATTCATTGCAATGTTGATTAGAAAGCACCACCGGCAAGCCCAGAGGGAGATTTGAAAATCTTGGCAGCTTCTAAGTTTACAATAATGCCAGGTTCTATAAGCTTGCAGGGGAACCTGGGATGGTTCAAGAAAAGTCTGTGTGGTGCCTGGATTTATCTGTTTTACTAGAACTGGAGGTCTAAACCCCACAAGCCCTTAGTCACAGTTTATATTCTCTTTTCAACTAAGTGTTCCTCTCTTGCCTTCTTGGCAGCGTGAATCTGCCACTGGCTCAGGCAGATCCCAAAGTAAGGGCTGGATAACTGCATCATCAATAACAACATGTGTATCTCTAGTGGGTTTAGCTATCACTATTAGAAAGAAAGAAGAGAAGCAGAGGAGGTACATTGAATTTCAATAATCAATTGACAATTATTTATAAAGCACCTGCTGTGTTCCTGACTGAGGTTGGTAGGGGTGTAAGGGGTGAAAAATGAGAAGAACCAGATATGAAGAACAAGATATTAGCATCAATGGACACTTACAAACTTCTTAGCATATATTATCTCATTTTACTTCCATTCTATGCAAAAGGCAAGTTCTAGGCACTGTTCTAGGCTGGGAGATAGGGAAAATAGTGAGGTGATCTCCAAAGTTTCTCCAAACACTTTTACTTGTCTGTTTCTCATAGGATAGGGCCCTTGAATGTAAGTTCCTTAATAGACATCTGTCTTCTCTAATGAATGTCCACTAAAGTCCATGCATTCATTTCTCACCAGGCTGAAATCCAGACTTTTCCATTATGTCCTAGAAACCTCTTTGTCCTGGAACATCCCTTCAGTCCTGGAAGTACCCTCCAACCCTGCAACCTCTCCCTCTGAATGGATAACTCCATTTAAGGAGGGTGCCCAAGTCAGCCATCACATTTCTTACCAGGTTACACTCTGGATTTCTCCATCAAGCCCCGCTTCTGGTGTAACGTAGAAGACAATGCCTGAGAGAGTTTATGCGTAGCTTCAAAAGGCAGGAGGATTGGGGCTCAATACCCACTTTCTCAAGGCTCTCATGACCTGTGTTATATTTTAGGGGGATCGGACTCAATTTCTGCTTTCCCAGTGCTCTGATGACCTGTGCTGTATCTTAGGAACTGAAGTGAATTTGAAGAAGTCCAGTGGGAAAGGACTGTTCCTTCTCAGGATGACCCTGACGTAGCAATGTAATTTTAACCCCTAGCATATAGTCATTTCTCTTGCCAGATGTCAAGCATCCAGTTTACCCACAAACAGAATTGTAAAGGGTGTTGAGTTTCTTTACCATTGTCCTCTTCCCTTCCACACCTCCATCTCCATTTTCAATACCTTTCTTTTCCTTCTTTTGTCAGTCCCGTCTCTCTGTTCTCCCAAAATGCTGGCACCCAATCGTTGTCTCCAGGCTGCCACGGGTCTCACCATTATAACACTCTGTATAACACTCAGTCCTGCATTAGCAAATCTTGCTTGTTTTATATCCCATCCCCTCAAAGTTCCACTTTACAACAGTGGTTCTTAACCTTTTTTTGTTTCATGGTCTTCTTGGATATTCTGGTGACATCTATGGATCCCTTCTCAAAATACTGTTTTTAAATATTAAAAATATATAGGTTTACAAAAGAAACCAATTATATTTAAATAGTTATAAAAATATTTTAAAAGAAATTTCATCATACCTAGGTTGAGAATCCCTCCTTTATGGAGTTTTAGTTAAGAAGTTCAATAGATTAACTTATTTGTGCTGATGACTTTATAATGTACTAATGAGTTAATTTATTTTTTCCAGGTAAAATGTTTGCTTTTTTTCTCACTAAGTCCTCTTGTTTCTTAAAAAATATACTGCTTATCTTCCTTCTTTTCCTTCAGCTTCCACTTATGTGCTATCTCTCCCCATTAAAGTGCAATCTCCTTGAAAGCAAGGACTGTTTTTCTTTTTGCTTGTACCAGCCAGAGTGTTGTATGTAATATGTACTTAAACGCTTGTTGAATGACTGACTTGTTTATTTCAGTAACAGTTCTTTTGGTATGATGTCTTCTCCCAGCACATCAAACAAATACTGGAATGGGAAGACAGGTGGACTAGTTGCTTAAACTAGAGGTGTCAAACTCTGGCTTCTGGCTGCATGTGACCCACAGAACTCCTGAGTGCAATAAAGTGAATTAAAATGTAATTGAGAAATATTTAACCAATTAAATGAAACTGATAAAACATAGATAATGTTACTATGTGGCTTTCTAGTCAATGTGTGGCCCAGAGGGATCTTTATATATGATTTAGTGGTCCAGTTTCTAATTGAGTTTGATACGACTATTTTAAACCATTCTGGTTGATTGTACATCAGAATTAGCTTCCTTAAAATGGATGTCCTATGGGGGTGACTAGGTGGCACAATGAATAGAGCACTGGCCCTGCAGTCAGGAGGGCCTGAGTTCAAATCTGGCCTTAGACACTTAACACATAGTAGCTGTGTGACCTTGGGCAAGTCACTTACCCCCAATTGCCCTGCCTTCCCCCCTCCAAAAAGAAAAAAAAATGGAGGCCCTAGAACTTTTGTCAAATCAGAATTTAGAGATGGAGGGGACCTTAGAGAACAAGTAGTTAAATTCTTCTATATTACTGAATATGAATCCAAGTCCCAAAGAGGCTAAGTGACTTACACACAGTCACAGGGTCAGTTAATGAGAAAGCTATGACTATTATTTTGAGGTATTTCTACTGTGTCACACTGTTGTACTAGAGGTTCAGTCCATTCTCTTTGGGGGAGGAAGAGTCCTCTTCACAATGGTGACTTCACAGGTAAATATTGGGGTAGGCTGACAGATGTAAATAGGAAACCATGTCTGGTATCCCTAAACAAAGTGGTAAGGCAAGCATAAAAAGAATAACTATGTTAAATTTATGTATAGTAGTCCTGGACATTACTGAAATGATAAATTACTTTGTCTTCATTTCTGTAGCATTTTCCAAGTTACTACATTGGACTTTTCTCACAGTAACCCTGTGAGGAAGGCACGGTAAATACCCTCGTCCCCATTCTACAGATGAAGCTTTGATAGGGAGAAGTGACTTGCCCATAGAGCTAGCTGGACACAGAATGAAGATCTAAGCTCAATCTAAGCATCCTGATTTCCAGCCCTATGTTCTTTCTACCATATCACAAGCCTACAGTACTAAGTGTTGGAAAGATAGAGAAGAAGGGAAATATCCCCATTAGCCCATGAATTGTTCAGCAACACTGGGTAACAAAATGCTCATATGAAATACCTGTCTCACAATGATTCTAATGGGCATGAGGGGTGTGGTTTAGAGCTATGGTTCATATCTGTAGGAGCCACTAAGTGGCACTCTAGCCTTGCTCTGCCAGAATACCTAGCAGTCCCAACTTCTCCCGTCTTTCATCCCCTCTTAGTGTTTTCTTAGTTTCTATCTGTGTTCCCATGTAAGGTTCTGGATATTATGACAAAATTCATAAATCTTTCATTTCATACTCACTGATAATCTATATCACAATCTCTTCCTTTCTTCAACATGTTCACAAAGAACTCAATCAGAATATTGGTTACAATCCATTTACAATTAAAATGAAAATCAAGTGTAACAATAAACTCTGAAGTGGCAGAGTACAACCACACCTGGTAAAACTGAATTTCAACTTCTTTTATCCTCTTTTGAGACCCTGGGCAAGTCACTTAACTTCTATCTCACTTCCCTCTTCTTTAAAATGGGGATAATAAAAGCACTTATATCCCAGGGTTGTTGTAATATATGTAAAGAATTTTGCAAATGTTAATTCTCTGTATAAATGCTAGTTGTTATTGTAGTTGTTCTTAATCACCTCTTTACTCTCACAAGGGCAGGAAGTATAAGGAGTAGGGGAGGTAGGACAGATGCAATGTAGCAGAAAAGCACCAAAAGGCCATTATAGAAATCCATTATCAAACATTCTCATTCTCAAAATCACAGAGAGAATGAGAGATCATCTCTCAGCTCCCTTATTCCTTGGCATGGCCAGGGGCTATCAATGGTAACATCATCTGGCCAACAGCCAGGTGAAACACTGTCTGCTATTTCAACTCCTGGTACCAAGAAAACTCAATGGGCTACTTAGGCAGCCCAGATTCCCTTTGTTATTTTTCCAAATATATGGTTGACTTAGAAACCTAAAGGTAAGTCATTTGCTCCATAATTTTATGGGCCTGGGGTCCATCCTCTACTTCACCCCCCTTGGAATTCTCATGCAGATATATGACTACAGCTTCTCCAAGTTTTGTAGCCAACTACTGGGAATATTAGTCAGTAGGAAAGATCAGACCCTAGAAGAAAGAACTGCAAAGCACTAAATCTCTCTTTAAATGTCCCACCAGAGCACTCAACTCCACCCAACCCTGAGAGTTGTCTTTCATGGTAACCCCAAACCCATTCCTCTCTCACTTCTATCTCTGTTTTTTGCTGCCTAAAGATCTACAAATTTTTAATTGGAGAAGTAAGAGATGAACAAGTAGCTTCTGTTCAATGAGAGGCTGCTGCATCAAGAAATAAGTGTGTGCTTGTAGGTGTCTGTGTTTAGAAGGAGGTAGACACTCTTACTGTGGTGACTTGTGGTAACTGCTCATAAAATTCAGACTGGCTCTATTCTCCTCTATTGCCTTTTGATGCCATCACTTTCCTTTTCCCCATCAGCCTTCAGAGTCACATGTGGATAAGGATCATCAGTTGGGCATCACCTTCTATTCCCATCTCACTATTGGAAGCAGGGATGGTCATCTAGTTAGGTATCCCCTCAGGCTCTCAGGTTTGATACCTCAAGGTCATTTTCTCCCTTTTCTCACCTTGTACATCTATCCATTTTCCAAGTCCTCTTGATTTTGCTTACACAATATCCTTATAACTTAACCTCTTTTTTTTCTACCTAGCTGGCCACCAGTCAAGTTCACACACTCATCACTTCTCACCTGCATTATTATAAAATACTTTTTAATTGGTCCCCCTGATTTCAGTTTCTCTCCTCTCCAATCTGTCCCTCACATAGCTGCCAAAATAACCTTGGAAGAAGAACAGTCTCGTCCACACCACTCCATTGATCAATAACCTTTGCTGTCTCCTTATTGTCTATAGGATAAAATATAAATTGTTTAGTCTGACATTTAGCAGACTCCATATTCTGGCTCCAAACTATCTTTTCAGTTTTATTATATACACCATTCCCCTTCATATTGTGGTGGGTGAAAGATGAAATGACTGAGGAAACAAAGATTAGATCTCTTGAGCACACTGATTTATTAAGCACACCCTGGGCAAATGCCCAACAAACTGGGACTAAACCTCCTCAACTTAGTCCTGGACCTCAAATACAAGGGGAGACAGACTTTTGTGCATTAACATAATTAATCAAATAAGACTAATAAATTAAAAGGAAACAATACAGCATTAGGTAATCTGATTTGTAATTGGAGGAAAGATTACGGACTTTCCAAGTTGGGAGAGGGAGAGAAAATAGATATGATTCCCTGAATTAGGAAGAAAAAAAAAGGTGTCCCACTTCTCCCATGTGTCTGTAAACAATAAGAAACATGGAAGTGATAACTGATTAATCAATATGGAGCCAGTGTTCAGGTAAGACATGTTGCTTGAGATGTACAATTACAAGAAAACTCCTTGCATCAGTCTTTGGATCTGATTGGGTTTCTGGTCAGTATAACCTAGATCTTTATTTAAGGGTCTCTAGGTAGTGGGTAGAGTTGGTTCAGCTTCCCAGCCAGGTAGTGCTAGATTCAAAGAATGTAATAAGATTTTCCCTCAGTTCCCACAACTGAATATAGTTTTCTCACAAGACAGAATTTGGACTAGACTGATAATTGAATAGAAAGGGAACTTAGCTAGCTCCAGAATGAAGTCACAAGATGGAGTCAGTGTGGATCACTCAATTCCCACAATTAACCACTAGCTGTCCTAATTCCCTCAATTTCCTCAATATCCTCTATGGTCTAGACTAGAGGTTACTAAACTTATTTGGGCTACTGCCTCCTTTTCAAAAACAAAAATACTCAGTGCCCTCCTGGAAATCTACTTTCTTCAACCTTTTAGTGTTTTTTAAAATTTGCATCATTTCTAAAAAAATATAAAATATATATTTTTATAAAGACGTCTTAAATTTAATATTGTGTTATAAATTTTCATTTTTCCTTTAATTGAAATTTTGATGATATATTATATATACTATATAACCATATAATATCTTACTGTAAACAAGTCATCACACACACATATTCTGCCAATGCAGATGATGATGATATATGACATGCTCACCTACCAACACTTGCTTGTTAGGATCTGTTGGAGGACTTGACCACTGATCAGTTATGACTTGCATTTTGTGTGTTTATTTGGAAAATAATGTAATTATTACAACTTTAACTCTGCTATATAACAGATGAAACATGTACAATTTTTTCAAAATTCTCTTCTTTCCTTATGCTTCCACTGCCCCCTTATTTTTTATTCAACAACCCCCAGTTGCACCTGAGGCTATTACTCCTGCCACTCACCAGTCCAACACCCCCCAGGAGGTGGTATCACCCACTTTGGGAACCTATGGTAGACAAACTTTATTATCTTTTCTTTGATCTCATCCTATCACTAGCTTGACATCATGCATTCATGCAAGCTATCCCTATCCCTGGAACTCATTCCATTCTCATTTTCACCAACCAAAATCCTCTTCCTTCAAAGCTCACATTGTGTGCCACCTGTTCCATGAACCTTTCACTGATTTCCCCCAGTGAAAAGTGAAAGCTTCCACAATATCATTTCCATGCCTTTGTCTCTTACTCCTGATACACTCTCCTTCCCTGCCTCCAACTTTTAACACTTAGTTCAAATGCTACCTTTCCATGAATACTTTTGTGGTTCTCCCCACTGCTAATCACCTCCTCTCTAAGGTTATCTTCCAGCTAGTCTATCTGTATATTGCATATACCTTTTTATACTCTTCCAGAACAAAGGACAAGCAATAATAACAGCATACCTATTAATGTAAATACTGCCTCCCTCATTAGACTGTAAGTCCCTTGAGGACAGATACTATTTAAAAATTTTTTGCTTTGCATTGCTAGCTCATAACCCAGTGTCTGATATATATTAAGAGCTTAAGAAATGCTTATTGATTGTTGATTAGTTGACTGATAGAAAACTGAGTCAGAGAAGAGAAGGCTCTAGTTTGGACTTTGACTTACGTATGGGATATACATATGCATTTCAACAATAACTCACATTTATAGAATACTGTAAGGTTTGCTAAGTATTTTGCATATGTAACCTCATTTGATCCTTACAACCTTGAGAAGTGAGCACTTTTATTACATTTATTATACAGATGAGGAAATTGAGGCTGAAAGAGGTTAAGGGACCTGCCTGGCATCACACTAGGTGTCTGTGTCTAAGGTGATATTCAAATTCAGGTTTCCTAACTCCAAGTCTAGCATTCTATTCACTATACCTCCTAGATCCCTTCTCCTTCCCATCGCCCTGACTATAGGTTATCAAGAGTAGACTAGACAGAGCTAAACTGCCTGAAATTTTTTTTTGTCTTACATCCTCATAAGACTATACACTTCCATGAAAGAAGGGTTAATGTCTTAAGATACAGGATGATATTGTGGGAAGACTGAATGCTCTGGGATCAGAGGAGGATCGAGGTTGAAATTACCACTCTGCCCACTCACTAACTTGATCACAGTGGTCAAATCACTTGATTTTTCTGGCTCCAGTTTCCTCATCGGTAAACTAAAGGCATTGGACTAGATGAACCTGAAGTTCTTTCCAGCTAAAAAGCTATGATTAGGCCATTGTTCTGAACATAGATGTATCTAATATAAGATGATTTAATTGAAACCGGTGTCTTGGCTGCAGACTTAGAAAAGTGAGCCCCTGCACAAGGACCCATGAGAGAGGCACTACCTATTGTTCTATAGAACTGATGAAGACTTATTCTAAGACCCGTATGCAACTGGTGCAGGAGGGACCCTCTGAACCCACAAAGAGCAGCTCTGGAACCTTGGAAGCCAAAGGAGTGCTTGTGTTGTGGGCACCCAAAGGAGGGTAGGACCAAGCATTTCTCCCTTCACCATTGAATGTTTGGCATTAGGGCTCTCAAATGCTACTAATGGAATAATCAAAGTCCTCTCTGTTTTTTCACTGAAGGGTGATTAATCAAGAAAAATGTCCCATCTATTTCCTTTATAGTCCATTACTGTAGCACTTACACTTTTGTTGTTTTTTTTAATTAATAATTTTCCAAATAATAGGCATTATTTTCTTTCTCCACTCCCACTCCACTTAAAAGAAAAAAAATCCTTCTTATAAATATGTATAGCCAAACAAAATGATATCTCACATTGGTCTGTCTGAAAAGGAATGTTCTCTTTTACATCTTATGCCCATTCACTCTCTGTCGGGAGGTGAATAGTATGTTCTGGAGTTATGGTTGATTATTGTGTTAAGCACAGTTCTTTTAAATCTTCCAAAGTTGTTTCTTCATAATGCTATTATATACATTGTTTTCTAGGTTATTCTTTCTTTACCGTGCAGAAGTTCGTATAGGTCTTCCCAGGTTTCTCTGAAACCATCTAAAATGTCAATCATTTCAGCTCTTTCTAAGAACAGGGGGATATGGGGAGGTGGTTCAAGAGTCTAGAAAGGCAAAAACAAGAAATTTGAAGCAATAATAACTGGCATTTATGTGATGTTTTGTGGTTTACAAAACATTTCACCTCTATTATCTCATTTTATACTTTACAACCACATTTTATGGATGAGGAAAAAGAAATTTAGAGATGTTCCATGACTTGTTGAATGCCACATACTTGCTTGTTTCTATGTATAGGACTGCTGAAAGGTTGAAGGCTTTACATATAAATATATATATACACACACACATACACACACACACACACACAAACACACATACACACACATTCATTAAAGGCAAGAATATAGTCCAAGATAATACAGAATAATGACCTTGCATTTTTTGCTTTGCTCTCTTCTTGCTTGGGTTGACTCGCGTGACAATCCAAAAAGTATTTGGGAAGAGAAATAGCCCTCATAGCCCAGTTTTTCATAACTCTTATGGGGTGTGGGGAATCATAGACTCCATAAAATATATGTTGGGGATGCAGGATCACTACAGATAAATCAGGGTCACACACACACATACACACACACACACACACACACACACACACACACACACTTTCTAGTCTCGACCTAGATAGGGGCTTGGAACAAGGAGATAGATCCTATGGGAGCTAGAGGTAGAGTTCAAAAGTTGTTAAATCCCTGTGGGTTCTTATGAGCTGAATGGCTGTTTTGTGTTCTCAGGTTGACTCTGGGGGCCAATAGGCTTCCTTCTTCTTCTGGAAAGAAAGCAGATGAAATATGTTTGTATGTTTGTCACTTAGACTGATGACTAGTGGGCAAGACAAGCCTACTTTTCTTACTGAAGAGTCTCAGAAGAGATAGCCCCAAAGTTGAGGGCTCAGCTGTCACAGAAAAGGAGCAGTGGAGATGCTATCCAATGCCCAGAGGAGGGCAGCAGAGATACTAGGTCTGTCCTAGAGCAGCGACAATATGGCACTTAGTGGAGAAAGAGCCTAGGAAATCTCAGGCCTCAAAAAGGACAGGGAATGGATCTAGCATAAAAAGTTCAATACTATCATCAGAATTCCCTCCATCAGTGTGCCATGACCACAAGTGTACTTACCTTTATGCTCCTCATGTCCATATGTATTCTCTGCATATATGTACACTGAACATGCAATCTCTAAACAAATCTATTCATCCCAGTAATGGCATATGTATTTGGGAAAGATATCCCCAGGTTTATGGGGAAAATGCTCTATTGCTACTTTTCTTACTAGACTATTAAGTCAAATGCCTTTTCTTTTCACTAATTTCATCTTCTGACTGACTGGCAAAGGTAAACACATGAATGTAGGCTCATGAGCTATGGTTTTAGGTACTTGTAGGCTAACAGAGTACCTGGAGAGGTTTAATTGGAGTGGGGGGGGGAGGGGAGGACATGTGAAATGGGGCACATGGGGATCATCTAGGTCTACAAGTGTTAGAGAAGAAAAAACTGCCTGTTGAAAAACTGCTAAGTACTTCATATAACTTTATGAAATACTTTGAAAAGATTTAAGTTTCAAAACTTTTATATGGAAATACAGAGAAATACATATGTTTTATAGTTTATCTCCAATAGTAGCTGACATTTTAATAATATCTATTGATACAAAGTAATATATCTACATATTTAGACATATAGATATGTAGAAATGACAAATTAGGTTAAAGAATTATCTGTATCTCTATTATCTTTAGTTGGAGTCCTCAGATTTACGTATATATGTATGTCTGTCTATATACATATATGTACATAAACACAATATATGGTCTGCTAAATTGGACAAGGGCATTCCCCCCAAAGCACTAAAATATGCAATATCTTGCAAAAAAAAATCCCCACTAAAACATAGGAAGGCTTATAGGGAAAACAGGATAAGGGCATAATGCTCAAAATGCTTCATCAGTGACACATAAGAAAGTATAGGAACCTAATAATAATGGTAGCACAGTTTTCTACATATGAAATCGCTAGGTAATACCTAAGTGCTATGATAAATAATGGTTGTTTCATTGGATTTTGACTGGTGCTCAGCTGGCACCCAGGGCTGCATGAGCCAGCAGGGCAGGCCACAAATCCAGGACTCAGGACATTGGCCTGAGGCCCTGGTGAAAGAAGATGGAACTGGGGTGGGGTGGAGGTGGTAGGACAGACCATCCTCAAGGCCCAGAAGATAGCCATAAATATGATTCTTGATATTGACAAAGACCTGAAGTTTGCTTGTGGAAATGGGCATCAGAAGAGTTGTAACTTGGAAGTTATTGTGAATGCAGTTTTCTGCATTCTCTGTCTTTCCCAAAAGATATTGCTTAAAAACAAAGTAAAAATTTACATTGTACTCAAAATGTTCCCAAATATATTGAGTTGGAACAAACTAATTTGATTCTCACAAAAAATTGAGAGCTGGGTAATTACAACATGATTACCTTTTTTTAATAGAAGAAAAACTCAAAGAGGGTAAATCACTTGTCCCAGGTCAAAAGAGTTATAAAGGATTAGAGTTAGAACTCAAATCCAAGCCTTCTGAGTTCCAGTTCAATGTTCTTCCAGCTACATGGGGTTTTAGACACGATTCCATAGAAAATCAGGCTTTCTTGACAACCTGGACCTTGCATTTGCTTTTCCCTTCATCTTCCATAAACTTCTCCATCAACCAGTCAGTCAACGGCATCCATAAAATTCTCAGAAGCTGCAGAACACCACCTGCAATTATCAAGAAAGGCATTTGAAATCCATAAGGTCAGACTAGTATAAATAAGCAAACCAGAAAACACAAATATGATTTTACAAACTGGGATTCTTTCTTCTTGAGAAATGCATATCGGATCAACAGTGATTTTGATGAATGGTGAGGGTACTCTTTATAAATAAATCTATTTTAAATTCTGTTTGCCATTTTTGATTAATGCCTTTACCTCAGCAAAATGATTCAACAGCAGAAGTGAATAACTATGCTTTTGGCCTCCAATGGCTTTGATGTAACAATGAAGTGGTGCAAGAGGGAAAAAGGGTATTCTATTTTCAAGCAGAGCTTTTAAACTTGAGATCCAAGGGAAGCGTAGATAGATTTCAGGGTGTTCAGCAACTTTGATGGAAAAAAAAATCTTCATTTCAGTGAAATTGATTTACTTTGTAATCCTATTATTTTATTTTATGCACTTATAAATATTCCAAGAAAAGTTCCATAGGTGTCAGTAGACTGATAATGCAGTCCTTGGATACATAAGAAAGATCTGATTATTTATTTTAAATTTTTCATGCATTCTCCTGAGATGAATGAGGCAAGGGCAACAGAGGAGTTCCTCTTGGCTTAAAGTAATTTGACAGTACTCTATTCTGTTGAAATAAAAATTCAGTTCAATGAGACTCTTGGAGCTTTTTTCCTCTATTCATGTGAGTCTTTTCCCCCATATTTTTTGGTCATTTTATTAGCATTTTTCCTGTATTATTTAATATAGCCCTTATAACAAAGATTCTCCCATTATTACAAAGAAGAAAAAGACAAATAAAGATCATTCAGGTAAACTGACACCTTGCTATTTTGACATTACAGTTTATTGTTAAGGAGGGGTGTTTTTTGTTTATTTATTTATTCACTTAATAATTTTTTTTTCTAATTACATGGAAAGGTAGTTTTCAACAATCATTTTTATAAGATTTTGAGTTCCAAATTTTTCTCCTCTCTTCCTTCTCTTCCCCCTCCCCAAGATAACAAGCAATCTAATATAGCTTATACATATACAATCATGTTAAACATAATTGCTCATCAGTCATGTTGTGAAAGAAGAATCAGAACAAAAGGGAAAAAAAACACAAGAAAGAAAAAACAAAAAAAGGTGAAAACACTGTGCTTTGATTTGCAGTCAGATTCCATAGGTCTTTCTCTAGATGTGGATATTGCATTTTCCAGCACAAGTCTTTTGGAATTGTATTGGATCATTACTTTTCTGAGTAGAGCTAAGTCTACCATAGTTCATTATCTCACAATGTTGCTGTTAACTGTTTTCAGTGTTCTCCTGGTTCTACTCACTTCACTCAGCATCAGTTCATGTAAGTCAAGGTTTTTCTGAAATACACTTGCTCATTATTTCTTAAGAACAATAGTATTCAGTTGCATTCATATATTGATGTGCATCCCTTCAATTTCCAATTCTTTGTCACCACAAAAAGAGCTGCTGTACATATTTATGTACTACATTCCCTTTTTTATTATCTCTTTGGGATACAGACCTAGTAGTGGTATTGCTGGATCAAAGGGTATGCACAGCTTTATAGCACTTTGGGTATAGTTCCAAATTGCTTTCCAGAATGGTTAGATCAGTTTTGGGGCAGTGGGTTGGGAAAAGATGGGGAGAAAATTTGTAACTCAAAATTTCATGGAAATGAATGATGTAAACTAAAATTAAAAAAACAAAAAAACAAACAAAAAACAAAACAAAAAACAACAAAAAAAGAATGCCTAGATCAGTGCTCAACTCTTCTGAGTTTGTGTTTTGATCTTCCTTATTTCCATAGTAGCTTACTATTGTCAGTTTTCTTCTTAGTTTTTGGCTCATTTTTAAAAGTTGAACTCTGCTCCTGCAGCATAAGGGACACTGTCCTAAGCTTCTAGTGCTGGGGGTCAGGGGACTGGTCAGTGGCTTTCTTCCCTAGGATCTCAGTTCCTGGTGGTTTGCCCACTGCACTAGGGTGGCCTGGCCTAGCTATTCCTGTTGTGCTGGCGTTCTGAAGCTGGCAGCTTGCCTTCTGCTCTGGGGCTGGGGGCGTGCCATTAATCTGCCAAGCCAGGACCAAGGGGTCTTAGTTGCTGAACTGTGCTATAGCTAAGAACCTTTTACTGGCTTGCCCAGATACCATTTGCACTGGGCTGTGCTTCCCTTTTACCTAAATGAAAGAGACCTTTCCTTAAGTCCTTCTAATTTATCTTAACCTGGAAAATTGTTTCACTCTATCTTTTTCTCAGTTTTGTCACTTCAGAATGCATTTAGAGGCTTGACTTAACATTGTTTCTGAGAGAAAGAGGAGAACTCAGGCAACTTCCTGGCTTTTCTCTGCCATCTTGGCTCTTCTGACATTACAGTCTTTAAAAAGTTCACAGATTTAGCTGTGAGATGCCTCAGAGTCCTTCCCCTCATTTTAGAAGTGAAGAAAATGAGACCCATAATAATGAAGTGACTTGACAAGATGGCGGAGTAGAAGCACAAACTTGACTTGAGTTACCACTCCAATCACTTCTAATACATGTAAAAAAATGACTCTAAACAAACTTTAGAGCTACAGAACCCACAAAGTGACAGAGAGAAACAAATCTCTCACTGAAGGCACCCTGGCAGGCAGATAAGAAGGGTCTATTGCACTGAGCTAGGAGCCAAGCCCGGTCTTACCTGAGCAGTGCGATTCCGGCCCCAGGAAGGCCCCAACCAGTGGTCAGGCCAGAGCAGACTTCAAGAGAGTAAATCACCAGCAGCTGTGGTGGTTTCCAGACTTCTGAATCCATAAACACCAAAGACAAAGAAAAAGGTCAGTGTGCAACTCTATTGGAATGGGGGAAACTGATGAGCAGGGTCTGACACCTTTCCTAGGGTGAGAAGCAGAAGAGACACCTCAGCATGGCTGCCTCAGGAGCTCCAAGCCTGCAGATGTAGGGGGACCAAGCAACCATTCAGAGGGTAATCATTCTTGCTTTAACCTGCTTCAATCTGGATCATGGTCTTGGGTGGTGGTCCTGGGGTGTGTGACCAGTATGCCAGAGCTTGTGGGGGCTGTAGAGAGTATGTCCTCCTAATAGCTCTGGAAGCTGTGAAAATTCCAGCAATTTGGGACAAAGGTCTTGAAAGCAGAGTTCTACTCTGGCAAAGAGCTCAAATGTCAAGTAATTGACTGGCAATATGAGCAAGCCAAGGAAGCACACACAGACCATAGAATTCTTTTTGGGGGGCAAAAAAGATCAAGGCATGGAGTGTGAGGAAGACAGCAAAGTCAGAACTCCTGCATCAAAATCCTCCAAGAAAAATATGGACTGGTCACAGGCCATGGAAGAACTCAAGAAGGATTTTGAAACTCAAATAAGAGAAGTAAAGGAAAAATTGGGAATAGAAATGGGAATGATGCAAGAAAATCAGGAAAAGCCTGCTAAATGAGACCCAAAAATGCACTGAAGAAAATGACACCTCAAAAATAGACTAACTCAAATGGCAAAAGAGATTGAAAAACCCAATGAGTAGAAGAATGCCTTAACAAGCCAAATTTGCCAGATGGAAAAGAAATTTAAAAACTCACTGAAGATAATAACTCCTTCAAAATTAGATTGGAGCAAATGGAAGCTAATGACTTTATGAGAAATCAAGATACTATAAAAAAATCCAAACAAATGAAAAATTAGAAGGCAATGTGAAATATCTCATTGGAAAAACCACTGACGTGGAAAATAGGTTCAGGAGATATCATTTAAAAATTATTGAAGTACCTGAAAGCCATGATCAAAAAAAAGAGCCTGTACACTATCTTTCAAGAAATTATCAAGCAAAGGGGCATCTAGGTGGCTCAGTGAGTAGATCACTGGCCCTGGAGTCAGGAGGACCTGAGTTCAAATCTGCCCTCAGACACTTGGCACACTAACTAGCCATGTGACGTTGGGCAAGTCACTTAACCCCAACTGCCCTCCAAAAAGCAAAAAAATAAATAAATAAATAACAAAAGAAAAAGAAAAAAAAAAAGAAATTATCAAGCAAAATTGCCCTGATATTCTAGAACCAGAGGGCAAAATAGAAATTGAAAGAATTCACCAAACACCTCTTGAAAAAGATACCTAAAAGAAAACTCCAAGGAATATTATTGCCAAATTCCAGAGTTCCCAAGTCAAGGAGAAGAGACTGCAATTTAAGAAACAATTTGAGTATTGTGGAAACACAATCAGAATAACACAAAACCTAGTAGCTTCTACATTAAGGGATGGAAGGGCTTGGAATATGATATTCTGGAGGTCAAAGGAGTTAGGATTAAAACCAAGAATCACTTACCCAGAAAAACCGAGTATAATGCTACAGGGGAAAATATAGTCATTCGATGAAATAGAGAATTTTCAAGCATTCTTGATGAAAAAACCAGAGCCAAAAAACAAAATTTGATTTTCAAATATAAGAAGCAAGAGAAGCATGAGAAGGTAAACAAGAAAAAGAAATCATAAGGAACTTGTTAAAGTTGAACTATTTCATGCCTACATGGAAAAATGATAATTGTAACTCATGAGACTTTTCTCAGTATGAGGAGTGTTGAAGGGAATATGTGTGTGTGTGTGTGTGTATACACATACATACATACATATATATGTATATATAGGAGGCTGTATGTGTACATAAATATATATGTGAGTGTGGACAAGTGTATGTTCATGTATGTATAGACAGAGGGCACAGGATGAGTTGAATATGAAGGAATGATATCTAAAAATAAAATTAAGAGGTGAGAGAGGAATTTATTGGGAGAAAGAGAAAGGGAAAGATAGATTAGGGTAAATTATCTCATATAAAAGAGGCAAGAGAAACCTATTACAATGGAGGGGAAGAGCAGGGAGGGGAAAGGGAGTGGGACAACCTTATTCTCATTGAATTTGGCTTAAGGAGGGAACATCATACACACTCAATTGGGTATCTTACCTTACAGGAAAATAGGTTGGTAGGGGATAAGAGGAGGGGTGATAGAAGAGAGGGCAGCTTGGGGGAGAGCATAGTTATAAGCAAACATTTTTGAAAAGGGATAGGGTCAAAGGAGAAAATAGAATAAGTGGGGGCCAAGATAGGATGGAGGGAAATATAGTTAGTCTTTATATAAGGAGAACAGATTTGAAGAAGAGGTATTCAGTAGGCTTGCTATTTTGGGGTGGGAGGTAGGGGAAAGACAGTGAGAAAAAATTGTAATTCAAAATCTTGTGGAAATGAATGTTGAAAACTAAAAATAGATAAATAATTTGTTTTAAAAAAGGACTGAAGTGACTTGCTTAGGGTCACAATAGGTATTAAGTATCAGAGGTGGGATTTGAACCCAGTCCCCTGATTCCAGAGCCAGTGCTTTATCTACATGACCAGTTTTTCTTCCCAACTTCTGCACAAAAGAGAAGGTAAATTCTCTTATTACTTCTACCGAAGCAAGTTTGATCATTATGACAGTAAGGCATTTGGTTTTAATTTCTGTGGTTTGTCTTGTTCTCTCCATTTACATTGTTACTGTCATCTATAGCATTTTCCTGGTTCTTTTGAAGTTGTTCTTTTTTTCAGTTCATTTACACCTTTCTATATTTCTCTGTAAATTTCACATTTGTCATTTCTTATCATGCGATGATATTTTACTAAGTACATTTAGCACAGTTTGTTTTTTTGTTGTTTAATCATTTCCATTGTGTCCGACTCTTTGTGACCATATTTGGGTTTTTTCTTGGCTAATACACTGAAGCGATTTGCCATTTTCTTCTCCAGCTCATCTTACAGATAAGGAAATTGAGGCAAACAGGGTTAAATGACTTGCTCAAGTTCACACAACCAGTTCTGAGGCCTGAACTAGGCCTTTCAAATCTTCCTGACTCTAGCCCCAGCACTCTATTCACTGCATCACCTAGCTGCTCACAGTTTGTTCAGCTATTCTCTGATCAATGAATGGGCATCTATTTGTTTCCAGTTCTTTGTACGTACAAAAAATACTGTTATATATATTTTTACATATATTAGGCATTCTCTTTTATTACTGACTTCATTAGTGTAGTTGCCTGGTAGAGGGAACTCTGGGTCCAAGAGCATCATATTCTTAGATATTTTCTTGGCTTTATTAGCAAATGTTTTCTAGAATGGTTAGATCCATTCATAGTCAGGAGACTTTTTAATAAAGTACAAAAGTCCACCTTGATGTCTGAAATAACTTTGATTTCATTTTAAAATATCCTAAGTGGTTTATTTGGCAAGGCTATCTTTGCTTTGAAAGCTTTTGTAGATTCTAGACAGTTGGGGGGGTCCAGATTGAGAATCTGTCTCCCTTGGGTGGCAAGATCACACATACTAGAAAATCATGAAATATTCTCAATGATCCTATCCTATTTTTACCACTATAAAAGCCAGCCTCTTTACCACCAATATTCTCTTGGTGATGCTATATTACTGTAAACCACAGAACGTCACGATCTGAGAAGAAGCAAAATTGCAGGTGATTCCAAGGACAGTGAGTGGTTTAATGTAAGTACATGAATAGAGACAATCTGTGGAGTATGAACAATGAATGATGGCTTAGAGGCACAATAAAGCCTAAAAGATATTTATGACTAGAACATGGATAGATGAATGAAAGAAAGCAAGCATTTGTCAAGCCCTTTTTAAGTGCTGAGCAATAAGCTAAGTGCTAGTAATAAAAATGCAAAAGTGAAGCATCCTTACCCTCAAGGAGTTTACGTTTTAGTAAAAGGAGTTAATAGAAGCAGAAGACTGATGGCCAGGAAGGGAGTTTTTGTCTGGGGAGTCCCAGGAGCCAATTTTCATCCATAAATCAGTTGATGGAAATGATCTTAAGAAATGGTAATATTAACGTGATTACCAGGGAAGAAGGTGTTAAGTGGGGAATGGCAGGATAGGAAGGAGGTAGATGGTCATATAGTCTACATGGAGCAGGTGGATCAGATGTGAAGCTTAATCTGGTCTGGGGTTGAATAGTTACAGCAAATTATGTGAGTTTGGACTTGGTTGCCAACAAAAGCAGTTCTAGTCCAGAATGAGAATTGCAAAACTGAATGCCTAAGACTGAAGGCATGCATGACAGAATATGGACTGGAAATGTAGAGAGGATGAGAGATAGCATAAGAATCGTTCAAATACTACAGTGTTATTTACAAATTATTTAAAGAACCAAAGGAAGGCATTCAGAATTTTAGGTAGGTCCTCAATTTTTCCTCAGTTTCCAATTTAGGGAAAGTCAAGCCTAAGAGTTGGACATTATGAGAAGACATGGAGAGATTATCATTAGTACTACCAATGGAGGGATTACTCACAATGATGAGATCACAGATCCATAAAATTGACAAAGTAATACAAACAGGTATTAAAATGGATGAAATTTGATTTCGGTTATTTTTCTGTGACCATTTAAAAATTCTGCTTTGAAAATTTTGTTGGGCATAATGTATAGGCAGTACCAACCACTTAGAAGAATTCGAATTGAGACACATATAATCTCAAAGAGACATAATCATCATTAAGTTCAATTTACTTCAATCAACAAGCACCTAATCAGCATCTATTATGAGTAAGTCATTATGCTAGTGGCCAGAGATAAAGATAAAAAAGAGAAACATTTCCTGCCATCAAGGAGCTTGTATTCTATTGGAGAAAAATAATATGTGCCCAGGAAAATACTTATAAAATATATAAAAAGTAAAATTTAAGAGTAATTTATGGGCTAGGGTGATTGGGAGGAAGTACTAACAACTCAGAAGAACAGAAAAGCCTTCATGTAGGAAGTGGTACCTAAGCAAAGCCATGAAAGGATCTAGAGGTCCTACAGGATCGAAGTGAAGAGAGAATCATTCTAACCATGAGGGACAGAAGTAAAAGGTACAGAGAGAAAAGATGGAATATCTTGCATGGAGAACAATAAGTAGGCCATTTGGGGGAATCAAAGTATATGTGAAGAAGTATTGTGAAATCAGTCACAAAGAAATATTAGAGCCAGACTGTAAAATAATTTAAGTGCTGAAGAGAAGACTTCTATTTAGTCCTAATGTCATTGGGTAGCTACACTGTAAGACCTGCATTTTAGGGTTATCAATCTGGTAACACTATGGAGGATAGATTAGAAACAGGGAGATGAATTAGTATGCTATCATAATAGACAAGTTGAGAAGTGATGCCTTAACTATGCCTTAACTGGGGTGGGACCATATCAATAAAGAAAGGGACAAGATGGAAGAGCTACTGAAAATTCAGGTGTTTATCTATCTATCTATCTATCTATCTATCTATCTACCCATCCATCCATCCATCTATCTATCCATCCATCTATCTATCTCTCATGTTCTAAAGCCCTTTGGTATGTAACTCTTTCCTTGTTGATGAAGATGAATGCCCTGCCCTGTGTAAGGGGAGGGGCAGAATTGATAAGAAATGAAAGCTTCAGTTTTAACAAGTCTTCTCTTTGGGGGACTTTTCCAGAGGGAATCCTCCTTTGGGATTCTCCAAGTGAGAGTCTCCTTCATAGCACAGAATTGACTTCTAGGTTGAAGAGAGAAAATGGAAGGAGTGAACTCTATTTCAGGTTGCTGAAGGAAAAGGCTCTGTGAAGACATGAGAAGAGCTGGCAGCCTCCTTTATGTCTCTATTCCCAGCTTGCTACTCTAGAGGCTTAGGGGAGTTTTCCCTTGGGTGAGATCTACAACATTTTTTCTTGGTTTAGCTGAGTTATCTTGTTTCCAGTGGGAGAGCTCCTTCACCCTGTATTGTATGGTATATATTCTTATCTCTATACCTTCTCTGCTTTCTGTTTTGCTACAATTTTGATAAGTAGGCTTTTTTGCTATTCTCTATGTGTGTTCATTGTGGAACTGGCATTAAGCGAAAAAAAAGGTTAAGCATTGGATATAGAGCTTGAGTCCTTCTTCGTCCCGCATCCCCAAATGACAAAATGATCAAAAGCTAGATGGAACATGATCATATCTCCTAGTCAAACAATATTTAAGGGAGCAGATAGATATCTAGTCTGATATGCCCTCTCCTTCTGAGGAGAACAGAGTGGTGACTTTTGGGCCCAACCTCCTGCTTCCCCTCCTAGAAGTAATGAAAGCATCCCTTGGAGAAGGGATGGGGGAAGAAAAAGCTAGAAATGTCCATTTTTTCTCCCTTTGAGCTGTACGCAAGGACAGCCCTTTGCCATACATGGGACTCTCTAAACATGAGGCTTCACTCTCTGTCTGTCTTTCTGTCTCTGTCTATCTGTTTATCTATTTTATCTACCTAGTTTTAGGATAAAAACAGGTAAAAACAGGATAATTTGGAGAAATGATCTCATAACCTTTGTTTAGCCTTTCTTGCTTTGATAAGTGGCCTTCACAGCTCACCTTCCTCCTAATTTCTGTGCTATAGTTGATATTGTCACATTTCCCTGAAATGGGTTTTTGAGCTTAGGGTCCTCATATGCAACGAAATAATGATTCTAAACACTTTCTAACCCTGAGTTAGATAGAAGCTTGATACAGGGAGATGGATTCTGCTATTAGGAGGAAGTAGAGTTCAAAAGAGTTGTCTGGATGGCTAATTTGTGTTCCAAAAGTATTTGGCCATTGTTTCTAGACTTCTGGGAGGTAACAGAACTTCCTCTTATGGAGAAAAAGTGGATCTTTATTTTCTTCATCCTGCTATTGAAATCACAGAGATGTTGGAGTATTTCCCTGGATTAGAAAGACAATCACTGAATTTACACCATTAACATTCATTCTGACAATAGCTCAGCTTGTTTAGGAGAGCTCAGTTTTTCTTGAGGTTCCAGTTTCCTTGACTAAAGAATTATCTCCCAAGTTTTTAGGAACCAGTGAAGAAGCAGAATGGTGGGAGCAAGACACAAGTAGATGAGCCTGTGATCCAGAGACTAAGAAGGAAGAATATTAATGTGTAATAGAGGAGTAGGCTGAAGCTGAGACCAGAATAAAACAGCAGTTGTGACAGTTTGTGAAGTCTGAAGTCAGTGGCCCTTATTTTCTCTGCCCTCTTACAGATCAGAGATGACTCTGGATACAAGCCACACCAGAGCTTCTAGGCTTTGCTCAAATATTTAATTTCAATCATTTATTATTATATATTTCTAAGAAAATTACAAGGGCATTAAGTGTGATTTTTTTCTAATCCTACTATAAGTTTATCATTTGAAATTGAGAAGAGATACTAATCCATAAGAAAAAAATCTTTCTATTTCTAATTATTTTGAGTTAATTGCTGAGCCAATTAGAGAAAGGGTTTTGTTTTGTTTTGTTTCGTTTTTTTCAGTTCTGGTAACTTCTGATAATATTCCACAGTATACATACCAGATTGACTTTGAACCTGGTGAAAGAAAATTTATAAGGAAAGGAGCCACGCTTTGAAGTTTAGAATAGGCGTAATTGTCGCTAAGTGAACTAAGGTACACTACACTTCTGGAAAAAAGCTGAAGATTAACCTCTGGGCACTAAGCAAAAAGGAAAATATCAGAGCTTACCCCTCTTTTTTTTTTCAGAGGGCAATTGGGGTTAAGTGAATTGCCCAAGGTCATACAGCTAGTTTTTGTGTTAAGTGTCTGAGTCTGGATTAGAACTCAGGTCCTCCTGACTCCAGGGCCGGTGCTCTGTTCACTGCACCACCTAGCCACCCTGGAGCTTATCCCTCTTAAAAGGAGTCCTGATGAACTTCAGTTGGTGGCACCAGAAGGGGGTAGGGAATTAGCAGAAATGAAACCTAGCAAAGAAGAGAAAATAATACCATGCACATCCTAGAGTAATGGCAATGTGGCACCTGGTGGGGAGAGAGAACAAAGACTGGCAGGCCCGACAATGACCATTATTATCTGAAGACATGAGTTGTCTTGAGTCATCTGAGGTATGAATTGTCCATCTACCAGTGTGCTTTGGACAAATATGTACCCAACATGTGTGCCCTGGACAAATATGTACCCAACATGTGTGCCCCTACAAAACTCTGCCATGGCTACATATTATGTAATCCCAATATAGGTCTACTTCTCTGAATGACATACATACATTTGTGAGAAAGTGTCCCAGGTTTGGTGAGAAATTGTTCTATCACTACTTTTCTTACGAAGCTATTTTAATTAAATCCCTTTTGTTTTTACTAATTGTGTCCTCTGACTGGCAAGTAAACATAAGCATGCTGGTAAGGCTCTTGAGAGTTGGTTTTGAGTGGAGATGGACCACAGAGTACCTTAACTTTTGTGGAGATGCTTTGGTGAACATGTGGGGAGGAATATATTTGATGTGTGGATGCTCCCAGGAGTGATTGTTACAGGAAAATAAGTAGTATGTCTATACATTGTTCAGCATTTTGTATTACTTTGGGGAACACCTTGTCAAGATTAATTATTTTTTTTAATTACTTATTAAAATTCCCTAACAAAGACATGGATTTTTAGAGTTTCTTTCTCCAAATATCATCCATTTTCCTGTTTTAGTGCTACAAAACACTTTTTAAAATACATCACCTGATTTGATCCTCACAAATATCTTATGAGATAGTTCATGTGAATGCGGTCATTTCTACTTTATTGGTAGAAAAACTCACAGAGCTTAGGTGACTTCCTCCAGATCACACAGCAATAAAGAGTCAGAGTCGAGTCTCAAACATAGGTCTTCTGAATATCAGTTTAATGTTCTTTTAACAACACTGGATTGTAGGTACCGTCTGATAGCAACTCAGGCTACCTTAACCATATTTTGAGCTTAATTTTGCTTTTCCCTCTCTTCCTCAACCTTCCAGAAACCTTTCAGTCAACAACATCTATAAAATTCCCAGAATATGCAGAGTACAATCTGCAATGATCAAAAAAGGCATTTATTACCATCTATAAGATTAGTCTAGCATAATAAATAAGCAAATTTTAAAACACAAATAATATTTTGCAAACAGGAACACTCTCTTCTTGAAGAATGCTTATTGGATTAACAGGGATTTGATGAATGATTGTGTTGCTTTTTATAAATAAATCTATTTTAAATTCTACTTGACATATTTGATTAATGCCTTTATTTCAGTTGAGTCAGCAGGAAGATGAATGAATAACTGTGCTTTTGGTCACAAAGGCTTTGACATAAAAATGAAGTTGTTCAAGAGACCTTAAGGGTGTAATTTCCCTTAGTTATTAAAGGTGGGTGCTAAATGTATTAGAGGAAAGTGAGTAGTATGTCTACATATTGCTTAGTACTTTGTATTACTTTGGGGAATATCTTGTCAAGATTATTGTTTTTTTAAGTTATATATGAAAATTCTGTAAGAAATGAATTTGATCATTTCTCTCTCTAAAAATCTTCCATTTTTTCTAAGTTTTAGTGCTATGAAATATTATTTTTTAATATATTACCTGATTTCATCCTCACAAAAATCTTATGAGGTAATGGTGAATGTAATCATTCCCACTTTATTGATGGAAAAACTCAGAGAGCTTCAGTGGCTTGCTCCAGCTAGAAAGGGTCAGAGTTAGGTCTCAAACCTAGAACTTCTGAATACCATTTGAAGTTCTTTCAACAACATTGGACGGGAGATACAATTCTACAGAAACTCAGGCTACCTTCACCATATTTTGACCTTAATTTTGATTTATTCTGTCTTCCTCTACCCTTCACGAATCCCTCAGATGGTCAACAACATCTATAAAATCCCCATTGTATGCAGATCACACTCAGTAATTATAAAGAAAAGAATGCACCATCTATCAGATTGGGCTAGTACAAGTAAACAAACTATGAAAAACAAATAATATTTTGGAAGCAGGAACACTCTCTTTCTGAGAAATGCTTATTGGATCAACAGTGATTTGATGAATAGTAGGGGTACTTTTTATAAATAAATCCATTTTAAATTCTGCTTATAATTTTTTGATTAATGCCTTTACCTCAGCTAACTGAGTCCACAGGAGGATGAATGAATAACTAACTGTGCTTTTGGCTATAAGGGATTGAACATAACAATGAAGCTGTGCAAGATTCATTAGGGGTGTAGTTTGTCCCAAGTTAAAGGATATTTTATTTTAGAACCAGGCTTCTCTGATTGGGATCCAAAGGGTGCAAGGATAGCTGTTGAATACATGGTGAGATGCGTACCTGGGTGCCAAATGTATTAGAGGAAAACAAATAGTATGTCTAAACTCTGCTAAGCACATTGTATTACTTTGAGGTAATACATGAAAATTCTGTAAGCAATAAATGTATTTTATTAGCTGCTCTCTTTAAATATCTTCTCTTTTTCTAAGTTGTAATGCTGCAAAACATTTTTAAAAATATATTACCTGATTTGAGCCTCACAAAAATGTTGTAAGATGATTCATGTAAATATGATTATTCTCACTTTATTGATGGAAAAACTCAGAGTTTCAGTGACTTAGCTCAAGTCAGACAGTTGGAGAGGGACATAGTTATTCCTCAAGTCTAGGTCTTCTCAATCCAATTCAATGTTCTTTTAAGCATACTAGATTGTAAATATAGTTCTACAGAAAATCAGGCTTTCTAGACCATGCTTTGACCTAAATCAGTGGTTCTCAACCTTCCTAATGCCGTGATCCTTTAATACTCGTATGTGGGCATATCTGCATGTGGGCTGACCAGCCTGGAGACGGATAAAGGAGAGGTGTCTTGGTTCCTAAGACCATGGGAAATATGTGTTTTCCGATGGTCTTAGGTGACCCTGTTCGACCCCAAAGGGGTCACAACCCACAGGTTGAGAACCACTGACCTAAATTGTACTTTTCCCTCTCTTCCTCCATTCTCCACAAATCACTCAATCAGTCAGATGGTAGATAACATCTATAAAATTCCCATTGCATGCAGAGCACAATCTGCAATTATAAAGACAAGAATTTTCTGTCTGTAAGATTGGGTTAATGTAAACAAGTGAAGTCTAGAATATAAATAATATTGCTTTACAAACAGTAACACTCTCTCCTTGAGAAATGCTTATCAAATCAATAGTGATTTGATAGATGCTACTGGTCCCCTTTATACAAAAAAGTTTTAAATTCTGCTTGCCCTTTTGAGTTAATGACCTTACTTCATCTAAGTCAACATCAGGATGAGTGAATAAGTATGTTTCTGGTCCCAAAGGGCTTTGACACAGTAAGCTAGAGGCAGAAGGCATTCTATTGGCTTTGAGTTAAAGGGTATGCCATTTTTCAATCAGGGCTTCTTAATTGGGCACTAAAGATTCTATGGATAAATTTTAGGGGAACCATCAACTTGAATGTAAAAAAAATCTTCAATAAAACGTGTTTGCTTTGTTGTCCTAAGTGTCTTATTTTATTTATTTAAAATTTTTTTGAGAAAGTATTCATAGGTTTCATCAGGCTGCAAAAAAAAAATATTCCATAATACAAAAAAAAAACTTACCAGCGCACCAGTTTTAGAGTTTTCAGGTGTTCTCCTGAAATGAATGGAGAAAGAGGAAGATGAGTTTCTCTTGGCTTATTGAAATTTGCTGTTATTCTGTTCTCTTAGAGTGGAAATTATATTCAATGAGAGGCTCTACTAGGATTTTTTCCCTCTATATCCAAATATATCTTTTATTCCCTTTTTTGAATTTTCATTGAAAAAAATTTTTTTTGTTTTTGTGTCATCTTTATTTTCTAATATATCCTTGCTAGGAAGTTCTCATCGCTTATTACAAAAAATGGATGAAAGGAAAACACTATTCAGTTCAACCGAAGTGTTGACTATCTCTACCATTTTTCAAATGTCCAGTCCTTTCATTTTAGAGAGAAAGAAACCTAGAGAGGAGAAATAACTTGCCCAGTGTCATACATGGACATGTTTTAGAAGTAGGATTTGAGCCCAAGTTCCCTGATTCTAGACCTAATGATTTTCCCAATTTACCAGTCTTCCTCTAATAAATGGTGGGAGGTAAGTACTCATTTCTGTTCTTTTGAACCAGTCTTGTACATTTAGGTTTGTTTCTCTTTTTATGTTCTCTTTGGGATACAGACCTACAGTAGTAGTATTGCTAGATCAATTTATATGCACAGTTTGATCATCCTTTGGGCATAGTTCTAAATTAGTCTCCACAATAGTTGGATTAGTTCACAACTCCACCAGTAATGCATTTATTTTACCAATTTTCCCATATCTTCTCCAGCAATTAATCACATTCCCTTTCTGTCATATTAGCCAATCTGATAGGTTGTGGATCAGCAAGCACCCTAGCATACCCAGGATGGCTGTTAGCACAGGTTCTTAGATCTGCTTTTCTAAAGGAAAGCAACTCAAAATGGGTTAACAATCTCACTTTAATCAATCAAACAAATATTATTTACCTAGTTGAGGGGAAAAATTCAGCAACCTGAACTTCAGAGAATGCAAACAGAATACAAACACAAGTTAACAAACAGAAGTTACAAGCAGATAGAGAAACACATCATCAGACGGGCTTCCAAAGCGTCTGACCATTACATCAGTTACGTATTCAGTTACCAGAGAGGGAAGCACCAACATCTGGGTTTTTCAAAGCCGGGGACTCAATGGCTTCCCAGAGTCTCATCTGGTCAAACCATACAACTCTTCTCAACGTGAGCCCCAAACCAAAACCTCACATCAGGGTGTATATATAGCTTTCTCCAGGCTCAGAGAATGTCACAGCCCTCTTGACCAACTGCCCAATCACAAAGCAACAAGGCTTGGGCATTCCCGAAAAACAAGCCTCCCACCACAGGCTCCATGTGACCACATCCAGACTATTAAGGGGCAGAGTATATTTTCAAATAGGGGAAGGTTCTTAGAGTCACGTAGCCACTTTAGCAAAGGGCCTAGGGGCAGGGAAGATCTTCAGATTCACATAACAGTATGAAGAGGTACCTCAGAGTTGTTTTAATTTGCATTTTTCTAATTAATAGAAATTTATAGCATTTTTTCATATGATTATATATAGCTTTGATTTCTTCATCTAAAAACCATCTGTTTATATCCTTTGACTATTTATTAATTGGAGAACAGCATAGTCTTATAAATTTGACTCAGTTCTCTTTATATTTAAGAAATGAGGCTTTTATCAGAGATACTGTAAAGACTGTTTCCCAGTTTTCTACTTTCTTTCTAATCTTGGTTGTATTGGTTTTGTTTGTGTCAAAACTTTTCAATTTAATGTAATCAAAATTATCCATTTTGCATTTCATAATGTTCTCTCTTACTTGGTCATAAATTCTCCCCTTCTCCATAGATCTGACAGGAAAACTATTCTTTGCTCTCCTAATTTGTTTATGGTATCATCCTTTATGTCTAAATCATGTACCCATTTTGACCTTATCTTGGCATACTATGTGAGATGTTGGTCTATATCTAGTCTCTGCCACACTATTTTCTAGTTTTCCTGGAGGTTTTGTCATATAGTAAGTTCTTATCCCAGAGGCTGTAGTCTTTGCCTTCACCAAATAGTAGTCATTGATTACTGTGTCTTATGTATCTAATCTATTGCACTAATCCACCACTCTATTTCTTAGGCATTACCAAACAGTTTTGATGATTGCTGCTTTATAATGTAGTTTTAGATCTTGTACATCTAGGTAACCTTCCTTCACTTTTTTTTTCCATTAATTCCTTTGATAGTCTTGACTTTTTGTTCTTCCAGCTCTTTTGTGGTGGCAAAGAACTGGAATCAATTAGAGAATGATTGAACAAGTTATTGTACAATAAGAAATGGTAAGCAAGTGAATTTCAGAAAAAAACCTCGACTTACATGAAGTGATGCAGACTGAAATGAGCAGAACCAGGAGAACACCATACACAACAACAGCAACATCATGCAATGATCATCTATGATAGATTTAACTCTTTTCAGCCATACAATGTGCCAAGACAATTCCAAAAGACTCATGATGGAAAATGTTATCCCTATCCAGAGAAAGAACTCATGGAATCTGAATGCAGATCAAGGCATACTATTTTCACTTTCTTTGGATTTTTTTTGCATTTTTTTCCCTTTTCTGTTTCTTCTTTCACAACAGAATTATTGTAAAAATGTGTTTTGCTTGATTGCACATGAGTAACCTGTATCAAATTGCTTGCAGAGGGGAGAAAGGGAGGGAAAAAAATGTGGAACTCAAATGTAAAAAATGGATGTTGAAAATTATCTTTACATGTAATTAGAAAAAATGAAATACTATTTACATAAAAAGAACTAAGTCTGATCATTTTAATGGCAAAGGATTCAGTTTTGATTTATGTATTTCTTCTTGTTCTCTCCATATTCATTATTATCATCTTCTATAGTATTTTCCTGATTTTGCTTACTTCATTTTTTTACCAGTTCACATAAGTATGTAGGGGCATCTAGGTGGTACAGTCAATAGAGCACTGGGTTTGGAATCAGGAAGACTCACCTTCGTGAGTTCAAATCAGGCTACAGACACTTCTTAGCTGTGTGACCCTGGAAAAGTCACTTAAGCATGTTTGCCTCAGTTTCCTCATCATAGAGAAGAAAATGGCAAAACGCTCCAGTAACTCTGCCAAGAAAACCCTTAACGGAATCACAAAGAGCCAAACGCCACTGCAACCGAAATAATTAAAAAGTAACAACATCATAAGTATATGCAACTGAGACTGAATGAGGAGGTGAGAATGACCTTGAGGGTGTGCACTTGGGTGAATGGAAGGATGATGTTGCCCTGAATTGAAATCCTACAGTTTAAAAGAGGGAATATAAATAAGCATGGGGCCCATAGTGCTGACCTAATTTTCCCCAACATAATTATCTCAGTAAGGCTGCTAAAAACCCAGGATGTTTGTGAGATTTCATATATGTATATGTGTATACATATATGTGTGTTTATATGTATATAATACCTTTTCTGAAATGCTTATCAGATTAACATTGGTTTTATAAATGCCATATACACACATATATTTTAAATTCGGATTTCCCTAATCTATTTTGGGTCATAGTCATACTTTTACCATATACATATAAATGCATGTATGTAGACACACATATACAATTTGATATATTTATTCTCTATATAACATGTTGTTATTAAATATAATTTGTTTTCTATTTATATAGCATGTAATTTAAATAAATTCCGTATATGTGGAAAAGTTAGAGGAAAATACTCATGTTTTGTCTTTAGAGACACATATACATGTATATATGTATGTATATTTGTGTGCATGTGTATACATATATGTGTGTTTATATGTATATAATACCTTTTCTGAAATGTTTATCAGATTAGTTAGAGGAAAATACTCATGTTTTGTCTTTAGAGACACATATACATGTGTATATGTATGTATATTTGTGCGCATGTGTATACATATACACACATACAGACAGACAAATGTGTGTGCGTGTGTGTGCGTGTGTGCGCGTGTGTGTGCATGTGTGCGTGTGTGTGCGCGTGTGTGTGCGTGTGTGTGCGTGTGTGTGTGCACTCAGAAATATGACCCAGGATAGGTTAGGGTAGTGACATTATTATCTATGTTTAGCTTTGCTATCACTTGGATTTACTTGCTTGCCAACCCAAAGAGGATTTGGGATTGAGAGGTGGCCTTCATAGTTCAGCTTCCACCTAGCTTCTGTGTTTAATTTTCTGTTTTGCCAAAGCCTTTAGAAATGAGTTTTAAGGGTTAAGTATCCTCCTAGGTCAATTAAATGTGGGTTTGAAACCTGAGTTAGATAGAGGTTCCATACAGGGAGATGGAGCCTGCCATTTGAGGGAAGTACAGGCCAAAAGACTAAGGATCTGTGGGTTCTAATTACCTGGATGGCTGACGTGTTTCAGAAGTATTAAGCCACTATAGCCTAGTCTTCTAGGAGCTAAGAGAACTCCTTCTTTTGCAGAGAAAGTAGATCACTTGTTTTGTTTTGTTTTGCCCAGTAAAGATGCTGAAAAGAGCAGAAACACCATGCCCATCCTAGAGTAGGTCTGGTGGGGAAAAAGAACAAGGTCCAGCAATCAATCAATTGATCAGTCACCAGGTGCAACAATGGCCAATGGTACTTGAAGACATCAACAGTCCTGGGGCAATTGAGACATAATCTGCCCCTCCACCTGTTTGTTGTGGATAATCATGTTCCCATTGTATGTGCCTCTCCTTGCTACATGTGTGCACCAAACTGTGATCCCAATGTAGTTCTACTTCTCCAGCTGATTAGTGTATGAATTTGTGGCAGTGTCTAAGGGTTGTGGAAGAAATGTTCTATTGTTCTTTTCTTTAAGTATTGTTCTCTTACTGGCAAATAAATGGGAGCACATAGATGAGACTCATGAGTAGTGGTTTTGAGTAAATGATGAACAATAGATTACTCTAAATTTTCTGGAAAATTTTGGAAAAACACATAGAAAGGAGAGATACAGAAAAGTGAGTACACCTAGGTGTCGAATATGTTACAGGAATGCAAATAATACATCTACACATTGCTGAGCATTTTGTATTACTTTGAGGAAAACTAAGATTAATT
Source organism: Pseudochirops cupreus (assembly GCA_028627135.1). Classification (NCBI taxonomy): domain Eukaryota; kingdom Metazoa; phylum Chordata; class Mammalia; order Diprotodontia; family Pseudocheiridae; genus Pseudochirops; species Pseudochirops cupreus. The sequence goes on along the minus strand of CM053581.1, from coordinate 180,312,207 downwards.
TTTTTCTTGCCAAGATTAATTTTAAGTGTATTCGAACATTCCTTAAGAAATGCATTAATTTTATAGTTTCTTTCCATCTATATTTTTCCTTCCTGTAAGATTTTTTTTGCTTCAAAACACTTTTTATATACTACCTCATTTGATCCTCACAAAACTCCTGTGAATTGGGTAATGTAATTGATGTTACTGATGAACAAATTCAAGAGAGGTTAGGTATCTTACCTCAGAAAGGATCAGAGTTAGAACTCCAACCTAGGTGTTCTTAATACCAGTTCAATGTGCTTTCAACTATATTGTAGGTACAGCTCTACAGAAACTCCATCTACCTTGACCAAACTTGGACCTTATTATTTTTTTCCCTCCTTTTTCTCACCCTCCATAATCCACTCAATCAGTCAGTAAGTTGCTCAACAACAGTCATAAAACTCCCCAATATAGAGAGGACAATAAGAAATTACCAGGAAACACATTTACCATCTATAAAATTGAGATGATATAAACAAGCAAATTCTAAGAATACACATGATTTGATTATATGGAAACAATTTCTTCTTGAGGAACTCATCAGTTCAATAGTGATTTGATAAATGCTATATCCAAACCTATTTTGAATTCTGCTTCCCATTTTTTGTTAGTGCTCTTACTTCATCTGAGTCAACAGCAGGATGAGTGAATAAGTGTGTTTTGGGCCTTAAAGGGCTTGACCTAACAAGCTAGAGGCTGAAAAGGTGTTGATTGCCTTGAGTATTGATTGCCTTTAGAGTATGCTATTTTCCAGGCAGGCCTTCTTAACTAGGGAGCTAAGCATCTTAAGGATAGATTTCAGGGGGTCCATCAACTTAGATGGGAAAAAGTCAGCAAAATTTCTCTCTACTTAGGGCCAAATTTAATAATAACAAAGTATTCAGTTTCTAATTTTTATAGTTCTTTCCATTTGCACTGTTGTTACTGTGTATAGCAATTTTCTCGTCCCACTCCATTTTTTTTTCAGTTCATTGAAGTGTTCCCATGCTTCTCTGCACTCTTCATATTCATAATTTCTTAGCATGAAATTATACATCTATATCTATACATATATACATGTTTATATATACACACACACACACTTCATATATTTCTTTAGTCATTCTGCAGTGGATGGGCATCTACTCTGTTTCCACTTCTTTGCTATTATAAAATGTACACTTGTAAATATTTTTATGGGTTTTGGACTGTTCTTTTTATTGTTGACCTCACTGGAGTAAATGTCTGGCAGTGGGCACTCTGAATATAGTGGCATTAAAATCTTTGACATCTTCTTGGCAGAATTAAAAGATGCTTTCCAGAATGTGTAGGTAAATTCACAGTCTGGCGATTTTTTAAAAAGGGTGCAAAAGTCTACCTTGATGCCTGAGAAAACTGTGATTTCATCAAAAAATGCTCTGAGTGACTTATTCATTTAGTTTATTTTGCTTGAAAGTTTCCGTGCAGTCTAGGAAAATAGTTTTTGGATAGTGATTGAGGACCTGTTTCCCTTTGGTGGCAATATCACAGACATTGGAAATCACATAGCATTTTCCTCTATTTTCAAAACTATAGAAGTCATCTTTTTAACACCAATATTCTCCTGGTGATGATATATTATTGCAAACCATGAAACATCACAATCTCAGAAGCAAAAACAGACTATGGAATATGACCAATGATGACTTAGAGGCAAAATAATGACTAAAGGATATGAAAGAAAAAGCATTTATTAAGTTCCTACTGTTTCCTGGGGAGTTTGCAAAAAGCTAGTAATATAAATGTGAAAGTGAGCCAGTCTGCACCTTCAAGGTGCTTACAGTTTAATAATGGGTATAGAGGAGCAAGAACCAGGGAAGGGAGTTTTTTTCTGGCAAGTCACAGGGATGTTGTGTTTATCCATAGGTCAGCTGATTGGCATGACTTTCAGAATAAATGTTTATGTTAATTTGACTATGGCCAAGAGCAGAAGTCTTTAGTGGTGGAAAGAGGGAAAGACAGAAGGCAGATTGTAAAATGGCCCTCATGGACCAAATAGACAGGCTGTGAACCTCTGGTCTGAGGTTGAATTGATATAGTGAGCTAGGTGAGATTGGACTTACTTAGTTGTCAAGAATGTCAGTTCTAGCCTGAGTTGAAGGGAAATAGGCTAAGCCTAAGAAATAAGCATTAACACAGAACCATCCAGGCAGGCCAACTAGGTAGCACAGTGGATAGAGTATCAGACCTGAAGTCAGAAAGACTCTTCTTCCTGGTTTCAAATCTGGTCTCAGACACTTACTAGCTGTATGACCCTGGGAGAGTCACTTAACCCTATTTGCCTCAATTTCCTCATCTGTAGAATGAACTGAGGAAGGAAATGGCAAAACAGTCCAATATCTTTGCAAAGAAAACCCTGTGTGGTAGATACTTTTATTATCTTCATTTTATAATTCTAGAAACTGAAGCAAACAAAAGTTGTCACTTTCCCAACATCATACAACTGAGTGTCTGAGACCAAATTTGAACTCATCTTGCTGATTCTAGATCTGGCTCTCTATCCACAGAACCACTAGCCAAGAATTCTATAGATGAAGGTGTTAGAATTGGGTGTGTGATAGGACATGGACTGTTAATGTGCAGAGGGAGAGAGGTAACATGTGGGTAGTTCAAGTGTTTCACTGTTATTCACAAATTATTTGAAGAATCAAAGGAAGACATTCTGAATTTTAGGTGGATCTTTGATATATGATTTGTGGAAAAACAGATGTTTAATAAACAAGTCTGTGACATGATTAGGTCTGCATTTTAGGAACTTAAATTTGGCAGTCATGTGGAGGATGGATTGGAAAGGGGATATATGAGAAACAGGGAAAGGAATTAAGATCCTGTCATAATAGAGAAGTTGAGAAATGTTGAGGCTCTTAACTAGGATGGTGACCACAGGAATGGAGCAAAGGACAAGATGAAAGACATGTGGAGGCACAATCAAGAAGATGGAAATTGACTGTATATCAAGCTAAGAAGAACCCCAAGAGTGTGCACATGGATGATTGGCAGGGTGGTGCTGCCCATCAAAGAAATATTGCAACTTGGAGGAGATGTGAATTTAGGGGATGTAAAGCATCTTGGAACTGATTACATTACATTTCAATATTTATATGAAAATATGTTAATATAAAGAAATGTATATTCTATATCTGTTAATGATATAAGTTCAGAATTATCTATACAGAAAAGTCCTACAAAGTCTTGTGATCATAGTACTAATCAGTGACCAATGACTATGAGACTTTTGGTCTCAGCAAACCAAGCCTACATAGCTATATAAGGACACACACACATATACACAATATATACACATACGTGTATACCTATACATACACATAAATATAATATTATATACACACGGTCACAAATATGACCTAGGATAGGTAGGTTAATAGATAATGATCTTATCATCTTTGCTTAACTTCATTGTTCCTTAGATTCACTTGCTTTCCAAGCAAGATGTTTGGTGAGAGAAGTAGCCTTTATAGTTCTTGTGGTTTTTTTAATATTTTTTTTCAGGGCCTCCTGAAATGGGTTTTTGGGGTTCAGGATCCTCATAGGTCATTAGATTAGTGTTCTAAACACTTTCTCAGGAGTGAGGTAGAAGCTTGGAACAGGGAGATGGATCTTGTTAGTAGGTGAAAGTTAAATCCAGAAGACTGATTGAAGACTGATTTATAGTCTTATTACCCGAACGACTGATTTCTGTTTCAAGAGTGTTCAATCTCTGTAGGCTGGTCTTCTGGGATCTCATTGAACTCCTCCTTTTGTGAGGGTGTGAGTAAGGATGAACTTGTGATACAGAGAGTAAGAAGAGAAAATGTGAATGTGTGATAGAAGAGTGGGTGGAAGCAGAGACCAGGAAAAAACAGCCCTTGTTACAGTTCGTGAGAGAAAAATCCAGTCAGTAGTCCTTATGCTTTCTGTTTTCCCAAAGCCTAGAAATAACTCTGGATACAAGCCCAATCAGAGTTTCTATGCTTTGCTCAGGTTTTTAATTATATTTATTTATTACTTTATATCTCTAATCAATGATTTGGGCATTAAGAGTTATTACTGTCTAAGCTTATAAATTTGTGGTTTGAGATTGAGAGAAAGGAAAGTAGTTCATGACAAAAAAAATTCCCAGTTACTTTGAGATGTTTGCTGAGCCAATTAGAGAAAAGGTTTTGTTTTTTTTCAGTTCTAGTGTTTTTCAAAAATATTCCCGAGCATAACCCACCAGACTGATTTTGAACCTGGTGAGAGAAAATGTATAAGATGAGTTATTAGGTCATCCATACTTTAAGATATGGAGTTATTTGTTCCTAAGTGAAGTAGGATACACTACTCTTGTCCCTGAAAATGCTGAAGCTTTGCTTTTGGGCACAAAACTAAAAGGGAGGTGGCAGCATGCGTTCCTCTTAGGAGGATGCCTGCTGAAGACTAGTTGGAGGCAGCAGAGTCGTAACCCAATCCTGAGAACAGTAGAAGCATTACTCCCATCCTAGACTAATTATAGTGTGGTACCTGGTGGAGAGGAAAAAACCAGGCCGCCGAGGCCAACAATGACCAATAATACCAGAAAATATGAATGGTCCTGCAGTGCTTGAGGTGTGAATTGCCCGTCCATAAATCAGCCCTTGACAAACATGCCCCCAACATGTGTCCCCTCAATACCTGTGTCTTTGTTACATGTCTATCCCTTACATGTGATCGCGATGTAGATCCGCTTCTCAGAATGATTAGTGTATGCATTTATCTGAAAGTTCTCCAAGCTCATTACTTCTTTACCCCTTACCACCCACCTTCTGACCTTAGCGTTATACTGAACCTTCTCTCCTTTCCAACGATCTATTTGTTGCCAAATCCAATTGTCTTTTTTAAGTCCCCATTCTTTCTTTATCTTTCATCAGCCTTTTACACTGTTGGTCATTCCTCTTTGATACTTTATTCTTTCTAGGTTTTCAGGTTAACGTTCTCTCCTGGTTTTCCTCCTATATGACCATTTTTTCTATGCCTCCTTTGCCTAATCATTATGCAGATCATACCCGCTAACAGAAGTGTCAATGATCTCATCAGCTCCCATGCATTTAATTATCATCTCTATGCTGACAGTTCTTAAATCTATCATACCTTACCTTCTCTGTTTACCTCTAGTTTAACATTTCCAAGTGCCTTTCAGACATCTCAAAGTGGATGTCCAGTAGACATCTTTTTTTCCCTTGTGTAATTCATTAGTTTATTGGAAGAAAAATTACTTTGGAATTTGGACTTTATAGTTTCCATTAGAAATGTGAAAAATATTTGCTATTATTTTTTCTTCTTTCCCCTTTTGTTTTCCCTTATTTTCCCCAGTTATGTGTCAAGAAAATTTTTAGCATTCATTTTCACAAGATTTAGAATTCCAAATTTTTCTTCCTTCCCTCCAGTCTTCTGAAAATGGTAGTCAGTTTGATATAGTTTATACATGTGCTATCATGTAAAAAATATCTCCATGTTAGTCAGAGTTGTGAAAGAAGAAACAGATTTTTAAAAAACCAGAAAGAATAGAGTAAAAGAAAAATATGCTTTGATCTGCATTCAGAGTTCATCAGTTCTTTATCTGGATATGGATAGCATTTTCCTTCATGAGATCATTGTGTTGCTGAAAAGAGTGGAGTCATTTATAACTGATCATCACACAATATTTCAGATTCTGTGTACAATGTTTTTCTGGTTCTATTCATTTTGACTTTGCATCATTTCATATAGATCTTTCCAGGATTTTCTGAAATTTATCTGTTCATCATTTCTAACTGCATAATAGTATTCTGTTACATTCATATACCACAACTTGTTTAGCCATTCTCCAGTAGACATCTTAAAAGCAATGTTTTGTTTGTGTTTTGTCCTTCATTCTCAAAGAGGACCATAACATCAGGAAGATGATAATATGTTGACACTGATTTGACTGAGGGAGGTCTGTGCAAAGTCACTGGCCTCCAAAGACATGTGAGTCCAGTGGCCAGATATTGATCAGGACAATTGGAGATGGCCCAGGCTGCAGTGGGAGACGACCTTTTTAAGCTATGGTCTTTTCAGGTTCTCACCTTGAGTGAGGCAATGCCCACTCAGTGAATAGGCCTCTAAAAGAAGAAAGTCAAGGGATGGACCCTGTAATAGATAGATAGATAGATAGATAGATAGATAGATAGATAGATAGATGGATGATAGATAAATGAATGAATAAAAAAAATGGGAAGGGAATACCCTCAGGGTTGCTGGCCAAAAGAGAAAACAGTTAACTATTTACATTCAGAAAAGAGGAGAGGAGAGGAGAGGAGAGGAGAGGAGAGGAGAGGAGAGGAGAGGAGAGGAGGGGAGGGGAGAGGCTGAGTTGCCTATTTGGAACTGGCCAGTTGGGTCCCCATTCAGTAAGCTCACTATCCAAAACCAAACTCATCTTTCTTCTAAAACTTCCTCATTATTGTTGAGGGCAACACCATCTTCCTTGTCCCTCAGGCTTACCACCCAAGTGTCACCTGGGACTCCTTACCATCTCTTACCTCTCATCTGCAATCTGTTCCCGAGGTCTATTGATTTCACATTTTTCAACATGTCTAGATCAACATCTACATACCCTTCTCTCCCCTTATGCTGTCCCACTGTAATCCATTCTCCATTCAGCTGCCAAAATTAGTTTCCTAAAATGCAAATCTGACCATATCAATTCCTCCATGCACTCAATAAACTCCAGGGGCTCCCTATCAACTCCAGTATCTAAAATAAAATCCTCTATTTTTCAAAGCTCCCTCCTCCCTTTCCAGTTTTCTTAACACCTTACTTGCTACCACAAGCTCTTCTTTCCACTGACATTGGCCTCATTGCTATTCCACAAATAAGATACCCCATCTCTCAACTCTGGGCAAGTTCTCTGGCTAGTTATACCCCATCCCTATCCCCCTCTCTCCCAAAAGGAGGGAGAATGTTCTTCCTCCTCATCTTTGCCTACGGGCTTCCTTCAAGTCCCAACTAAAATATTCATCTTCTATAGAAAGCTACTCTAAACCATTCCTAATTCTTAACTTGCACTTCTACTCATGTGCTGCTGAATGCAGCTGAAAGAAGTCACAAAACTCACCACAATGGTTGTTCCAAACCATTTCTTCTCTTCAAGCCTCCTGCAAGTCACATAACTCTTCCACCACCCCCCTTCCACAACCTCTCAACTGAAGACTTCTTCTCATGCTTCAAAATACTGAGGACGTTTCATTCAAGATCACCACTTCTCCTCTGAAATCAAATCTCTTCTTCTGTTCTAGTCTTTGAAGAAAAGATGGGCCCTTTTCCTTGCCATATCCAGCCTCTCTACATATACTCTTGATCCCATTTTCTGTCTTCTCTAACAAATTCTGTTTTCCTCCCCTTCAATCTTCTGTACTACTGATTCTTTCCCCTATAATTTCCCCCAGTCTTCCCCATCCTAAAAACAAACAAACAAAAAAACTAACTAGATCCAACTGTGTCCACCATTTATTGTTCTATATTCTACACCTCTCCTTTTCTCAGCTTAACTTGAAAAAAAATCTACCTTCAGTGCCTTTACTTCCTCTTACCTCACTTTTCTAATTCTCACAAGCCTGGCTTTTGACCTAACCATGGGACTGAAATTGTTCCACCTAAAGTTACCAGTGAAGTCTTTTTTGGCATTGATATTTTGTTATGATAAATTGAGCCATCTTTTCTCTCAATTCTTACCCAGCCCTAAGTGATTGAATAGGCATTGCCTCAGAAAAACTGAGACCTGGGAAAGATTTTAATTTGAAATGGTCAAGGTCCCTCATTGCACTCAATTCATTAATTTACTCTTTCTCTTTCTTTAATGATGTGAGAGTTTAGAGATACAAAATTTCCCATAAGTACTGCTTTGGCTACATCCCACAAATTTTGGTGTGTTGTCTCACCGTTGTCATTCTCTTTAATGAATTATTGATTGTTTTTATGATTTGTTCTTTGACCCACTAATAAATTAGGTTTAGATTATTTAATTTCCAGTTATTTTTTTTTATCTCTTCTTTGAAGGCAGTTTATTGGATTTAACTTCTATTACTTCGTGGTCTGAAAAGGGTACTTTTAATATTTTTTGCTTTTCTGTATTTGTTTACGAGGTTTTTATGACCTAATACATGGTCAAATTTTGGGAAGGTGTCATGTACAGCTGAGAAAAAGGAATAATCCTTTCTGTTCCCATTCAATGCATATTTGTTAGCTTGTTTCCCAACTAGATTATGAGCTTCTTGAGTGTAGCAACTGTCTTTTGTCTCTTTCTGTATCCCCTGATATGTTCCACCACTAAATGTTCTACTACTACTTTTCTTACTAAGCTATTTTGTTAACACCTTTTGTTTTCACTAACTGTGTTTTTAATGTCAGTAAATATCAGTGAGCACTTTGGTAAGACTCAAGAGTGTTGGTTTTGAGTGAGTGTGTACCTACAGAGAATTTTAAATTTTGTGGTGGCTTTCTGGTGAACATATGATGGTGAGAGTTATATAGATGTGGGTGAAAATAGGTACATGTATTGTAGGAAAGTAGTATGGTTTCATGTTGCTAAGAACTTTTCATTACTTTGGGAAATATTTGGGAAATATTCGACCAAGATTAATTTTTAATATTGAAAATTCACTAAGAAAAACATGAATTTTATACTTTCTTTCCCCAAACATCTTCCATTTTTATAAGATTTATTATTTCAAAACATATTTTATATATAACTTCATTGAGCCTCAAAAAAATCTTGTGAGATGAGTACTTCTGATGTGATCTTTTTCACTTTTTTAGATGTATAACATAGAACTTTGTACAAAGAAATATTTATTTTAAGATAGGTATAATAAAAAAACATACAAATTGACTCCCTCAACTTGTAGGAGCCATATTTCTCCTTCTCCTTTGTACCACTGTAGTCTCTAGGCATGGGAAGGAGATTTAAGTTCATAGTTTAGCTGGCTTAAATAGATCATAGTCCCAGTTCAAAGTCCAAAACCTCCCTGAGGCTACACTCTCAGGCACACATTGACTTCTTAGAGTTTCTATTCCAGGATGTCTAACTGTACCACACCAACTGCAGTCCTGGCTCTTAGGTTGCCATGACTCCTATTCCCAATACTGAGCGATCAACTCAGGCGCCTGAAATTGAGGACAAATAGCATAGATAAGAAATAAACATCACTGGACCCATTTATTAGTGCTGGTATAAAATAGAAGAAAGCAAGTCCTTTCCTTCTCAGTTGTTTAATTCATGGTTTTCATACTGATAGAAGATGCTGAAAAGAGTTCAATTTAAAAAGATGGCAGGAAAAGAGCAAATGACTAAGTCTCGCCACTTTTAAAGTCTCAGATATCCAATCAAATGAGGCTTTCTCCACTGGACGCAGTGGGCTCTATATTAGAACTGGGCATTTCTGGAAAAATTCAGAGAGTTAAGTGACTTGCTACAAGTCACACAACTGGAAAGAGTTGGAGCTAGGACTCAAACCTAGGTCTTTTGAATCCCGGTTTAATGTTATTTTAACTACACTGAACTGTAGATATAGGTTTAAAGAAACTCCATATATCTTGACCACACTTGAACCTTATTATTACTTTTTCCTCCCTTTCTCCACCCTCCACGAACCACTCAGTCAGATGGTCAGAAACATCTATAAAAATCCTGGAATATCCTGGATATAATCTGCAATTATAAAGAAAATAATTTGCCATCTATAAGACTGGGATAATGTAAACGAGTAAATCCTAGAATCTACATAGCATTATCTTACAAACAGGAGCATTCTATTCTTGAGAAATGCTTGTTAGATCAACAATGGTTTGATAAATGGTATGGGTTCACTTTTATAATAAATCCATTTTTAATTCTGCTTACTATTTTTGGTTAATGATCTTATTTCATCTGAGTCAATAGCAGGAGGAATGAATAAATATGCTTTTGGCCTCCAAGGAAGGACTATGATGTAACAAGGAAGTTGTGCTAGAGGCAGAAGGATATTGTTGGCTTTGACTTAAAGACTATTCTATTTTAGAATAGGGCTCTTAACTTGGGAACTAAGGGATCTATGAATAGATTTTAGGGGGTCCAATGATTTAAGTGAAAAAAATCTTTATTTCAATAAAATTTATTTCCTTTGAATTTCTAAGCATTTTATTTTAGGAATCTGAAAATATTTTGAGACAGGATCCATAGACTTTGCAAGAGGGGTCCATGACAAAAAAAGTTACAGATCCCTGTTTCAGAGTCTTCATGTATTCCCCTGAGATGAATAGGGTAAGGAAAAGAAGCATTTCTCTCAGCTTGTATTAATTTGCTATTATTCTATTCTTTTTGAATGGGCATTCGATTCAATGAAATTCTTTGTTGGAGTTTTTCTCTATGCAAATAAATATTTTATCCCATTAATTTTTTTTTAAATTTTCATTCTTAGCTTTGATATCACCTTTACTTTCCAATATCCTTCCTTATAACAAAGAATAAAAAAGAGGAATAAAACCAGTCAGTTAAATGAGCACATCTACTCTGTCTGACATTTGTTACAGTGATCTAAAGGATCATAGATTTAGAGCTTGGAGTAGCTTCAGAGGTCACCCACTCCAGTCCTCTCATTTTAGAGATTGTGGGCCATTGGGGTGAAGTAACTTGCCCAGAGTCACATAAATAGACATGTCAGAGGTCAGATTTAAAACTAGGTCTCCTTATTCCAGAGCCAATGGTTTTCCCATCTTACCAGTCATCCTCCCCAAAGTCTGCAGAGAAGGGAGAGAATAAAAATCTCAGCTCTTCTTTTGGGCCATGCCTGGTCATTATGATGACAAAGAACTCAGCTTTGATTTTTGTGCTTCTTGTTCTTTCCATTTACATCGTTGCCATTGTGTAAAACAGTTTTCTGGTTCTGCTTCATTTTTTATCAGTTCATGTAAGTATCCTCCCTCATACTTCATTTTACTTTTTATATTCATCATCTCTTACCATGTAATAATATTCTATTGCATTCATGTATTTTATATATATATATGTATGTACATATTTATATGTATATATGTATATATATTTAGCCATTTTCCAACATATGGGAATACACTTTGATTCTAGGTTTGTTTGTGTTTTTGCTACTGCAAAAATTGTTATAAATATTTTAAAGTTTACTGGACCATTGTTTTGTTCCTTGAATTCATTGGAATGAATGCCTAGTGGTGGGTCCTGCAAATCCAAAGTAGTTAGAATCTTGGATATTTTCTTCGTATAATTTAAGAGAGGGGGGCAAAAGTTCGCCTTGATGTCTGTGCAAGCTGTGACTTGCTCACAGAAATTCTTTCAAAGTGACTTATTCAGTAGGCTTTCTTTAGTCTCATAGCTTCTGCAGGCTCCAGGCAGGTAGCTTTTGGGTCCAAATTGAGGACCCGTCTGCCTTTAGCAGCAATATCACACGTAGTAGAAAATTACACATCATTCTCAATTATCTTCAGCCATTTTACTGCTATACAAGCCGAACTCTTTAACACCAATATCTCCTGGTGATTACTACAAACCACAGAATCTCACAGTCTCATTAGAATCAAAATTGAAGGTTATTCAAAAGGAAGTGGTGTAATGTAAGTCTGTGAGTAGAAACAGTTTGTGGAGTAAAAACAATGATGACTTTACAAGCAAAATAAGAACTAAATGATATCAAGAATATTCATGACCAGAAAATGAATAGATGAATGAATGAGTGTATGAAAAAAAAAACATTTTTGCCAAGCACTTACTATATGCTAGTGTGAAAGTGCCCTCCAGGAGCTTGCATTCTAAGAAAGGGACATAGTAGATCTAGAGGAATGATGGACAGGGAAGAGAATTTTAGCCTGGGTAGTCACAAATTTTTGTCCATAGCTCAGTTGATTGGTACGACCTTTCAGAAGAAGTATTCATGTTAATCTGATAGTAACTAACATTTTCATGGCATTACTGTGTGCTAAGCATAGTGCTAAGTGCTTTAACATTATTATTTCATTTAATCCTCACAACAGCCCTGAGAAATAGATGCTGTTATTATTATTCCTATTTTAAAGCTGAGGAAACTGAGGCAAATAGAAGTAAAGTGATTTGCCCAGGGTCACACAGCTCGTGTGAGACCAGATTGGAATTTAGGTCTTTCTGACTCCAAGTCTTACCCATAGTCAAAGCAAGAGTTTTAAAGAAAGAATTGGTTGAACAGTAGGAGGCAGATTGTGTGATAGCATTGATGATCTAAATGGATAGTATGGGAAGTGTGCTATTTTGGGGGGTTCAATAGATATAGTGTGCTAGGTGAGTTTGAACTCTTTTTATCACCAATAAAAACGATTCAAGCCTAAGAGGAGGATGCCAAAGCTGAAGGAGTTAACTTTCCCTGGACTAGAGGAAAGGAGATGGGTTGGTCGGATGATATAGAGAGGATGAGAGATTAGGAGGATGCGTATATGCATTTATGGAGAAGCACCCCAGATTTCTGGGGAAATATTTTATTAATAGCTTACTTACTAAATTGTTTTATTAAATGTCTTAACTAATTTTCTCTTAACTAATTATGTCTTCTGACTAAAAAGTAACTGTCGGCACATTGGTGAGGGTTCATGAGCAATGATTTTGAGTTGATATGAACCCACATAGTACTTTAAACCTTATATAGCTTTTTAGCACATGGGGGAAGAATGGCACATAGGTGTGGGTGCAACCATGTGCTATGTTTTTCAGGAATGCAAGCAGTCTGTTAGCACATTGTTAAGGACTTTGCATTGCTTTGGAAGATACCTTGCCAAGATATATTTTTTTAAGTTGTATATGAAAATTCCCTAAGAAATACATGGATTTCATAGTTACTTCAAATACCTTCCATTTTCACAAGATTTATTGTTGCAAACCACTTCTTACTCATTACCTCATTTGATCCTCAAAAACATTTTGTGATATGAGTGGTGCAAATGTGATGATTCCCACTTTATAAATGGAAAAACTCAAAGAGGTTAAATGATTTCTCTCAGGTCATACACCTAGAAAGAGTTAGAATTAGAGGTCCAAGTGAGGTCTTTTGAATCCCAGTTTAATGTTCTTTCAGCTACACTGTGTTGTAAATATAATTCTATAGCAACTACATCTATCTTGACCTCGGACTTTATCTCTCCCTTTCTCCACCCTCCTTGCACCTTTCAGTCAGTTGGTCAACAACGTATATTAAATCCCTAGTATGCAGAGCACAATATGAAATGATCAAGAATGACATGCACTGTCTATGAGATCAAGATAATGTAAACAAATAAATCCTAGAACACCATGTTCAACAACATTCTCTTCTTTGGAAATGTCTATTGGATGTTTTACATGATTACACATATAAAACCTGTATTAGATTGCTTACCACTTCAGGAGGGTAGAGGGAAGAGAAGGAGAAATGGAAATTGGAACTCAAAGCTTAAAAAAAGAAAATGAATGTTAAAAATTGTTTTTACATGTAATTGGGGGGAAACAAAACATTATTAAAATATTTATTGAATCAGCAGTGATTTGATGGATGCAGTGGGTGCTATTTATAGAGATAGTCATTTGCAATTCTTCTTATCATCCATTCACTCATCCAGGTGAACTTATTACCTTTCCTTCCAAACCTTCTCCTTCTCTGGACTTCCTTATTAAAGTCAAGAGCACCAGCATCCTTCCAATAAATTAAACCAGCTTCACAGTCTTGGTGCTGTCTTCTTTTCCTGTGTTTTTGAAGTTTTATTGATGTTCTATTTTTATATTACAAAGCCTTACAGACTACTACTGCTTTGTAAAAGGTCACATATAACAAGATAAAACAGTTAAGTAAAACTAATAATACAGTGGCTTCATCTGAAAGTGCATTCAAAGCACTCCCCCCTTATTTTTTTAAATTAAAAGAAATATATTTCCTTCCTTTCCCACCTGGCACCCCTTGCTCACCTATGGGTAAGCATAGGGAGTACCAAAAACATCAGCCCAAGCAAAGGTGAGCTCCTATATGATTCTGGCCAGACTCTTGATATACATAGGTCTGAGAGAGACCATTTTCATAATACTACTGCTGATTGTTTTAGCAAGATTGAAGCCAGCTCTGAGAGGAGATTTCCTAAAGCCAGGACCCAGAAATATTGTCTCCTCTGTCCTCCTCCCCTCTCCCACAGGTCTGGTATTTTGTTAGATGTTAGGAGGGAGCATTAGAGAGAAGCAAAAGAAAAGATTAGAAGCTTGCTGGAATCTCAGTGCTTGGGCAATTGGGAGACTGGTCTATCTCCTAAATAGCTCTTAGTTTAAGAAAATGTCCTTGTTGTTTCGGACTTTATCATCCCTAGAAAGACCAAAGGGACCAAATTCTCTCTATGATTCATTTTTTCCTCCAACTCTCAGTTTTTAACATTTTCTCCCTTCCTGAATGTTGTGATATGTCACTAGGGAAATCTTCAGGAATAAAATTTCCTTTTATAAAATCATCCCTGTGAGAAAATGGACATTGGATAGCACTGGTTTAAATGAGGTTGGTTTAAATCTGAGAGCCCATCTAAGAACACAAACCACACATGTGCATATACATACAAATTCAACTCAGTTCACCCCAAAATATTTATTGTCTGCCATCTCAGTGCATGATATTGTTTCTAAAGTGGGAGATACAAGGACAAAAATTGAAATAATTTCTACCCTCAAGTAGCTCATATTTTATTTGGAGGAATATAATATATACACCCATACTAAATATTGTTTTTTTTCTCCTTAAAAGAAATCTAAGCAGTTTGATGGAGTACCTGTATAACAATGCTTAAAAAATTAATTGCTAAGAATCCAGAAAACAAGTTCCTGGGTTTGATTTAATTTCCCCAGACTCATGTAGCTGGATGATAATCCTAGCTGTTCTTACTACCAGAAACCTACCTTAAAGCATATTCATATCCTTAGTTACCTTATATTTCATTCTCTAATAAAATGAGAACATGTTTATTTTTTTCCAATTTATTTGTTATCTTGCACATCTACCAAGGTGACCCTGGGATAACTCATACTGGCACAGAGCTGAGCTGACCCTGAGTTTTAAAGGCTTTGCCAGCTAAGCATGAGTTCTGTCAGGTTCTCTGAAGTTATAATGGCTTTTGGGATGGTTCAGGTATCAGACTTTCAAGGTGTCTAGCATAGAAGGAATAGCCTTGTGACATTTGGAAAGACTCATTTTACTAGTTTAGCTATAGGGTTCAGTTATTTTTCAGTTGTGTCTGATTCTTCGTGACTGGAGTAGTTTGCCATTTCATTTTCTATCTCATCTCCAGTCATCCTGATCTATATTTTGCCACTGGACTCAGATGACTCTGGAAGAGAGAGTAAGGCTGTTGATTTTGCACAGCCATCCTTCAAGACTTAAATCCAATTCATTTGTATGCCATGGCATCACCTTCCTGATGTTCTGATCCTCTTTGAGAACAAAAGACAAAACAACAACAACAGATAAGGAAACTGAGGCAAATGGAGATAAGTGACTTGCAGAGGGTCACACAACTAGCAAGTGTCTGAGACAGGATTTGAACTCATGAAGATAAGTCTTCCTGATTCCAAGTCCAGTGTTCTGTCCACTGTACCACCTAGCTACCCAATTTCTCTAATTTTAACCAGCGCCAATTTGTTTTAACAATTACTGCTTCATAGTATAGTTTGAGATCTGACACCATTTCATCCACAGAGTGGTTATTATTAATATTATTAAAATGAATTATTTTGAAGAGATATAAGCTGATGGATGAAATGAGCAAAATCAGGAAAACAACCTATACGGTAACACCATAAAAACAAACCTCTTTGAGAGCTGTAAGAACTATGGTCAATAAATGACCATTCATAATTACAGAGGCCAATGATAAAACATGAATCTGTTGGAGAAATAAAAAGAAATAATAATTAATATTTATATACCACCTACTATGTGCTAGGCACTGTGTCAACTGCCTTAAAATTATTCTTATTTGATCCTCACAACAACCCTGGGAGGGAGGTACTATTATTACTCCCATTTTACAGATGAGGAACCTGAGGCAAACAGAGGTTATGGAACTTGCCCAACATCACACAGCTAGTAAATGTCTGAGGCTAAATTTGAACACAAGTCTTCCTGATTCTAGGTTCACCACTCTGTCCAAGGCACCACGGAACTGCTTACCACTGCCAGATTTAAGGTACAGAATGAGAAATATAGTGAATTATACAAACTTTGAGGTAATTTGTGTTTTTTAACTGTTTATATTTGTTAAAAGGAATTGTTTTTCTTTTCCCAATAGTGTGCAAGATGGGAAAGAGAGAAAATATATTTTTTTTTCATTAAAAAACACAACAGAGGGAGGATGCTTAAGATGTGAAATGGTGCATGTAATTTCAGATGAGGACTGTATTATTAGTTTTACTGTGTTTCGTAAGACCTCTTACAAAGTGGGGATAAACTGTAAGCATATGCAATATAAAAACAAAACATTGATAAAACTTGAGAAACAAAAAGGCTGTCTAATGAAGCTGGGCACGATGGTGCAGATGTATATTCCTGCTACTGGGGAGGCAGAGGCTGGTAGATCACTTGAGTTTGGGAGTTCTGAGCTGCAGTAGGGCTAAAACTGAGGCAAACAAGGTTAAGTGACTCACCCAGGGTCACACAGCTAGTAAGTGTCTGAAGCCAGAAATGAACTCAGGAAGAGAGGTTTTATTGACTCCAGGTGGGGCTCTCTATTTACTGCACCATCTAGCTGTCCCTAATTGCAAGCCTACAACAAAGAAAAATAAGGTATAATAGTTCATTTACCACCCAACTGAAAGGTTTAGTGTAGAAGTTAAGGGAGGTTATGTATAAACATTTTGTAATCAGTATAGTATAAATGAGTTGTGAGGAAGAGGGTAGTGGAAAAGTATTTATATAGGGCCCACTAGGTGCTAGGAAAGGTGCTAAGTACTTTACAAATACTATCTCATTTGGTCTTTACCACAATCCTATGAGGCAGGTGTTGTCATTATTCCCATTTTACCAGTCAAAGAAACTGAGACAAAAAGAAGTTAAGTGACTTGCCCAGGGTCACACCACTAGTGAGTGTCTAAGGTTGGATTTTAACTCAGGTCTTCCTGAGTCGAGGACCATCATACTATCTACCACCTAGCTGCCATTACTATTAAATTGGGAAGTAGTGCTTCAGGAAAATAAATCTGGCTGTGGTAAGCAGGGTCCTTTTTCAGGGATGGGGGACTAGGATGTAAACTTCTTCCAAACAAGAAAAATACGGAGAGTGAGAAAAGAAGAAGACCCAAGCCAGTGGGGAGACCACATTCTAAGCAACCAAAAGAAATAAACTTTTAAATAAAGCTCCTGAATCTGTGCTGAACTTTCCACAATGATGGTTTGTCTACGCAGTAATTGATTTGTAATTATTTTATGGAAGTTTAGTGAATCCACACATAACTGGCATAGAGCAGTTGTGGAGCCGTTAATCCTGAATCTTTATTACCCACTGTTCAATAAGCAGCTTAATAAATCCAAAGAAGTTCAATTTATGGGGATAGTTATGGTGTGCTATTCAAATACTAAGCAATTACAATAAAAACATGTCTATTGAGGGTGATGTGGTTTTTTTTTTAATTGGTTAGTGGGAAAAGCCTGGAACTGACATCTCCACTGGCCTGATTCCCTTCCTGTTCTCTAGACACAAAATAAGGTGAGGCGAGGCAAGAAGGAAAAGAAATCTGCCACTTCTATTCAACCAGGCGTCAGAGGAAGAACTGGACATTGGGCTGTTTTCAATTTAGCCTTGGGGATTTAAGCACCCAATGAGATTTCCTTGAGTCTATCAGCTATGTCCTTAGTACCTATCCATGCTTTTCTCAGGCCTGCTTTACTACCCTTGAGAGTGCTTGGAACCTTCCCAGTGATAGGATTAAAACTCATTTTGGATGATAGCCTGCACCATGTATTAACTGGTGCTCACGGATGTAAATTGACTTCCCCACGCTCATACAGCTAGCAAGTATCAGAGCTGGGATTTGAACTCAGGTCATTTGATTGCAAGACAAACACTCTTTCTATTACCTCACACTTTGAATAGATGTTCCTCGCAAAATTTGCCTTTGTGGTATCCTGAAGGAGGAACAATATTGGAAACACCCAAAAAAGATTCCTTTCAAAGCTTCCTATTAGGGAAGAGCTTGAAGTAGACTGGGGATAGGGGATGAAGAGGGAACAAAGTCCATTTCCTTTCCTGGTATCCCCATTCTCATCATCTACCACAATCTGGTTTATTCAAGCCCATCTCTCAACCTCCTGCTTCCAGCCCTGACCTCAGCCCTTCATGACATCCCATAAGGCAGATACCTAACTGAAGACAAGATAAATATGGGGCATCTGAAAAGTCTTAGTATAGCTTTAAATTTCAATAAATTCAGAAACATAAAGGTTATAAAATAAAAATGTTATTTTAAAGTTGTATTTAAATTTCTCATACAATTACTTTTGTGAAATTTTAATAATAAATTTTTAATTTTTATTTTAGCAAAATGGGACACCCTTTTATTATGCATTTTGTGGGTGACCATTTTTGGAGAACTGTTTCTCAGTCTGGTGGATTTATTATAGAGAAGGTCCTCTTGCTTGGCCCCATTGGTTACCTGATCCATCATTAGACTTTTTCTTGTAAGATAACATCAAAATTGTCATGTATGCATCAAACCTTCACTCTTTGCATTATCTTAAGGCTACAATTTCAAATGCAATCCTTTCAATCACTGAGCAGCAGCTGAGGAAAGGTTTTTGCAAAGTTTGAAAACTGACTAGAGCGATATATAGCACAAGACGGCAGCTTTAATTTTTAATGAGAAACATATCAATATTTTAAAATTCTAAATAATTAACCTTTCAAATGTTTTTCTAAGTTTGTTCTGAAGTTATTAAAGCTTAAAACTGCACTAAGATTTTTGGAACAACCTGTTAAAGACACATTGGGAGATGAGGAGATAACTTTGGGCAATAGAAAAGAACATTGAATGAGGAGAGAGCAGAGCTGGGCTCAAGGTCTGACTCTACATCTAACTAGCTGTATGACCTTGGACAGCCCACTTCTTATGGAAGATCGTCTGGAATGGATCTTTGATATCTACTCCAGTTTCCTCACTGTACAAATGAGGAAACTCAATCACAGAGAGTTAAGTGACTGGAAAGAACTGAGACTTGAACCCGGATCCTCTGACTCCCAGGTCATCATTTGTTCCATGACTTCCATGATGCTTTCCTCTTTTTTTATAAGTGAAGAAATGGAGGCCTGATGATGTTAATAGTGATAAAGTCAGGAAAAGAATACAGGTCTCCTGACTACCAGTCCAGTGCTCTATCCAGTTCAATTTTATAGTTTGTTATCGTTCACTCATTCCAATCATGTATAATTCTTTGTGATCCCATTTGGGGTTTTCTTGGCAAAGACACTGGAGCAGTTTGTCATTTCCTTCTCCAGAGCATTTTATAGATCAGGAAATGAGGCAAACAGGGTTAAATGACTTGCCCAGGGTCACACAGCTAAAGTCCAGATTTGACCTCAAGCCTTCTTGACTTCAGGTCCAACATGCTATTCACTAGGCCACCTATAGTTGTCCATCCAGTTCAATTAGACAAACATTTATTGAATATCAACTGTAAGCAGGTAATCTGTAGGCTACTGAGAAGAACAAAATGTAACTGATACCCTCATGGATTTGACTTTCTAGCAACACGAACCTTCCCTGGGTTTCAGTTTCTCCATTTGTAAAGTAAGTAGATTAGACAAGATAATTTCAGCTCTTAGGTTCTGTGGTTCTGTGAAAAGGAGGAAAAAAAGGAGGAAAAGGAGATGCACAGAAAAAGAAGGAGGAAGGTAATGGAAGGGGCTGAACTGCTGAGCCCTCTCTCAGAAGCAAGGACTTAGAAATAAAGCCAGGCTATGGGGAATATTCCCCACCACTCCCCTCCACATCTCCAGGACTCATGGCCAATTGCCTAACAATGATCACATCTCTTCTAATGCATATTCTGCCAGTTTGGTTCTCAAGCATAGCTCTCCTCACCTTCCTTCCAATTCAGATCTTTAGCTAATTTTCCCAGGTATCTGACTGCCTTCTCCTCTGGGTTTCCAGACTCTCAGGACAAGGACATTACTGACTCAAGGACAAATGTGCAGGGCAGCCAATATGTTGTTCGGCAAATAACTGTGGTAACAGGTGCCAACCTGAAGCACCCTGGAAGCAAATTTCATTTCCATTTTCACAAGACTGCAAAATCAACCCCTGTCTTCTTTTACAATACACCAGGTAAGCTTCAAGAAAAATTTTCCAGGGATATCCAGAAGGAAGGAGAGCTTTCTGGAAAGGAGGGAGTTTCAGATGTGGAGGATGAAGGTCATAGAATCAGAGCTCTAGATCTAGAAGAACTTTGAAGTCATCTAATACAACCCTTTCCTTTCATAGATGAGGCAACTGAAACTGGGGGAGATTGAATGACCTGCCTCAAGTCACACAGTCCTTCGTACCCAGGGGGAACTTCTGGTCCTTTGTCTACAAAGTCAGCACCCTTTATGCTGATTCTCTGACCTAGTTCCTTCCCACCTCTAAGGATACCCCAATTCATATAACATTTTAAGGTTTTCAAAATATCCCCCCTCCCAGTCTACGTGAGAAAGGTTAGCACAGATATTGCTGGATCTCATTCTGGTTGTTCTATACTTTCAGTCATGCCCAACTCTTCATGACCCCGTTTGGGGTTTTCTTGGCAAAGATACTGGAGTGATTTTGCAATTTCCTTCTTCAGTGCATTTTACAGATGAGGAAACTGAGCTAAACAGAGTTAGGGGCTTGCCCTGGGTCACATAGCTTGTGAATGTCTGAGGTCAGATTTGAGTCTTCCTGACTCAAGGTCTGGTGCTCTATCCTTAGCCACAAGGATATATAAGTGCCTTGTGACTAAAGGCAAGTTACTTACCTTAGCTGGAACTCAGTTTTCTTCATCTGTAAAATGATATCAAGAGAAGCTAGATGGTACAGTGAGTAGAGCACCACTGACTCCACATCACTTGTTCTATTTACTGTAACACACTGTCTCACCTTTCCAATCTGAAATAGTGAAATAGGCTTGGGGGAAGGAGACTTTCAAATTTTGGGATTAAATTCAATTAATATAAACATATTATATACATATATATATATACATATATATATATATATATATATATACACACACACACACACACATTCAATGCATAACTTGAACAGTTTTATGTGTTGAAGACCATACAAAGATATTAAGACAGAGCTTCAGCCTTCAGAGAGAATATAGTCTAGCTGGGATGAATATAAGTATGATCCAAAGTTGACCTTACTAATTGCCTTAGCAGAAGCCTAAACCAAGTATAAAAGGGTATTAGGAAGGAAAAACCATATGCAAATGAACAGGATCCAGGTTTCATGAAAGAAGTGTCATTTGAAATGAGTTTTGAAGTAAGGGTAGTATTTTTTTTTTTGGTGGACAAGGAAGGAGATATTTCACATAGCAGGAGAACATTTCAGGTAGAAAGGACAGTATTGGCAAAGGCAAGGAAGTGGAATATGACAGGATGCTTTCTGACAAAAGAGACTAATCCAGCAAATTGTAACGGGAAGAGCAGTAGTTTTGCGATCAGGAGATATGGGTTTCAGTCCTACCCCTGAGGTTTTCTAGCTGTGTGAAGCTAGGAAAGCTACTTCAACACTTTGAACCACAATTTCTGAATCTCTAAAATGGCAATAATACTATTTGCCTCAAGACTGTTTTGAAAGTGAGGAAAGTGCTTTCCAAAAGCATTCTATAAATGAGAATTATTACTCTTTGTTGACTGAAGTCCTACTGGGGTATATGGAGTGTCCAAAGAGGACTGGCACCTGTGGTGTGAGGGCTGCTGGGCCATTTTCAGGGCTGCTCATCCACCTTTGGTGTTTACCTGGCACTTAACTCTCACCCGTGACTCCAAGAAGCTGTAGCATGGGCAGTGACCACATGCTGGTAAACCGCCTCAGCAGAGAGGCTAAACCAGGTTAAGGCCTCAAATCCCTTGGTGAGTTGGAGGAGGGGTATCTACCCTACACATGTGAAGACTTCCCCCAGAAGAATGGATTGATGAGAACAATTTGTTCCAACAGCCATGAAGACAGCTGAAGCAGGGACTATGAAACCCTGGAGACATGGAAGATGCCAAGGTCATCCATTGGCCCTTGCCAGTTATCTTAACTTTTGTCTTGCCACTGGACTTTGATGAATCTAGAAGAAAGAGTGAGCTGATGACTTTCGTAACTCTGCTTCATTTAAATCCATTTCAGTCATGAATCAATACAACATCACCCCATGATGTCATTGGTCCTCTTCGAAAAAGAGGGACGGACAACAATAAAGTCCTACCTCAAGAGTGTAGTGTAAGGTAAAGATCAAAAAGTAGTACGGGTTGATGTGATGGTCCAGAAAGTCAGGCTAAAAACAGTTTGGAAGTGAAACTAAGATGATAAAATTTAATAGATTTAAATGTGGAGTCCTATATTTCCGCTGAGGCCTGGCTTAATGGCAATTCTTATGAAGATGATTTAGTAATTTTCGTTGAGAGGAAATAGTGAGTTGACAGACAAAATAACAAATGTAATCTTAATCCAGTTAGTTAACAAATATATAGCTTTTAAGGTGTGGGAGACAATGACCCCTAGATTGTGCAGACTCTTGTCAGATCACACCTGGATCACACCTGCTCCCTCTCAAGCATCACATTTGAAGGAAGACATAAGAAGCACGTAGACTTATTCTGTGTAGTTCCAAAGGAAAGAAATAGGGAAGGGACCTTGAACTTCACATTCAACCTGATTCACTTACTGAGAGATCCTAATGTAAAGGGTAGCCTTCAGTGGGATTATGTGGGCAGGGAGGTAGAATTAATCATCCTCTCACAAGGTAGTGGGAAAGTTCACTCTAGGGGTTGGTGAGATCCTACTTCCTGCAGGGCATAGTTTAATTAGCTACATGCGCCTCCTGGGAATGTACTGGGGATTGGAGGAGCTCTGACTGTCTCCCTGTTACTAGGCTTTGCATTAGTGGTCTGAACACAGAGGCTTAAGCACTCCTTCCAAACCTTTAGAAGACAGTCTACTTCCTTCTGCTATCTCCAAATTTAATGAGAACATTGCCCGAACTCCTTTTTCTGAAGTGACTGTATAATTTTTCTCTTAAGCCAGCTAACTACTGTGTATCCTAGGAGTAACTTCATAGTTTTAACTGTTTTTTTCTCCCAATACCACCCCATAATTCAATTTAAATACACATTTAATAGGTCTGAAAATGTGTCAGCCATCTTGCTAAGCACTGGGGATAAAAAAGACAAAAATGAAACAATCCCTAACCTCAAGGAGATTTTGTTCTTCTGGGTCCATACGTGTCCCTTGATACAAGTGCAAAATCCCTTTTGGCACCTAATTCTCTGAAAAGGATCACCTCCTCCTGTGGGGCTGGGGTACCCTAGAGAGAGAAAATCTTCATCTACTAGCTATTCCTCAATAGGACTGGTATTTAACCTCTCCAAGCCTGGGGTTTCTTTTCCATGAAATGGAAATAATAATGCCCATAGTACCTACCTCCCAGGCTTGTTATAAGCCTCAACATTGTAGGAATATAAAATACTATACAAATTATAAGAGAATATATACCTAAACAGTTATGGTTATTATACTCTTTCTCAACCAGGAAGGAACTGCTGTCATCCCTTCCTTCCCTTTGCTAGAAAGGAAAATCACATTTAACTTTTTATCTGCAGTGCCCAGTATTTTACATGGAATAATTTCAAAATAAGAAATTGGAGAATTGCTTTTTGCTGTTGTTACTGAGGCTATATGTATTCCACTGTCCATGAGTTATTGTTATTGGGAATCTGAACCCAAGTAATTGGAAATTACTTGCTAGGTTAATCAAGTTTCCAGAGGCAGAGACAGACACAAAAAACTGAATTCTGCTTACATGACTTATCCAAGAGAAGTGAGAACAAAACCCAGCCCAGGAGGGAAGAGAGCTCACATGGGGGCTTCGTGGGAAAGGAACTGGGAAGGTCTAATGAGCAAATGACAGCACGTTTCCAGCTCTCTTTTTGTCCTTCTCCAAGAAACTAAGTTTTCTGTTTTCCAACTCTATGCTTTCAACCTATGGAAATTATAGTTATGATCCAACGGGAAAAATTGATTCAGCCTCTACATTAATTCCGTTAGCTTAGTGATCCAGCCACAGCTCCTGATTTATATTTCTATAGGCCTCTCAGAGGACTGATTATTTTAACAAGTTATTTTCAATTGCCCCATTATATTTCAGCACCACCTCTGGTTTCTTAACATTTTCTAATCACACTTCATTTATTAAATGTCCCAAATCCCTACAGACATCAGAAATGTAGTGCTATCTGTGTGAAGTTACAGGGGGGTGGGTGTGGGGAATATGTGTTTTCCCTTTGCCTTATTCCTAGCTAAAGTCAGTAAATTCAAGCTTAACTTCACATTTTTATCATGCCTCCTTCAAAATATATTGACACTCCAGGGGCATTTCTGTGTCATTAAGCTGGCTATGAGCCAAGTCAATGTTTGTATGGAGGATATCAGAAATTTAGGCTTTGGAGAACTATCTCATTGGTAAAGTGCTAGGTAAGCAGTTTTTACTTGGTATATGCTGGGAAGGAATGCCAGATTTGGAGACAGAAGGCCTAGATTCAAATCCTGACTGCTGCTATTTGTGTGACTTTGAGGAAGTTATTTTTCCTTTCTAAGTCTCAGGTTTCTCATCTGTAAAGTGAAATATGGAACTAGATAATCTCTTAGGTGCCTTCTAGTTCTAAAGCTATGGTTCTAGGATACTTGTTCATTTTATTTCCCCTGAAAGTCCTGTATGAGTAGTGGCTAACAGATTAGCATGAGAAGGACCACTCATCCTATAGTGTCCAGATCAGAAGATAAGACATTTAGAGCTCAAGCAGACCTCAGAGGTGGTCTCCTCAGAGACCATGTAGTCCAAACCTTCATTTTAGTGATGAGGAAACCATACCACAGAAAGCCTAAGCATCTTATCTATGGTCACACCAGTAGGAAATAGAACCAACACCAAATCTGGAGTCTTCTGGCTCCAAATGCTGCACTCTTTCTATTACAACAGTAAATTTTTATGTAGCCACAATGAATTCTAATATGGATGCTGCCATTGGTTAATTAGTTCATTAATTAAAGCTTGTGTGACTCTGGATAGCACATTCCAGGTACAGTGTTCATGCATAGTGTTGGAACCATTCTGAAATCTTTTCAATTCAACTCAGTTCCTTCTCCAGTTTTGTTTAGTTCTTCACTCAGTCACTTGTCTCTTTCTCAATCTCATTAATATGTTTTCTGAGATACACATTTTCCTCTAAGGAATGCTTTTCTGTTGTTGTTTAGTCATTTTTCAGTCCTGTCCAACTTCAACTTCATTTGGAGTTTTCTTGGCAAAGATACTGGAATGGTTTGCCGTTTCCTTCTGCAGTTTATTTTACAGATGAGGAAACTGAGGCAAATAGGCTTAAGACACTTGCCCAGGATCACACAGCCAGTAAATGTCTGAGGCCAGATTTGAACTCAGGGAGAGTTCAGGAAAACTCCAGCCATGGCCCACCATCCCTGTGCCACCTAGATGCCCTCAAGCAGGCTTTAGACATCCCGAAAATGTTAATGTGTTGTTTCATTGTTATTATTTTCTTTTATATGATTACTAATCCTTATTATTGAGGATGTAATTATTAAGTCTTTAATTAGTCCTGTATCCTTTGTAAATATTCTTCATGCCAGTTAATATTTTATTGTATTATAGTCCATAAAGAATATGTTTTGTGAGAGATGTACTTGACTCAGGAAGGCATTTAATTTCATTCTTGCAAGAGTAGGTAACCGAAACATAGATACATTTGTTTAAAACAAATGTACAAATTTTTATACCTTGATCAAATTCTCATGCCCCTCACCTGCTCCCATTGACTGGAAGTAGCAGGGTTCCCAACCTGTCAGAAGATGCCTAAAGCCCACCCACCTGGGTCTCTGCCTCTGATTACATCTCACATTTCAGTACGCTCCCCCTCCAAATTCTCATTTCCTTTATACTTTGACAAGTCACAACTTCTTTCAAAGGAATTTCCTCAATTGATGTACCCAGGCTGTTGAAGTTTCCTTCATCATTAACACAGGAAGAGTCCCAATATACAAGACAACATATTTTAATCTTTCTGAAGTAGATCTCAAAGTTTGGTTAAAGAGGCAAACAGGGTGTTGTCTTAACTGAATAGGTGATAAATACAATAAGATAAGAGAGTTGACAAAGTGGCAATTGAAATTACAACCCAAAATATTTGTGTTTCCTTTACCATTAACATGCCATAACATAGTATGTGTCCATAAAATATTACAAAAAAGTCCCGTTATTCAAGATAGTGTCTCAGATTAAGGGTATCATCCCTGATGGCCATAAACAGAAACAATGTTCTTAAGTCAGCCCCATCTGGTCTTGTTGACATAGGAAGAGGTATTCTCTGAGTTTACTCAGAGAAAAAAGAAGTTGTTAGGTCCAGGCTCTTCTTCTGATTGATTAGTTCAGGCTTTGGCCCTTTTTGAGAATCAAAATGATATTAAATGATTATCACTGGTATTACAGATATTACATATTTTCTGTGGAAACATAAGTTCAATTTATCTCATACAGCTTGATATTTCTGCCTTTATAATTTCTTTGTTACTTAGCACATAATCTATTTTTGTACAGGTACTAAATAATATTGAAAAATATGAATATTCTTTAATATTCATGTAAAGAAGTTGGCAAATTTTCCAACTCATTCTTCTTCACCAGTCTATTTTACATAGTCCCTTTGTGTTCATCATTTTGTTAGATTTATCCATCTCCAAGAGAAGGACATTAAAGTCTCCTAATATTGTGTTACTATTCCTGTCTTTTTTTGCAATTTAAATTTTCATTTACAAATCTAGATGGTATTCCATTTGATTCATATAAATTTAATAGTTTTTCATTGTCCATGGTCAATTCAAGCATGGTATAATTTCTCTGTTTCTCTTAACATCTTTTTTTTGGTCTTTTTGGAGGGGGGACACAGGGCAATTGGGGGTAAGTGACTTGCCCAAGGTCACACAGCTAGTAAGTATTAACGTGTCTGAGGCTGGATTTGAACACAGGTTCTCCTGCCTCCAGGATCGGTGCTCTAGCACTTGCCATCTAGCTGCCCCTGTTTCTGCTTTTCTGAAAGCATGATTGAAATTCCTACTTTTTTTTGGTTACTTGATGAATAGCCAATTTAGTTCCAACTTCTTGTTTTCATTCCTAGTATTAATCTTTGTGTGTCTTTATTTTAAATATATGTAGCAAGTGAGCTTTATTTTCTTATTTATTAATTCAATTCCATTTTGTTTGTTTGAATTCTTTAATATATTCATGTTTAAAGTTATTATTACTATATTTGTATTTTTCATCCATTTAATTATTTTGTATAGATTTTTATTGCTTTCCTCTTCAGAGTTACTACTTTGTTTATGTGATTTATGTTATTTATAATACTTTGATGCTGGTTTATTCCTTCACCTTTCTCTTTTCACCTAGTTTCCATTTACCTTTTTTATATCAAGTCCTGATTTACATTGTTCATTTTTTTTCTTTCCCTTTAAACAATAAATTAATCTTGGCCCCTCCTACTTTTTTACTCTTCCCATTCCACACCCAGATATGCATGTGGTTCAAAGTCCACCACCTCCACTACCTCTTACCTTAAAACACAATTTTTATTACATCTTTTTCCCCTCAAAATTTGTCATTTTCCTCATCCTCTTCTATTTTCTATTCCCTTATAGTTTATTCTTAATTCTATTCTTCTATTCATTGTCAATAGAACTATGACCAGAGGGTCAAATCCAGTCCATTACTTATTTATATAAGATATGAGCTGAGAATAGTTTTTACATTTTGAAATACATTCAAATTTTGTTTTAAAATGTAAAAAACCATCTTATGTCTAGGGCAGTACTGGTGGTGTGGCTGGCCATGCTTTAGCATGTCTTAATTGTGCCTTCATTATCCTGCACTATTTTATGTCCCAGAACCTCCATTTAAGAAAGTCACCCAGACCAGTCATTTCATTGTTTCTTATCAGGCTGCACTTAGGACTTCTCTTCCATGTCCCCATCCCAGCTACCTTCATCTTTTCCCTGCCCCCTCTCAGTTTCCTTTTATATTATCTTCCCCCATATGAATCTAATTTCCTTGAGAACAGGGACTTTCTTTTTGTTTATACTTGTATTCTGCTTAAAATAGTGTTTGGCATATAGTAATCCTTAATAAATGTTCCTTAACTGACTGACTGATTATGAGGGGTTAGAGGTTCCAGAGCAACGAATCTGAACTCCCTCCTATATCTCATTTTTTTATTTTTACAATTGCAGAAATCTTCCTGCCTTCCTCTTTCGTATGTATACATGCAAGAGCTATAGTCTTTGTTGACTCAGCAACCAGAGTTTATGAACACGTAGAAGAGGAAATTCTAATTGAGTCAACCAAGTATGGTCAAATAGTTCAACTTCAGAAATGGATGCCATTTTATCTGTAGAAATGACATTAAAGAAAATGCATTGCCATCTGCTTTGGTGCTTTATTCTTAAACCCTCTGGACTATCCACCAGACTTACAATTGAAATTTTTCAAATCTGTGATGTCCAAAGATCTCTTTGCAGTCAGGCACCATTTGCAATACCAGCTCTTAGAACAGTACTTCGTAAACACTCAGTGCATGTTCCCCTTCAGTCCAGCAACGCTGGCCTTCTTGGAGTTTCTCCCGTATCTCTAGGCTCCATGCGTTTGAACTGACTTCCTTACCCCTGGAATGCTCTGCCCCAGATTCCCTTTGAGACCGAGCTCAGATTCTACCTCTTGCAGGTCTGTCATGGTTTTTATAGCTGCTAATGCCTTCCTGTCTCAGACTGTTTTCCATTTATTATGAATATATTTTGTGTATCCCTAATGATTTATAGATCGTCTCCTCCATTAGAATATGAACTCTTTGAAAGTCGGGAATTCCTTTGGCTTTTCTTCACTCCCCTGGGACACAGCCCAGAGTTTGGCCAACAGCAGTCATTAAACAAATGTTTGTTGATTGACCAATAGTGGACAAGGTAAGCTTCTTGAGGGCAGGGGCTGATTCGTTCTTTGTGCTTATACATATGGCACCCACTACATGGGCTTGTGCACAAGAAGCACGTGTTAAATGCTTGCTAAATAGGAACATGTATGGAAAGAGAAATTTTACTGATATTTTTACATTCCCTAAAATTCTTCCTCTATGCCTCTCTTCCCCACTCCTAAAAAGCTAACGGAAAGATCAAAGAATTTTTAAAGGAAAAAAATACATAGGAGGGAGACAAAAAACCCAGCAAAATGGATTAATACATGCCCTCCATTATGCAATTTATCCACACTAATGATGCCTCCCTTCCCCACTTCTGCAAATAAGCAGGGGAGGGGGGAGATTTCTTCTTTGTGACCGTGTTTGTTCTTTTTTATTTTGTAGCATTTATTTGCTGTTGTTGTTTTTAGTTTGTTTTGCTTTTTGGAGGGAGGAAGGTAGGGAAATTGGGGTTAAGTGACTTGCCCAAGGTCGCATGGCTAGGTGTGTGTGTGTGTGTGTGTGTGTGTGTGTGTATGTGTATATGTATGTGTGTGTATGTGTGTGTATGTGTGTGTGTGTGTGTGTGTGTGTGTGTGTGTGTGTTAAGTGTCTGGAGCCGGATTTGAACTCTGGACCTCCTGACTCCAGGGCTGGTGCTATTCACTGCACCTCCTAGCCTCCCTGTAGCATTGATTTTCTGCTGCTGAGTGGTGGTTGTTGTTATTTTTCCATCGGTATTGCTGTCTTCATTGTGTACTGCCTCCTTCACTGCATCAGTTCGTATAAGTCTTCCCATGGTTCTTCCTATGGTTCATCACATTTGTCAGCTCTTAGTACACCACAATATTCTATTACATTCATGCCCCATGATGTCTTTAACCATTCCCCGTTCCAATGGGCGTCTACTTTGTTTCTAGTTCTTTGCTACCCAAAAATGTTACTCTGAGTACTTTGGTGTGGGGAGCATATGCCTAGTACTGACAAGTGTGTGTGTATCGTGACAAGTGACGAGTGATGAAGTATACAGGCGTATTAGTGACTATATTTGCGTAATTCAAAATTACTTTCCAAAATGGTTATACTAATTCTCAACTCCACCAATAATATATTAGCGTGCCTACTTTTCCACAACTCCTTCAAGAATGACTATTCTCATTTTTGTCACTGTTTCCAATTTACTGTTGGGTGAAGCCTCAAAGTTGCTTTGATTTGAATTTTTCTTATTAATGATTTAGAGCATTCTTTCATATGGTTGGTCACAATAACTCTTCTTCTGAGTATTGTTTGGTCATATCCTTTGATTGTTTATTTCTTGGGGAATGGCTTTTGGCTTTATATTGCTATTAGCTTTCCATATACCTGAGATGCCAAACCCTTATCTGATAAGTTGGCTGTAAAGATTCCTTTTCCCATTCAATCACTTCCTTTCTTATTCTATATGCATTTATGCTGCCTGTCAGGAAGCTTTCCAATTATTGTGTAATAAAAATTATCTATTTTATCTATTTTATCTCTTGTAAATGACTCTTTCCTTAAGTTATATATATATATATATGTACATATATATGTACATATACAGATACATACATACATATACACATACATATGTGTATATCCTGTTCATGGATATGAAAAGCATGTGATCTCTCCCCTATTTCTTTTCTATTTTTAATAGCATGCTTTTTAACATTCAGTTCATGTATTCATTTTGAATTTATTGTGAAATATGGTATAAGTTGTTGGCATAAACCTAATTTCTGTCAGACTGCTTTCCTGTTTTCCCAGTACTTCTTAACAAATAGAGAGTTATTTCCTAAGTAATTTATATTTTTTAGTTTATTGAACACTGAGTTATTGAGTTTCATTATTTCTGATTCTCCTTTGGCTAGTCAGCTCCATTGATCAGTTTTTCTATTTTTTAACCAATGTCAAATGGTTTTGATGACTGTTGCTTTATAATGTAGTTTGAGGTCTAGAAGTACTGTACCCCCCTTCTGAATAGGAATGGGACTTTAGAGGTCAGTTAGTCTAATTATCTTTCAGATGAAACTGCTAAGACCTACAGAGGGCAAGTCATTTGCCCAAGATCACATAGATAGTAATGAACAGACCCAGGATTTGAACTCATATTCCCTGAGTTCAAATTCAGCACTTTTTTCATCATGCTACATTGCTTCATTGCTTTATTCAAAGGTGGAAGGAAACAAAAATGTGTAGTACCTGAGATCAGAGCATCTCATCTACTAGGCAGATAAATATGAAACTAACACGTTTCACTACGATGAAAAGGCCTGGTGAAGAAAAATAATCTCAGCTTTAATTAATTACATACCTTATAGAGTCAAGGAAGAAAATAAGAGAAGAAATAGATGTGAAAATGCTTTGCAACTGTTCAAAAGAACTCTGCTAGAGAAATATAAAGAATGTAGGGGTTTTTCATTAAACAGGTAGGGAATCTTTCTTGAATTTGCATGTCAGCTTTGCCCAGGGGCTCTGTTAATCTTCTCTGTATCATTCCAGTTTAGTATGTGCTGCCAAAGTGAGCATGTAAAGAATGATTAGTATAGTATTATTTAATGTTTATAGCACAGGTGACTCTGGGTATTAACTCATGATAATAAGACATTGGTCCTATTGGACCAGTATATTGCAATAATCTGTAGTTTTGATAGAAACTTCCTCATGATCAAGGATCACAAAATTATATGGAAGGCAAAGACCTTAGAGATAATTCTGTCTGATGTTCTCATTTTTATATAAGAAGAAACAAGGGCCTAGAGAAGAAGGTCCTAGAAGGTCAGAGAATCACAGAATTTTAGAGTTGAGGGGAATCTTAGCAACTCTGTAGTCACACATAAACACAAAAGAAATTTCCACCATAACACCATGTGACAAGTGGTCATCCAATCTCTCTTTGAGGACCACCAAGGGGGAAGAACTTAGCACTTCTCAAGGCAATCCACTCCACTTTTGGACAGTTCAAATTATTATGAGTTTTTACTGATATCAAGCTTTAATTTGTCTCATAGACACTTCCTCCCAATCCTCATGGTTCTGACCCCTGAGGTCACCCCGAACAAAACTAATCCCTCCTGTAGGTGACAGTTCTTAAAATAATTGAACACAACTGTCATCCCCTCTGAATCCTCTCTTTTCCAAGCTAAATATAACCAATTCTTCCAACCGGTGTAACATAGCATGAACTCGAGAAATATCACCATCCCAGGTTGCACTATATGGACATATCACAGGTTTTCAATGTTCATTTTAAAATACGATACCAAGAACAGTACCGTGAGGTTCAGAAAATATGTGCAAGATTGCAAGCGGTTATGTCATGGCACAGGGAAGTGTTTGAAGCCTGGGAATTAGTTGAGTCACGTGGAGGTCAGAGCATATTGCACTGTCCTTGGCCAGGGGATGCTGCATTGCTCAAGATTCTCTTGCTTGGGATTACCTGCTGTTCCTGATTGGCATCTCCACACCCTGGGGCCTTCATACCCTTGTTTTGCACTCCCCCTCTCACAATTCTGTTCAACTGGGCTCTGTCACGTGTGGTAGGTGGATCTGAGGGATATATAAGTTCTAAGTCTTGGAGATATCTTTGAAGCCTGCCTTAGGATATGGCTTTAACGCTTCCCCATAGAGAGACCTTAATAAACCTTTCTGTTTGGACCTCAGAGCTGCAATTCTTCTGTTCTAAAAGGTATGCTAGCATCAATTAGTTGGGTGAGTAACCGGTTGCCCCTGCTGGTAAGTTAGGATACTCTGAAAGAGAACCCTGACACAGCACAGTGCTCTAGGTATGTTCTAACAAGAGCAAAGTATAGTGAGGCTATCACTTCCCTATTTTTGGTAGCTATGCCTCTCTTTATACAGCTCCAGATCATATTAGGTTTTAGCTTGCCACATCATAAGACTGACTCATATTAAGCTTGCATTTCTCCAAATCCCCTATTTTTTTTTCCAGAACATGGATGTCTAATCATGTCTTCCCCATTTTGCTGATATTTTTATATCTAAGTGTAAGGTGTTACATTTATCCTATCAGAGTTCATCTTATTAAATTGAACCCAATACTCTAGCCTGTGAAGACCCAGCCAATGATAAAAATTGTTACACTGAAGTAGACAAAGCTCTAGTTATCCACCCAATTCTGAATCCAATTAGCTGAATTATAGACTTCGAATACTTATCTCATCAGAAGATGTTCTTCATGCATGGGCCGTTCCATCTCTAGGACTAAAAACTGACGCTATTCCAGGACGACTAAACCAAGCCACCTTGGCATCCACTCGCCCAGGGGTATACTATGGCCAATGCTCAGAAATCTGTGGTTCTAACCACAGCTTTATACCTATTGTATTAGAAATAACCTCCCTAAAATATTTTGAAAAATGATCCTCATATCTCTCCATCTTCTCCACAGAAGTAGTATGAGGTTCTTTGTCAAAAGTCTTGCTAAAAATCTAGATAAACTATATTCATGGAATTTTCCTCATCTGCTTGTTTACTAATCTTGTCAAAAAAGCAAATTAGGTTAGTTTGGCATGACCTATTCTTCATGAAGCCAAGCTCTGTGCAATTATTTCTTTCCTTTCTCAACCTTTACAACCATCTCTTCAATGATCTATTCTAGAATTTTCCTAAAAATTGAAATTGAACTCTATAGCTTATATTGAATTCTTTTTTGACAAGCAGACCAGTTGTGGTGGCACATGCTTATAATCCCAGTTACCCGGGAGGCTGAGATAAAAAAGGGAAAAAGCATTTATTAAGTACTTACTCATGCTAGCTACTGTGCCAAGTCCTGAGGATACAATTGCAAGCAAAAGACAAATGAATGTCTGTCCTTGAGGATCTTATCTTCTAATGGGAGAAGACAACACAATAAAAAGGAGCTGAAAAGGTAGGAGGAGAAGGTACTCAGATGAGATAATGATGGTGAAGTCTAGAGAAGGCAGAAGCATAGCCAGTAGGGAAATAAAGCATGCAATCCAGCCTATCTCCAAAATTGTGGTCCCTCAAGGAACTCATCAATGAGATAAAGGAGCCTGCATGGTAAAGGTATGTTCCATTGTGAGAAGATTCCAGGGGAAGGGGGAAGTTCCAGGCTGGGAAGGCAACTGGATCATGGTGATAAAGACTAGATAGCTGCTTGAGCTCAAAAGTTTTGAGGCACAATGATTTATGCAACTGAGTATATGCACTACTTTCTGCATCAATGTAATAAGCCCCTAGGAGCAAAGGGTGGGGAGCATATGGTTGGTTAAAGAGAGGCAAACTGTCCCGGAAATTAAGCAAGCAAAGCACCTATGCAAATCAGTGGTGGGATCATGAGTGTGATCCGACTCATGAAAGGTCACTGCACCTCCAGCCTGGATGAGATGGAGAGACCCAGGCTTAAAAATACAAAAATTAAGGCAAAATTGACCCTTCTGGAATTTTGTGGTAGCTCTTCCATTTTCTGTGGTGATTGCTTTGGAGAAGGAACAGTTTTTGCCTTTCTTTGTATCCCCAGTACCTAGCACATTTCCTGGCACATGATATTGCCTTAATAAATGTTTGTTGACATGACAATGTCATTGTGATCACATCTGCCAGTTCACCTGGGCCAAGTGACTTAACAATCATCAAGGGATACTAAGTGTTCTTACTCTCTACTTAGGTATCTTAGGCATCAACTCCAAAAGTCCTTCTGTTCTGTCATTTCTCCTGAAAAAGTCATTCTTTTTGGCAGATAAAACAGACACAAAATAAAGACTGAGCAGATCTATCTTCTCTTTGTTTTCAGTTACCATCATCCTTTCACTGATTTTCACCTTTCTATCAATATAGCACCCCCCCCAACAAAGAAAAAAGAAAACCTTCCCCAAAGCCCACGATTTTTGTTGTCTTTGGTCTCCCTTACCAGCTTAAGGTTATTATGAGCTTTAGAACTCCTTTTAATTTTTGTATTCTAAATTTAACAAACACCAACCAAAATGAGCATTTTCATTTACACAATGGAATAGGAAAAGGAATGTATATAAATTCTTGAATCTCTGTTGTGTATGCCTTGCTTTCATTTTTTTACTTAAAGGGAATATGGCAAATTTAGCATGTAACTTTCCAAGTTATCTTGCTTGTCTGTATTATTTCCAACCTCCCTTCTATTTTATTCTGTACATTCAAAAAATTCTTCAATGATTCTCTTCTTTTTTTTTCCTGGTGCCTTGTTATAAGAATCTGTTGTGTTTTTAGTATGACTCCAGCTTGATTATAGTATGTAATCATTTTAACTTGTTTCTGCAATATCTTTGCTACTATTTTATTTTAAATTTTTGCATCAGTATTCATTAGGGACATTGAAATACAGTTTTCTTTCTGTCTTTCCTCATTTGAAGCATCAAGAACATGTTTTTATCTAAGGGATTTGGCAGAATCCAAATATTTTTGTTATGATTTTTATGATACTGGACAATATACAATATTGAATACATAATATAATAATATGCAACAATATATTATATAATAATATATAATATTGACTATATTATGTATAAAATATGATACTGGAGAGTATAACGTAACATTAACTGTTTGATGGAATTTACTTTTAAACACATCTGGGACTTTTTTTCCCGTTTGGGAATTGATACATAGCTTACTTAATTTTTTTCTGAGATTTGGTTATTTAATTTTCAAAAATTTCTTATGATATTAACCTAAACATGTTTTGTTTTTGTAAATATTAGGCCATTTCATTTGAGTTGTAAACTTTCTTGGAATATAATTGATCAAAATAGTTTCTACCATTTCCTTTTATTTCTTTATTTGCTGTGAATTCTCTTAGTTCACTTTTGATGTTGATTATTTAATATTTCTGTCTCTCTGTCTCTGTCTCTGTGTGTGTGTGTGTGTGTGTGTGTGTGTGTGTCTCTCTCTTTCAATTAAACTAGCTAATGGTTGAATCTATTTTATTGGTTCCTCCCTTGACTCAAAAAAGAAAAAACTTCTAGTTTTTATTTATCAACTTTTTTTTGGCTTTTCATTCTCTCTTATTTTTTGGATTTTCAGAATTTCTATTTTGTTGTTTAGTTGAGATTTGATATTTGTTGTGTTTCTAGTTTCTTTTTTTGAGTTGCATGCTAGATTCATGGATCTATTCTTTTTTTCTGATGAAAGTGTTACGATATAAACATTTTCCCCTTATGATAACCTTATCTATATTCTAGAAGTTTGTTATGTTTTCCAATTTTTGTCCTTTTCTTTGGTCAAGTAGTCCATCAGTTCTGTGATTTGTTCCCTGAACCATTAATTCTTTAGAATTAAATTAGTCTCCAATTAGTTTTATTTACTAAGCACCAATATTTTAATGATGCAAAATCCATATTTCTCATATTAGTCACAATATTAATGATTGTACAGGGTTCACTTAAACATTCGATGAATTAACAAAGGCAAAGTCAGCAAAAATCATCTCAAAAGGAACTGATTTATAAGAGAAACACACATTGGAAAATTAACTTTATAATTAATTACAGTCTAACACAAAGAGAAAAAAATGTCACCAATTTTTTAATAGTGGATTCCCAAAACTATTGTATTCAAAAATGAAAGTCCCAGGCAGAGAGATCTCTAAGAGTCTTTGTAAATGCAAAGAGCTCATTATCTCAGCCAAGGCTCCACATGTAGCAAAGACTCTGTCTTCAGTCTCCCAGAGTCAGGATGGCTACATCAACCCTTCGGTTTTCTAGAGGCACCCTTAGGGTTGGAGTTTGTCTTTTCTAATGTTATCAGCTCATGCCATATTCTGGTACAGTCCTTCCAGTCCCATTCAGCTAATTAACATAAATTGGCTTTTATAAGTGTATATTTACTTTTAATACAAAGGGAGAACAGAAATGCAAACTTTTCCCCATTAAACTAGGGATGCACATTTGGACCTATACCACTTCAGTCTCAGGGAGAGCAGACTCAGAGTCAGTGCAGTTTTTCTTAGCATTGGTCCCACTAAGTTCAAGTCCAAATATGGCATCACTGCTGCTTTAGTCCCTGTCAAAGCTATTTATGGGCTGAGACCTGAAGACCAATCCTTGCTCCCAGAGGTATCAATGTATATCAGAAATGCAGCATTCACAATGCCTATAGTAACTATTAGTATCCTGATATGGTTATTAATCACAAAATGTAACAGGCTCTCTACATGAAAAATATAGCTGGAGCATTCATTTAAATACCAGAAAACTGAGTCCCCAAACCAGAAAGTCAAAGCCAACACAGTAGTTATGAAGTTGGCACATGTAGTTAAAGTAGTAAACACCCACATTCTCAAGCCTTCAAAACAGGACAGGCTACCTCAGGCAAAGATCCTCCTCTCCTCACTCACGACAACTGCTTAGCGTCCAGGCAGCTTGCTCCCAGCAGCTCCAGCCCCCCGCAGTTCCCATCCCTGGCAGTCCTCAGCAGTCCTTAGCAGAGATTCTGGCTGGCTCAAAGAAAAAGGAGTTCACGCCACAACTGCAGCCTCTGCCTCTGCTGGTGCTTCCAGTCACCATCACATGGATGCTAGCTTGGTTCTGGCTTTCTCTTGCTTCACCCCTTCCTGCTACGTCAGCAAGTTCAAGAGGCATGGAAGGTCTTCAAATACCAGTATCATTACACAATGTTAGACTGACTGCCTGCAAAGTCAGCACAGATTCTACTCTTAGACCTTCTGGTGTCTTGCTTTTCTGACCTTTCAAAACTCAAAAAGTCATAGCGTATAAACTCTTTCACTTAAAATGACAAAATAAATGACAAGGCAAAAAAAATCAAAGCCAATATCCATAGTCCACATGTCACCCTGATTTTATAATTCTATAATTCCTAATAGAATGATCTTTTTCATCTCACTGCAATGCTGTTAGGGATGACGAAGGAAGACCAAAAGGAGGAAAATCTCAATTAATTTTAATGCTTTCTTCGCAGATTCTTTATTAGGTCTCATTTCTCAAATATATGGAAAACTGAGTAAAATTTATAAGAACACAAGTCATTTCCCAATGGATAATTTGTTAAAAGATATGAACAGGCAGTTTCAGTCAAAGAAATCAAAGCTATCTATGGCCATATGAAAAATGCTCTAAATCACTATTAATTAAAAATGTAAAGTAAAATAACTCTGAGATACCACATCATACCTATCAGATTGGCTAATATTACAGAAAAGGAAAAACAATAAATGCTGGGGGGAGTGGGATAACTGGGACACTAATGCATTATTGGTGAACTGTGAACTAATCCACCCATTCTGGAGAGCAATTTGGAATTATGCCCAAAGGCCTATAAAACTATGCATATCCTTTGATCCAGCGATACCATTACTAGTTTATATCCCAAAGACACCATAAAAAAGGGAAAAGAACACACATGTACAAAAATATTTATAACAGCTCTTTTTTGTGGTGGCCACAAAGGTCAGAGAAGGTCACATTGAGGTCTACAATGATTATGGTTTCATTATAGTTCAGTGTTTATTTCTTTCTGTATATTGATTAACTTTACCTTTAAGTATTTAGATACTATATATTCATTGAATATATATTAAGTATTGATATCAATTTAATCTTCATACTGTTTTTCTGCATAATGTAATTTCTTTATCTGTTTTATTATTTCTTTATTTTTATTTTGTCTGAGATCATGATTACTATTCCTGCATTCTTAAGTTCAAGTAAAGAATAATAAATTCTGCTTCAACTTCTTATTTAACTTGCATGTATCTTTCTATTTCAAGTATGTTTCTTATAAAACAACATATTTTTAGGTTCTCTTTTTAATCAAATTCTACTGCCCTCTTCCATTTATGAGTGAATCATCCCATTTGCATTCATGGTTTTGCTTGTTAATTATGTTTCCTTTCTATCTTCTTATATATTTTCTTCTCTTTGCCCTCTGCTCTGTTCTTTTCAAAGGAAAGGTAAATGGTGAGAAAGAAGTGTTCTTATCATTAGAGATTTTTAATTTGTGTAATATTCTTCCACTTCACTGCTACTCTTCTCTTCTATTCATGTAGTTCCCAATCAAAGTCCATCTTTCTTCCCTTTATTCCTCCTCCTAATGATCTATCTTTCATAGTTGGAGTTTGTTCTGATTATGACTGACACCTCTTAGAATCTCCCCCCATGCCTTGATT
This sequence comes from Pseudochirops cupreus, assembly GCA_028627135.1. Classification (NCBI taxonomy): domain Eukaryota; kingdom Metazoa; phylum Chordata; class Mammalia; order Diprotodontia; family Pseudocheiridae; genus Pseudochirops; species Pseudochirops cupreus. Next base: position 180,272,765 of record CM053581.1, on the reverse strand, counting down.
CATCTCTCCCTGTTGTGAAAATGAAGTTCAAGTATAGGGTGCTTTCCCTTACCACATTTTCGTCCATATTCATATAGTCTTCTAATGTGAATAATAATAAATTCAAATTTCTCTCTTTTTCTTCCCTCAGATGTTCCTTGTTACTTTCTTTTTCTTCTTTTTTTCCTAAGATGATGAAAATATAATCAAATTATTCTCAGGTCCTCTGTTTTATTTACTCCCTCTATGACCCTTGATAGCATTAGGGCTCTGAAGGGACACTTGTTTCTCTTTATTCTATTAAAATGCAAACGCTTCATCTTCCAAAGCAGTTAATCAAATGCATTTGCCTTTCTGTATTTCTCTTGACTTTTTTTTTTCATTTCAAATTATTTACTTAGTTCTGGTCTTTTAATCAGTAATACTTGGAAGTCCCGTATTTCATCAAAAATCCATATACCCCATGGTATTATTCTCAGTTTTGTTAAGTAAGTTATTTCTAAGTGTAAGTTTTCATCATTTGCCTTTTGTAAGAACACAGTTCATGCTCTCTTTTCCTTTATTTGTAACACCTGGCTTTGTATAGTCTAAACTATGACTTTTTGATGCTTCAATCCTTTTTTCTAGCTATTTGTAGCATTTTTTTCTTTGACTTGGAAACTGAATTTGACTTCTAGAATTTCTGTGAGTTTTCATTTTGAGGGTCCTTTTAAGAGTTTATTAGTTTATTCTTTCTATTTTCATTTTGTTCTCTAGTTCTAATAGGTCTAATCAATTGCCTGTCTCTTTCCTTCATTCCTTCCTTCCTCCCTTCCTTCCTTCATCTAGATCTGTATGTGACATTCAACTAACAAGCATTTTTGTTTCTCTCTCCCACCTCATTAAAAGAGGAAGAAAAATGCTATGCAACAAATATGCATAGTTAAGCAAATTGTGTGTTTGTGTGTGTGTGTGTGTGTGTCCATGTATATACATTGGCCACATCCAAAAAAAAATATGTCTCATTCTGAACCCTGAGTCCAATGCCTCTCTGTTAGGAAGTGATTAGCATGTGTCATCACCAGTCCTCTAGAATTCTGGTTAATTACAGCATTGATCCATGTTCTTAAGTCTTTTAAAGTTGTTTTTCTTTATAATGTTGTTCTTATTGTATAAATCATTCTCTTGGTTCTATTTGCTTCATTCTGCACTAGTTCATATATGTCTTCCCAAGTTTCTCTGAAACTGCACTTTCATCATTTCTCCTGATACAATAGTATTCCATTATAATAATGTGTTGTGATTTGTTCAGCCAGTCTCCATTTGATAGACATTTTCTTAGTTTATAGCTCTTTGTCACCACAAAAAGAGCTGGTATAAATATTTTTGTAGTTAGGGATCCTTTTTCTCTTCTTTTAATCTCTTTGAGATGTAGATCTAGTAATGATTTCTTGAAATATGATGTCTGTTTTTCCTTTTTTATGTTTGTCATTTTGGGGGAGTTTAGTTATTCTTAGATTTTCTCTGCTTAACTTCTTTTCCAGATCATTTTTTTGGTGGGGGAGGTTAAGAGATACCTTACATTCTCTATTTTTTTTTTTAGTCTTTCATTTTTCTTCTAATATTTTTTGTTGTCTAATGGAGTAATTGATTTATGTTTGCTCCAATCTAATTTTCGGGATATCTGTTATATAAGGAAGATTTTGAGCCACCTATCTTAAGCTATTTTTTTTCTTTCAATTTTTCCCATGGTAGCCCTCATTTCCTTTGCCTTTCTTTCTGGTAGAGCCCTCATTTCTTTAACCATTCTTTCAATGAGGGCTCTCATTTCCTTTATAATATCATTTTAAAACTCTGACGATATTTTCTAAGAATTCTAGAACTTCTGTCAGAATGTGTTTTTGTTTGAGGCTTTGTTTGCTGATGTTGGATCCTCTTTTTAAGGATTTGTGCCTTGGGAGTCACTGGTTCCATAATATTCCTTTACCTCTTACATTTTATTTTGTTTGCTAATTTTTCTCACCTTAATTTCTGAATTTGGACTTTGTGTAAAAACTAGGATCTATGCAGTTCTAGAAGAAATGATGGGGACTTGTTTGAGACTGATGTTTATTATCTGGGTCCTGCCAATACTTCTTCATGGTGCTAAGCACTGTACTCTTCAGAGTCCTCAGGGACAGCTCAAGTCAGTGAAATATACCAAATGGTCTCATCCAGGATACAGTATGATTGTGCCAGCTCAGTGTAAGCCCTTTCAGGCTTCCAATTCCCAGGGTGGGGTCAGAGCTGTACCTGTCACTGGTTACTTCCTGATCTGTGTGCTGAAAGCTTCTGTGTATTATGCTCCAAGGCCATGATTTTCTAACTGTAGTCTTTCCCTAGTGCCTACAGACTTCAGGCTCTTCCTTTGTCTAGTCCTGAGCTGATGCACTTACTGTAGTTTCTCCTTGAATTCCTTAATCGTTACTTGGTCTGTTGCCCTTTTTCATCCTTGCTTGAATAGTTAGATGAAAGCTGGGCTGTTCTATTCCTGTTCACTCTGTCATTATGAGAAGATTTTTCCTGACACTATTTTTTATAGGATTGTGCTACACTCTTATATTCATCCCCAATTACCTGACCTTACTTGCATCTTCTGTATATTTTTTTTAAAACTGTAAGTGAGGCGGTGAGTTTTCTATACTTCACATATGTCCCTTGACAAAAATTCTACTTTTTCATTAGAATCATTTGCCTTTGTTTCTTTACAGAATGTTCATAATTTCATCCTTGGACATCTTTTATTCTCCTCGACTGGCTTCTCTTATGCCATTTTAGTCCATAGACTCCTGCCTATTTGTCTTTCTTATGAACCCTTCGAAATTTGCTTTGCCTAAATCTAGGATGTTATATTTGAATATGCTTGTCTTTTCCCTCTTTTATCATATCTTGTATGAAGTAGTGGTCACTTACTTGGTGCTGGTGTTCCCATTATTTTGACTTCAGTCATCAGTTCCTCTATGTTAGTGAATATCAGCTCTATTAATATAATCATAGAATTATAGGTCTATAGCTAAAAGGGATCTTAGATGCCACATAGTCTAGCCCCTCATTTTACAAATCCCTGTTGTTGGTCCCTCTTTGTTTGTCCAAAAGCAGCTTTGCTTTTGGCACATACAGAGCAAGAGCTCTGGATAATTAGCATCTTTCATCACTATTATGTTATGCCTCTAAACAAGGCTTGTGGTTTGTTTCACAAAGTTATCATCAATTCCCTTCTTTAGGTAGTTAATCAAGTACTCTAATGACAAACTGCTTCTTCTTCCACCAGTCTTCACCCCATTATTCTCCACCATGCTTCCCGGATTTCCTTAAAAGAGCATGCTTTCTTGATGTATAATACTAGCCCACTCCACATAGCCCCACCACAAAAGCACCTTTTTACCACTCCTATTTCTTTTGAATAATGTATATCCATCTAAAACCTGGGTCCTGTCATGGGTTTTACATCTATTCAGAACTTCTTGCTTCTTAATAGATGATGAAGCAAGATAGAACGCCTCCAATCGTTATAATCATCATTATGGTATATTAGTTTTTAAAATCAGTAATTTTCAAATGGAAACAACTTGACCAAAAATCTGCCACAGAATCTTAAGACCACTAAAACAGATTAACGCAAAAAGAATCATTATTGTTAATAATGATCACAATAATGTAATGGTACTAATAGGAGATGTGGTAAGTATCAGCCAATCTTCCTGGGGTTTTTTTGAGGATTTTTATGGCAGCTGGGTATCCATCACTCACTATCTCCACCTCAAGCATACAGTATGACAGATTCCGAAAGCTCTTGGAGGTACACCCATTGCCACCAATCAAACATCTCAACTCAGGCGCCATCTGCTTAGTACCTCCTTTCTTTTCCATCCCTTGCATATGTTCTATTAAATCACAAGGTCATGATTTTAGAAAGCATTGAATTAGAACAGCAAAAGAAAGCATAAGTACTTTTTCTGTAGCTTCATTATTTTAATTTTGTTTTTATGTTCAGTTACAAATTCCCTCCCTTCACCCCTCCCCTACCCATCGAGGAAGCAAGAAATATGATATCTGTTATAGAGATGACATCATGCAAAATAAATTTCTGCATTAGCAATGTCACAAGCATATTGTTAACAAAGCACTCACCACCTTTGTCTTAGACTTCAATACCATGCTCTCATACTCAAAGTAGGGGGAAGCTCCTTGAGGGCAGAGTCTATTTTCCTCTTTGTTTTCATTTGTATAGTCAGCACTTGGCATAGTGCCTGGAATACAGAGTATGCTTAATAAATGTTTTTTTTACCTGTTTGGCCCCCTCAGCACATCCATCTAAGACTATATAACAACATTACTATTAGAATATAAGCCCAGTTCTTCCATTCTACAATATGCAACAACATGCCCATGGAAACTTTCTGAAGGAGAAACCCTTTCAAGGAGTTGTTCCTATCATAGGTGATTCTAAATCATCTTTGTCTCCATGAAGTCTGAGAATGAGTAAGTGATTACCTCTTGTGCCCCATGGCCCAGTTGGGCTTCATTGCTCCCATCATTCTTCCATTCTGTTTGAGTATGACTTGTCATTCCACCAGAATCTGTAGGGCAGCTAAAAAGTCAACTTAAGTCCAAGAAGGCAAAAATGAGTCCTATCTGTCAAAGCTGGTACCTATCTGCCTCTGTCCCTTTCCTGCATAACAAATACTAGAGGTTTTGAAATGGAGTCCACCACATGGGCAATGTCTGAAGTGGTCCAAATAATTACTGGAAAGAAACCATATAAATTGATAGATACCCAGCAAAGGTGACCTTAAAAATAGAAAAAGAAAGCCTTGTCAGAATTCTGAACTGGTTAGTTTTTACCAACATGTTCCCAAATGCAGTTCTTGAAGAAGATTAACAGACTTTGACATAAGACCACTGAAGCCACCATGTAAAGGGGGCAAGGACCCAGGCAAGGCCCTTAGACCTTAATGACTCACTTTATTCCTCTCAGAACAGATGCTGAAGACTTTGGATAGAACTATATCCCTTAAGCTTTAATTATCCTTTCTATAGTAATTGTTTTTTGAGGGCAGGGGGTATTTCATTTTTACTTCTGTATGCCCAGTGTTTACTTAGTCCAATGCCTGATACATAGTAGGTACTGAATAAATGGTGGTTGATTTTTACTCCATTCTAAATTTCCGTGATCATTGAACTCCTTAAAGCATTGAACTTCTTGACCTTCCCAGCTCTTGGAAGTCATATGAATACCTTGAGAGTGTAGTTCTATAGCACCTGTACCTACTTATTTGTAATCCTTTCTCTGACAATACCATTATTTCTAGGTGCTCTGATTATAGTTCCCATCTCTTCATTTTCCTTCCAAACTTTGTCCCCAAGCTCAAAACCCCTCAAAGTGAATTTTCTGAATCAGTGCTTCCTAACCTGTGGACTGAGATCTCCTGTTAGGGGAGGTGGGCATGGAATTATTGTAAGAAATCCAAGGCTCTATAGCCATGTCAAGCATTGTCATTGCAATCTATATTTAACTCCAACCAGATTGCAGCACTCTCAAAATAATAAATGAGCAAACATTTCTTATAATTGAGTAAATAAAATGTCTCATACACACATATACCCTTCTTTTTCAAATATGCGAACATATTGCTAATTAATTAACAATATATGAATTCATTTAAATATTTTATGAAGTGCTATGAGACTATAATTACCTAGTTTGTTCCTGAAGAAGAGAAGAGAAAATGTACCTATGTCTCCTAGCAAAGAAGTGGAGGGCTATGGTTGTGGAACATGGCATACACTGCCAGGCTCAGTTGATGTGTTGGTTTTGCCAAAATATTTTCTTCCTCCATGTATGTGTATGTGTTTGTGTATGTGTATGCGTATGTATATGTATATGTGTATGTGTATGTGTGCATGATGTATATGTATATGTGTATATACACATGTATATATACACAGATGTTTCTATGTGTGCATACATATATGCATACACATATATGTATATATACATATATGTGTATGTCTATATATATATATATGTATAATCTTTCCTTTTAAAAGAATACATTTTATAGACATGTTTTATATTTTATACCACCAGAATTTCTCCTACAATCCCTTCCCCACAGGACCAAAGAGTCAACTCATGTAACAAATAATATTTCTTAATGAAAAGAAAAAAAGGACAGAGAGAAGAAAATCATCAAAACCAATCAACATATTGAAAACATTTGACAATATATACAATGTACCACATCTAGTTACCTTCCATTGCTGCAAAGCAGTAGAGGTTGAGTGGAGAGAGCAGGACTGTCCTGGAGCCAGATTAAACTGGATGAGGAAAGCTGATTCTTAAATTTTCAGTGGGAGTATTCATGACTTGGAAATCAGCAAATCAGCAAATGCTATAAATCAGGGCTTAATTTATCATTTTGTTGACTGTCTAGACTTAAGAAAGTAAGTTGGAAAATGTTAATAATGCAGATTAAATTTAACAGTTTATAACGTTTTCTTGAGAGCCTGTTGTTAAACATATACCAGCATACTCCTAGGTGGGAGTATCTTCTCATATCTTTTCTTTGGGACCATATTTGTTCCTCATAATTTTGCAGTGTTTACTTTTATGCCACCAGATTTTCTCCTACAATTGTTTTATATTTAAGATTTTTTTATATTTACATTTTGTAGTAATAGGACATTATTTTCTTGGCTCTACTTATTTCATTCTATGTTAGTATATGTAAATCTTTTAACATGTTTCTCTGTACTCATTATCACATTCATTGTTTCTTGCAGCACAGTAGTATACAATTACATTCATGTGCCACAATATTTTTAGTCATTCCTCAACTGACGGGCATGCACTTCTCTACAATCTTTTCAAAAGAAAGTTCTTTGGTCTTGAGATGTGTTTTTAAGATAAAGACAGCTATGGGAGAGGTTCTAGGGAAGGTAAAAAGAGCCACTTGTGGGGGAGTGACAGAATTGTGTAGGCAGAAGTCTCCGAAGGAGTTTAGCTGGAGGAGAGAACTATGGACAGTGGAGAATAATGTGGCTTAGTGAAAGTGGTACCTGGCATAAGCAAGAGAGGCCATAGTAAGGAGCACTGATGTTCAGGGCCAAACCTCAACCTCCCCACTTACAGAAGTCCACTCAGGGCAATATAGTCACAGAGTTTGCTCAGGAAGGGGGGAGTCTCATCCTTCTGTGAGATGAAATGCAAATCCTTTTTGTGCCCATAATTTAAAAGTAAAATTATTTTATGCTTTGAAAATTATGAGTTTCAGTCCTTAAAAGGGGAGCTGGAGCATCCTCTGAGTGGAAGGGGTTGGGGGAAGAGGGAATTGTCTGATACTATCTAATACTCCTGGGTTCCACTTTTATAGGGGCAACAAGACAGAGAAGTGAGAGGTCTCTATGGTAAATATGTGCCCTTCATATCAGGAGGGAGCCTAACATAAGAATTACACACTAAAGTTCTATTTGAGTGTTTTATCACATAGTGTGGGTTCTTAAAAGTTAGGTCAGTGGGACATAAGATCAGGAAATTCCTGCCAACCTGGAAATTCTACAGCTATAAGATATATGCCTAATGATGTACTATGTATTTGCAGTCCAAGAAACTGCCTGGCTAAGTTTGGAGAAGTACTTCATCAGGCAGTTGAAATATTGGCCACAGAAACTCATGGAGATCATCTATTAAGTATTAAATTGAGATCTGAATCTTTTGAGAAAGTTCCCCCATCAATGAAATCAATGAAATGTTTCATTAAAAAAAATTAGGCAGCGTGATATAGCATAATGAACAATGCCTCTGTTATCAAAAGGCATGGATTCAGATCCTGCCTCTCATGCTTCCCTGTAGGACTTTGGACAAGTCTTTTAACTTCCTTGGTTCTCACTTTCCTCATCTGCAATATGATGGGACTGGATTATATGACCTCTGATGTTCCTTTCAGCTTTAGATTTATGAGCCTGTGAGAACAGACCTTAAAATTTTTGTGCTGTGATAAAATATTAAATGTCAGTATTTTCTACTTTTATTCTTTCAGTGTGATTTTCTTAACGCCTCCACTTAAGAAACAAATTCACTGAAGGGTGTGCCTGGCATTTATGGGCATTGGTATGGGGAAGTTTCTTCAGTGGTCCTTCTTCCCCTTCTTCCTTAGCATTGACTACTTTTCCTCATGCTCAAATATTTATTTAGTACCTAATTCTAAGTTGTGGTGTTAGAGGAAAGAATCACTGGGTTTGAGAAGTGGAATGGACCTCACTGGCCCTAGTTTAGCCCCACACAAAAGACATTCCTTTATAACAAACCCCAAAAGTGGTCACTCAGTCTTTTCTTGAATACCTCCAAATAGGAAGAATCTATCATCTCTTGAGGCATTTTGTTCTACTTTTGGAAATCTGTAATTCTCTCTCTAAGAGTATGGCACTGGGAATCAGTAGATCTGGAGTCTGATTCAAGCTCTTCCACTAGGAGGCACAGTGGGCAGAGTACTGGACCTGGAGTCAGGAAGACCTAAGTTCAAATCCAGCCTCAGATGCATAACTAGCTGGGTGACCTTGAGCAAGTCACTTACCCCTGTTTGCCTCAATTTCCTTATCTGAAAAATGAACTAGAGAAGGAAAAGGCAAACTATTGTAATCTATCTGACAAGAAAACCCCCAAAAGGGTCCCAGAGTCAAACTCAACTGAAAAACAGCTAAAAACAACACATTTTGAGTGTCACTTAACTACTCTACTACTTAACTTCCTTATATGTGAAATAGAAATTATAATTCTAGTCCTATTTCTTTACAAGGCTATCATGTAGAACCTACTGTATGCAAGGCACTGTGCTAAACACTTTACAAATACTGTTCCATTTCATTCTTTCAATAAGCCTGGGAGGTGGGTGCTAGTCTGATACCCATTTTACAGTTGAGGATACTGAGGCAGATAGTGAGGTTGAGTGATTTGCCCAAGGTCACACAGCTAGAAAATGTCTAAGGCCAGATATGAATAGAGGTCTTCCTGATTCCAGGCCCACCACTCTATTCTTTGTGCCACCTCCCTGCCTAAACACCATTTATGAGAGCATCTTGAAAAATCAGGTTACACAAACTTAAAGTTTTGTTATAAACTCATTATTTATCTATACTATCCAATCTAAAGGGCTCGATGTTCCCTCCTCTCCCCTTCTGTTAGACAAAAGTGTGTTTACATCACTTCAAACATCCTGGCAAAAGTCAAGAGCTATCACTAATTAGGACTGGAGGTGGATGTCACTTCATGCACGGCTCATGTTTTAGTAAGTATTCTGCATGTTACACATGGGGTTCACATATTATCTAGAAAAGGGCTGACTAAGTCTTAGCTTTATAAATAAAATTTAGGTTCTACTCTTTGGGTTGTACTCACTTACTGCTGATATAGTCTTAGGCAAGTCTAGAAGGGGCAGCAGGAAAAAATGCTAGATTTGGAATGGGAGGCCTGGGTTCAAATCCTGCCTTTACTGTTTAATATTTGTGTGGTCATGTGAATGCCATCTTTCTGAACCTCAGTTTCCTTACCTGTAAAATGGGAGGTTTGGCCTAAATAACCACTAATATTTCCTTTCCACTCTTAATCCACAATATGACCCTATGATTTAGCCTCTCTGAGCTTCCCTTGCTTGTTTCGTAAAACAGGGATAATATTTTCCTGGCATGCCGCACAAGGGCTTTGTGAACATCAAATTAGTGTTTTGTAACCATGAAGTGCTGCTTAAATGTAAATTGTTGCTATTATTAACAGTATTATTTTGGCTGTGGGTCAATCAACAAGCATTTCTTAGGTACTTGCAATTATTAATCAATCAAACAACCCACTTCTAAAATACTGTCTTTGCTGCTTACATTTCATTACCATTTATCAAATTCCTTTTGATTTTAACTATGTATTGAGGCTGGAGTAGTTAGTAAAGATAGCAGGGAATGTGATGAAGATCTTTCTTAGTAGGATAAGGGTTGAGTCAAGAATCTGATTGGAAAATTGGCTTATATAAAAACAAACAAAGAAATAAACAAAACAACTTATAGGTTAAGACGAATAGTACTTCCCACAAAATGGTAGAGCTGAGGGCCAAGTGGCAGCCAATTCCCTGAGAGTCACTAAGAGCTTGGCCACTACCCTGGAGTGCCCGCTAGGGTTAGATGGTACACATAGCAGGTGGGGAAGTGAACCATTGGATTGACAGAATCTGGTCCTTTACTCTTGAGTACAGCAAAGTACAGGTCATCAGCACCTCTTTCTTGGCTTTGACAACAATAAAAGCTGATACTTATATAACACTTTTGATGCACTGTTTCATTCAACCTTCACAGAAACACTATGAGGTCAGTACTATAGGAATTTTCTAGCACAATTTTATGGATTGTAATTTCATTCATCTAATTTCATTGATGTAAGGCAGTAGTTCTTAAATTTTTGAATCTTAAGACCTCTTTATATTATTAAAACCTATTGAGGACACTCTAAAGAGCTCTGTTTATATCAGTTATATTTACCGATATTAAATGTATTAGAAATTTAAACATCTTAGAATTATTATGAACATAATTAAGTCTTAAGGACCCCAGGAATCCCTGGATAACATTTTGAAAACTGCTAGTTTAGGGAACTCTCAATAAGAAAACCACCTCTACCAATGTTTTGAGTTTTAAAGAATTGTCTTGGAGGCAGAGCCAAGATGACAGAACAGAAGCAGGAACTATTCTGAGCTCTTCCATGAATTCTGTCACTAACCTTTAAGAAGTGATTCTGAACAGATTTTAGGGTGATAGAATCTATTGGGAGATGGAGCATGGCAGATTCCCAGTCCAAGAAAGCACCCACATAGGACTAGGCAGAGAGAGCATGGAGCAAGTGGGTGCTGCAGCCCCCTGGACCTGAGAGTAGAGCACAGCAGAGTGAGATCAAGCCCCAGCCAGCAGATTCACCCAAGGGTAAATTGCGGATGTCTCATTGCTGGACAGAGGATCAATTGGAATTGGGTAAGAGAAAGCACAGGGTCCGTGGCAGCAGCTTCTCCTGAGGCTATCATCCCAGAGCCTGGATGTCTAATAATCACCTACCTGAACTTCCAGGAACCAACATGGTGGAGTAAACCATAGCTGCTCTAATCCCCCTGCCTGACCCAGAAAACCCAGAGATAAATGCCCCACCCAGTGTAAAACCCTGAAACCTTGGAAACAGCCTCAGGCTTGTGAGTCTTAGAGGAAAAATGTGACTAAAGCCATGCTGATCCTGAAAGGAAGGGCCAGAGGTATCCCAACAAGTCCCATTTCAGCTGACCAGCAGGAGATGTCAAAGCCTGGGGGGGGGGGGTTGGGGGGGGGGTGGAGCCATCAAGTACTAACAACAGAAGCCCAGGTGTGCCTTAGCACCACCAGGGGAATCTGCATACATCAGTGCTGCTGTCCACCAGCTGCTGAGCCTGCCTGAGCAGGCTATGCCCAGGGGCATAGAGCAGGAAACCCTGAAGTGGCTAGACCATTCCTCTCCCACAGGTCACTCTGTGAACCTCAGGATAACTCAGGGGAAACACTGAGAGTCCTAGCCTTGGCCTCAGTCTAGACACCTAGAGGCTACAGCACACAAAGTCAACAAACCAGGCCTATAGCTCCCAGCCTGAGAAGCAAAGTCAAGAAATACGCAATCACAATGCCCAAGAAGGAAGCTGAGAAGTCAAAAGCAAGAATTATCCAATCCTATGAAAGTGAGCAAGAACAACCAAATTCAGAGGACAATATGGACTCTATACTCACACCTGAGGCCACAGAAGGAAATATGAATTGGTCTCAAGCCCAAAAAGCATTCTTGGAGGGGCTCAAGAAAGATTTTAAAAGCCAAATTAGAGAGGTAGAAAATAAATTTAAATCTACATTGACCAAATTGGAAAAAAAAATCTCACCACAGGGAAAAAAAAACCCATAAAAAGTAAAATTTGTGAAGTGGGACAGGAGGTTAAAAATCTAACTGGAGAAAATACCTCCCTAAAAAAAGGAGCTTCAAAAACTAACCAAGGAAAATAATTCACTAAAAATTAGAATCAGTCAAATTGAAGCTAAGTACTCTATGATGCATCAGGAGTCAGTCAAAACATAAAGAGTGAAAAATTAGAAGAAAGTGTAAAATATCTCACTGGAAAAACAACTGACCTGGAGAACAGATCCAGGAAAGATAACTTAAGAATTATTGGTCTACCAGAAAGCCATGATGAAAAAAAACAACCTCGACAACATCCTTCAAGAAATTGTTAAAGAAAACTGTCCTGGGGTCCTAGAATCAGAGGGTAAAATAGTTATTTCTTCAGTCAGATTGCTGACTCTCTTTTCATGATTTTCTTGCAACATTCTTATTTCTCTTCCCAATTTTTCTTCCACTTCTCTCATTTGGTTTTCAAAATCCTTCCTCAGCT
>CM053581.1:180239489-180259831 GCA_028627135.1 Pseudochirops cupreus | reverse complement strand
CTGATGAGCACAGAAGCTTTGCCCTGTTCTGTTTCCCAACTTTGGCTACTCTGTCCCTCATCAGGTAACTTGATGGCCCCCATTCCTAGTGGCTGGCCACATTAATGCTTTCGTATTATTTTGGATTCCTGATTGACTTAGTCTACTGTAATGCAGAATTCCTGTGCTCAGGCGATCTATCAGCTTCAGCCTTCCCCTTGGCAGGGATGACAGATATGTACCACAATGCTCTGATATACTCTGACATCTAAAGACATTTTTAGACATAGGGTAGAAGAATGAGGAAGGGATGAAATCAAAACATTTTTGCAGCCCTTACCTGTTTGATTTTTTTTGCCCCAGTGAGGAAACACTGGGCTCAGTTTACCCTTAGTATTATTAAACCAAACACAAACTTATACATCTGGAACCTGTACCTGTAGTTGCCCCCTCTTCAAACCGACCAACCTCTGATGCCCTCTATGCTCAAGCATCATGCTCCTACTTCCAAACCAGACACATCTAAAAAGCTAGAAAAGGTAAGATTGGTTCATAACATACCATTTCATAAATATCTTCTTCACATTTAGAATGCTAACAACAACTCATTTTTACACATTGCTGGTAAGAATGAACTGTCTTTGTAGTGGTCCTACATGATAGTAGTACATGTACAAGTATTAGGAAGGCAATAAGTACAAGTATTAGGTAGTTAGCATTAGTATTATGCTTAACTCATATATCAACAAGCATCCAGGCACTAGAAATACAAAGATATAAACAAAATAGTCCTGTCTCCAAGGAGCTTACATTTTAGGAAATAAAACGACATACACAAAATATATTCAAAATAGAGGCCAGAGAAGCAATAGAAAGAATGTTGGATTTGCAGCCAGAGGAAGTGGATTCTGATTCTGCTGTTTCCTAACTGTGTGACTTTGGGTGGATCATTTCATCATTCTGAGCCTCATATTCTCCGATCTAGAAAATGGACGGATTCACACAGCAGTTGGACAAAATGATCTTTCAAGTCCTTTTAGATTCTAAATCTATGTTCCTTTGATTCTATAACTATAAGGCAATTTCAGGGTAAGGAGACATTAGCAGCTGAGGGAATGACGAAAGTCATATAGGAAGAAGGTGGTACTTGAGGCGGGAGCAGACAGAGGCCCAAACTAGTATCAAAGCTAGGAGATCAAGTTCTCTGATTCCAAATCCAGTGGACTTTTTACTACATTATACTGTTCCTCAAAACACATTTGGATGGTAGATGAATATAGCAATTACATAGAATGCAAAAACCAAACAGTGACAAAGCAATGGACAGGGAAAGTTGGGGAAGGAGTTGAATACTGGGGCAACGGGACACTCTATGTATAGCAAGTTACAAAATCAAGCCATCTCTTGGTCCCAACTGACTCAAGTCCCCAAAATGGACCTGCACTTCTAGGCAAATCCAGCTTCTGCAGCAGCCCAATGAAGCTACAATGAGAGACTGTTGTTTCCTTGCACAACATCCATCAGGTGACAAACCCTGGCATTTATCTAGCAGCCAGAGAGCATTATCTGGTAGCAATGTTCTTTCCACTGACAGTATCTTTTAAATAAGGGTCAACCATCCAGAAGTCTGTCTGCTGCAGATTTCTTCTGGTAAAGTAAAATGTATTCAAACCAAAGCTGGAGGAGAAAGGGAAAGACAAAGAGTGAGGGTGGGATAGGAGGTTTTCCCTTTCAGTACATCATCCCCCTAGTCTAACGAGGTTATCTTCACTCTGTGTGTGTAGTAGCTTCACCCAGTAGAAGGTGAGCTCCTTGAGGGCAGAGATTGTTCTATTTTTGCTAGGGCAAAGAAAGAATTTAATAAAAGCTTGTGGAACTGAATTGTATTAATGCAAGCAGAGACTTAGTATGCCTTTTGGTGGTAGTTGCAAAGCCGGGGGAGTGTTCACTGCTAGGGCTACATTGCTTTAAAATGTACAAAAGTAGACCAAGGGTATGTTGTTAAATTTAATGTATACTTGAGAGAAAAAAAATCCCATAATAGAAATTCGGTTTCATAGTCACAGATTCACAGACTCAGCTAGGCGGTTAAAATGATGGATCTGGAGAAGATCTGAGCTTCTTCCTACTTCAGACATGTACTAGTTATGTGATGGGGCAAATCAATTAATCTCTCTGTACCTTAGTTTCCCTATCTGAAAAACCGACATAATCATATAACACCTACCCGCAAGGGTTGTTGTAAAGATCAGATGAAATATTTGTAAAGAGTTCTGAAAACCATAAAGTGCTACATAAATTTCAGCTATTATTATATTCAATCTACTTCTTCTGTTCTTTGGATTTTGAAATGTTCAGAGGTAGTATGGTAAAATGAATATGGAACTGGGCTTGGAGGCTGAAAGATTTGGGTTCAAATCCCAGCTAATCCACTAGCTATGTTTCTGACTCTGGATACATCACTTAACCTCTCTTTCCCTCATTCTCCTTATCTGTAAAATGGGGAAAGGGATTGTACTTGATGGTCCCTACTAAATATGAATCTATAACCCTATAATTTTGTATTGATCTTAATCAAGTTCATAGTTCTGAAAAAGAAATTTTAGGGGAAAAAAAGTAAAAAAGGTAAACTAATCATGCTCACAGAGCACTTTCATCAAAAATATCATGGCCATACTGGGGTGTTGGTTTTGTTATCTGCTCATCTAATGCTTGCCCTCTGCCTCAAATGCCCTTCTCAGTCAGTTCTGTTATCTAATGTATATCTCCTCAGGGACAGGCAGACAGTGTAATGGAAAGAGTCTTCAAGACCAAATTCTATCACTATAGCTTTGTGACTTTGGCACAAATCCATTAACCTCCACGTGTCTTAAGCAGTTCCCTAGGACTTATTTACTAGTCATAAATAGGTTGTGATCTGCAATGATGGGGTGATTTCCATACTGTGACGTCCCCACACTGATTAAACCTAAGATTCTTTTCACATTTCCCTAAGACTGAGACCATAGTAATTACAGTACTTGATTAATAAGTATAACAGATTCTTGGCCAGGGATGAAGTAAACCTAACAAAGGAGGCTAACAACATATTTTCCAGATATCTTGCAAATCTAGTGAGAAAAGAGTTTAAAACAAAAGGATGAGGAGAGAAAGAAAATGTGTGTGTGTGTGTGCGCGCATGCATGTGTGCGTGTGTGTGTGTGCATGCATGCGTGTGTGTGTGTGTGTGTGTGTGTGTATGCGCGCGTGTGTGTCCCAAGTTAGAAGCCATGGGGTATAGCTAAAAAGAAGGAAAAAAAAAAGAATAGCAGTTGAGATACTCAGAAATTCACAAGAGATAAAGTCCAAAAAAACAGTCAACAACAACATTCATGGCTTCAAATAACTATTAACAAATGCCCAAAATTTAGGAAATAAACAATAGGAATGAAAGGCCCTAACAGAAGGATGAAGATTTCACTTCATTAGGATCATTGACACTTGGGCTGGATAAAACCTGTGACTACCTCTGGTAGGGAATACTTTATTGAAAAGGATCAGAACAGATAAAATTGGGATAGAAGTAGGGTAGCATTGTACATGAAAAAAAGTGTACTCGTGTGAGGAAATCTAGGAACAAGAAGAGAGAAGCATAATAGAAAATATTTGGGTGAAAGAAGGGAGAAAGAAGAGATTTTCTTCAAGGGAGTATAATACTACAGACCACCTAAACAAAAAGAAGAAACAGATGAGAAATTTGAGAAACATGCCAAAGTCCTGGAGTAGATGCATTATTTAGAGTAGTGATTGAGGATCTCAATTATCCAGACATTTCCTATAGCTCTCTGTGCCAAAAGCAGAGCAACTAATAACTTCTTGACTTGTCTTAATGATTATTTCAACTTCTAAAGGTGGAGGAAGCAACAGGGGAAAATTTTCTTCTTAATTTAATTTTCACTAACACGGAGGAACTGGTTGCTGGGGTAGAAATGATGGGAACCCTAGAGGGAAGTGACAACTGTCTCCCATAATTTCTGATAGAGGAGAGGAAATCTGGGCATAGCCTGAAATGTACCCTAGATTTTGAGAAAGTAGATTTTTAAGGATATATAGGATTCCATGGACTAAAATGCTACAGTGGGAAATAGTCCAGGGAGGGGAGGAAAGCTCCCAAATGAAACTATGAAGATACAAAGGGAGTCAATGTCGATGAGGAAACATGAGGTTTGTCTTGAGAGACTAAAGTGGATGTACAAATAATTCACAAACAAAGTTAGATCGTTAAAAGGAATATGGAGAAGACCCTGGAAGAAAGGATGACAATAACAGTTCTATAAAGAACTAAAGTTCAGGATGACCTGAAGCTGGCAAGGGAAGCCAAGGACAATGACAACAACAACAACAGAAACAGCATTCGCTTTTTAGTTTGTTTTTAGCTACAATAGGATAAGAACAGGGGAACAAAGAAGAAAAGGGGCCTTTACTTGGGAGTATAGTATGACACTCACTGACAATGGAGAGAAGGCAGAGTTGCCCAATTATTGTTATTTTTTTCTGTTTTCTCTGACAATGAGAATGACCTCTGCATTGGGAATGACAAAGAATAAAATGATTGACAAGGGTTTGGTGCCCACATAGGTAAGGAGACAGTAAGAGAGAACCCATCTGTCCTTGTTGAATTCACTTAGCCTGCCCGGAAGAACTTCGCCCCAAGTAGAGAAAGAATCAGCAAATGTGATTGCTGAGATAGAGGCAAGATTGGAGAAAATAAAGGAAGCGCCTGGAGGAGGGCAAATGCTGTCCTGGTTTTCAAGAAAAGGAAGAGAATGCTTTGCAGCCAATAGGAAGGTGAAGTTAACTTTTGATTCCTGAGGCAATTCTAGAATGGAGAATTCAGGAGAAGGTTGAGGAACATCCAAAGAAGAAAGCAGTGATTACAAAGGAATCTATCTAGCTCTTTCAAGATCAGGCCATACCACACCATCCTCACTTCCCTTTTTGGGGGGGAGGGAGGCAAAGACAGGAATACAGTAGAAGAGGTTTACCCAGATTTTGGCAAAACTTTTAATGAAGTACTTCACATTATTCTTTTGGAGAAACATCCGGGATATGGATCAAATGATAATAGTCACAGTCACTGGTTTGTCTGGTTGTACTCAATGTCAGCATGGCAGGAGATCCCTTCTGGAGTATCCCAGGGATGAGCGCTTAACGCGGAGTTTGTGATCATTTTTTATCAGTGGCTTGGACGAAGACACAGAAGGCATGCCAATTCAAGACTTCAGGGGACAATAGCTTGACATTTCTACCTGCCAGAGGAAGACCTGTATGTCAAACTCAACATGATGAAGATTAAGCTCATCACCTTCCCACCTAAATCTGTCCATCTTCCCAGCTTCTCTATTTCAGTTAGTGATACCACCATCCTCCAACATGCTTCAGACTCAGAATCCTTGGATTCATCTCTAACTCTTCAGGTTCTCTTAACTCCACCGCTCTCATCCCTTGCCATCATAGCCTCCAAGCAACAAAGACTTATGGATTCTTGGGAATTTTATTTTCATAAGATCTCTTCCATACATTCTTTTCTCTCCACTCAGACTTTCCCTTATCTTCTGAAATGACAGTCTTCTCTTTCTCCTGACAGTTTCCTACGAAACTTTGCCTAAACTTTCCTTGGTTCCTTTCCATCACATTCTACCCTTTATAATATTTATCTACACACGTCTATTTCCTTCCTATTACCTACCCATCACTAGAAAAGTAAGCTACTTGAGGTGAGGGAATGTCATTAAAAGTAATAATAGTCACATAATCAGAACCTGACACCCTACTTTTACATAGCAGGCACTAAAATGTTTACTTTTTTTAAAAAATAAGGAAGACGATACCAAGGTCCCCTGGTTTCCTTTAGGGCACTAATAAAGCCAGCCTTCCAATGCCCAAACTTCTCCTAGGGAATAAAGTGAATATACATGATGGGAAACTGCTTTAATTCTTTCTCTCTTTTACTTTAAGCAACTGAAAGCAGTTTGGCATAGTAAATTAAAAATTGGAACTAGAGTTAGGAGAACTGAAAAGTGCATGCTGGGAATCAGTATGAAATGATTGGAAAGGTAGGTGGGACCCAATCTGTGGAAGGTTTTACATGCCAAGCTGAGAATTTTGTGTTTAATCCTAGAGACATTAGGAAAGTATTGAGGTTTTTGAGTGAGAAGACAGGGCATTGTGGGATATGATCAGATGAGTGTAAAGACCTAGGCACTGGGAACATCTAGTCGCCAATCAATTTTCCTCCCTTCTTTCTTTGCTTCCTTTTATCCCTTCCTGCCCTCCAGAATTTATCTCAGTTAAGTAATGCCAATAACAGTTCAAATTTATGTCATACTTTGCAGTTTACAAAACTCTTCACCATGTGACAGGAGTAGTGTCCTCACTTGACAAATGAGAAAATTAAGGCTAAGGGAAATTAGGTGCCTTCCTCCAGGATGCACAGCTAGCGAGACACATCCAGGCTTTGAACACTTGCCCCTCGGATCATCGAGTGCTCTCTTTACTACATCACAGTAGGAGATAGTGAGGTGGGGAGAGGTAGACAGGTATGGATTAATAGTCTAGAAAATGAAGGAGAAAGAAACAGCTTCAAGACCTGAGATTGCTATAAGATATCATTAGGAGATGAATAAAAGTTTTGCCCAGCTAGCTGCAGTGAGGTTCAATCTGAGTTTAAGTAGTCTGAATTTGTGGTAGATCAACCCTTAAGTGCTGTTTCATGATTCTCTTTAGAAATGCTAAGGAACTTGGGCACAGGATGAAGAAATTGTATGACAGGAATTATCCAGTGTTGCAGATTGGCAAGGCTGGTATAGCAGGAAATCAAGGGAGTGCTAACAAGAGCATCATTAACTCAGCTGGCATGGGGAATGGACTGGTAAGGAGGGATCAAACCAGAAGAGCATCAGTAGACTAGAAAGCTATGAAAGGGTCATGAAACATGTCTGTTTGTGACAGGGAGCAGGTTCAACAGAGGTGAGGTATGGTATAGAACAATGCAACAGTAAAAGGTTTCTGAAAGTACAATGACTCTATCAGCAAGCATCCTATCATACCCAGGGTGGCTGCTAGCACAGGTTCTTAGATCTGCTTTTCTAAAGGAAAGCAACTCAAAATGGGTTAATAACCATACTTTAATCAATCATATATCATTTACCTAGTTCAGGGGGAAAAGTCAGCCCTCTGAACTTCAGAGAATGCAAACAGAAGTTACAAGCAGACAGAGAAACAGATCAGTAGATGGGCCTACATCCATCTGTCTGACCATTACATCCACACCTAGTCAGTTACCAGAGAGGGAAGCACCACCATCTGGGTTTTTCAAAGCCGGGGGGCTCAATGGCTTCCCAGAGTCTCGTCTGGCCGAATCACACAATTCTTCTCAAAGTGAGCCCCAAAGCAAAACCTCACATCAGGGTATATATAGCCTTCTCCTGGGTCAGAGAATGTCACAACCCTCTTGACCTACTGCCCAATCACAAAGTAACAAGGCGTGGGCATTCCTGAAGAACAAGCCTCCTGCCACAGGCTCCGTGAGAACACATTCAGCCTATTAGGGGGCAGAGTATACTTTCAAGTCAGGGAAGGTTCTCAGAGCCGCTTAAGCCTATCACAGAGACTAAGGGCAGGGAAAATCTTTAGATTCCCATAACAATGACCAGAAATTAATTGAAAATTCAAATGCATAATGAATCTGAGGTGTTTCTGGCAGTGCTTGCCCATGTTGCATCACACAACTTCATTGCAGCCTTGGTTCTGAACACAAGGCACCCTCAAGTTGTGCTGCAGTGCTCTCAGGCCACGCGACACTGATGAACTCTGCTGAAACGGAGAAAGGGGTCACCCGCAGGAAAAGTTTAAGAAGAATATATGGTATAGAAGAATCAAGAGGAGGATGCGGTGGCAGAGAAAAACTTTTGAATTGGAGGCCTTGGAGGTATGGGACAGTCCCGCCTTATATAACTGTTCTGAGCAGCTAACAGGGAGGAGACAGGGAGATCAAGGTAGCTGAAGAGGGTGAAAACATCAAAGGGGGCTGGCAGAGAAAAGGATTGCACTTAGGGAGAAAGTCCCGACAGTCCTCAGCCAAGTGTTTCTAAAGATAGAGAGAGGGCAGCATAAGCAAAGGGGAAGTGTTTCAAATAAGGAAGTGTGAGAGAGTTTGGAAGTGGCATGAAAGAACAAGGGGTGAGCCCCTTCCCTTAACAATAGCAATAGTTAACAATCATTAGTACTTACTATGCTGAGTGTTTGACAATAATCATCTCATTGGATCCTCACAACAACAACAGGAGGTAGGTGCCATTATTACCCCCAATGTACAGATGCTGAGGCTGTGAATTGCCCACAGTCACACAGCTAGTAAGTATCTGAGGAGAATTTAAACTCAGGTCTTCCTGGCTCCAGGCCTAGTACTCTAACCATTGTACCACCTGGATGTCTTCTTTTCTGCCTGAATCAGGACATAGTCAGTAATGAGAAAGACAGTGTCATAGTGGGAAAACCAAGAGCAATGGAAGGGACCAACAGAGAGGCAGAGATGATGAGAAGGATCTTGGAAGCCTTTCCTGATCCCCCTTACCTCTATGGATTATCTTCAAAGTTATTTGTATCCCCAGTCCTTATCACAGTGCCTGGAACATAGTAGGTACTCAATAAATGCTTATTGATTGACTGGATATCTTCTTGTAGGATGATTTTGATGTAAGATACAACAGATCTCTGAGGTGCAGTGGATGGAGTGCTGGGCTCGGAGTCAGGAAGACTCATCTTCCTGAGTTCAAATCTGGTCTCAGACACTCACTAGCCAGGTGACTCTGGGCAAGTCACTTAATCCTGTTTGCCTCAATTTCCTCATCTGGAAAATGGTTTATAGAAGGCAATGACAAACCACACCAGTCTATTTGCCAAGAAAACCCCAAATGGGGTCACAAAGAGTAGGACTAGATTGAAAATGACTGACCAAAAAAACTAAAATCATCATCTTCCCTCTTAAGTCTAACCCTCTTTCCAATTTCTCTATTTCTGTAGCTTGCAGCTTTATTTATTAATGTATCTACCATATGATAATGAATAGAGAGGCAGCTTTGGGTTCAAATCCTGCTTCTGACATTCTTACTGTGTAATCCTGGGCAGTCAGGGTCTTATTAAGAAGAGTAGCTACCTCTTCCTATGTGCCAGGCACTGTGCTAAGGGCTTCACAAACCTCACTTGATCCTCACAACTCTGGGAAATAGGTGCTATTATTATCTCCATTTTACAGATGAGGAAACTGAGGCAACCAGAGGTTGAACATGTTGGCTGGGATCACATAGCTAGTATCAGAGATCAGATCTAAACTCAGGTCTTTCTGAGTCCAGGCCTGTACTCTGTCCCCTGGATTGCCTTTCAGCACCCCAGAGAGCACTCTAAGACTGGAAGTCCTGAAGCAGGTATACATCTACCTTGATTAGATTGCTTCCTTTCGGTCTTTGCAATTGGTAAGTGCATAATAGACACCAAGTAAATTTTTGTTGAATTGAATCAGCTACCCCTGTGAGATAGCCTGACAGAGTAGAAAGAGCACTGGATCCAGAATTGAAGGGTCTGGGTTCAAATTCTGCCATTTATTACCAGTAGAACTTTGGATTGTTCATTTATCCACCTCTGTAAAATGAAAGGCTTTCAGTAAATGATCCCTGAGTTTGTTTTCGCCTCTAAATCCTCTGAACTCAGTTTACAAGCAGCTCTTCCATAATAAGTCTATTCCACACAGCCACACTGGGCTGTCACAACCTTAAGCAAATCACTCTCCATCTCTGGGTCTTATTATCCTCATTTGCAAAAGGAGGGGGTTGGACTACATGGCCTCTAAGAGCCCTTCCCAGTGCTAAGTCTATGGGGCCCCCTGATCCTATGAGAAAAATCTGAAAAGAAAAGCAGTTGGATTTAGCTACAGGTCCCTTTAAGCTGCTGGGAAAGAACATTTATGCTACGTTACTAAGGCTTTTAAAAGGCAATGTTCTGTGCTGATGGTCTCCCTGCTGTATAGATAATTGTAAAACAAACTCCATATTTCAGTGACACCCTTTCTAATTACATCTCACCTTCATTAGGCTATTAAAGTGATAGATGGTAGCAATTACATTGAACCCCACTGAAAACATTCTATCTGTGACACGCACTGACTAGAACATGAGTTATTTACCCAGGAGCCTGCAAGAACTCAGCTGCCACTGGAAAGCATGGCAAAAAGAAGCCCCATTCACTCTGACAGTCGCCCCGGGCCTCCCAGAGGAAGGGAAGGCACACAGGTCAAGCCGAAACTCCATCTTGGCACCTACTACCCCTACTGGGTTTGCCAGATACCTGGGTTCAAGAGATAGAATCTCTCCATATTCATTATTAACTGAGCAGGACAGTGGTTAGCAGGCTGGGAAGGTGGGAGGGTTGGAACAGGTTAGGGCCTAGGGTAGTCAGCATTTCAGGGGTTCCCTTCCCTGCACTTAACCGTTCATTTACAGCTACATAGAGAATCCTGACAGATTGCTCATAGACACTAACCAAGCCTGATCCTGTCATGGGAGGCAGGGGAATATAGAAGAAAAAATGCTGGCTTTGGAATCAGCAAATCTGGGTTTGAATTCTGACTGTGGCCTTACTCACTTAACTTCCCTGGGCCTCAGTTTTCTCACCTGTAAAACGGGGAATTAGACTAGATCAGAGGTTCCTTACCTGAATTTTTATTTTAAAAAAAATGTTGATAACTGTGTTTCAATATAATTGGTTTCATTTGTAATTCTATATATTGTTTTTATGCATTAGAAAAAATTATTCTGAGCCGAGGTCCCTAGGCTTCACCAGACTGCCAAAGGGAGTGCATTAGTAGTGCACCAAAGGTTAAGAACCCGAGAACAAATGATCTCTAAAGTTCCTTCCAGCTCTAAAACTTCTGGGATAAAAATGCTAATTCCTTTAAACAGCCTTTACTATGAGGAACAAGTACAGAATTGGAGCAGGTATTGGGATGAGAAACATTTTCTGAAAGCAAAATTGGGACTGTGATCTGACAAATGTATTTGTGGGGTCCTTTGTTTTATGGGGACAGTGGGACAAACTGTTTGAAATGGTAGAGCACATTTAGTTTGGTTTGGTTTTTATTCGTTAGTCAATTAGTTGTGTCTGACTCTTTGTAATCCTATTTGGGGTTTTTTCAGCAAAGATACTGGAGTGGTTTACCATCTCTTTCTCTAGCTTATTTTACAGATGAAGAAACTGAGGCAAACAAGGTTAAGTGACTTCCCCAGGGTCATGCAGCTACTAAGTGTCTGAGGCTGGATATGAACTCAGATCCTCTTGACTTTAAGGTTGGCACTCTCAGCACTGCACCACCTAGCTGCCCCTTGTTTGGTTTAATTTATTTTCGTCAAATTTTTATTTTTTCCTCTGATATCCTATATACCCTCTCCCTAGAACTACCACCAACCCCAGTAAGAGTGTTGGATTCTGGAGTCAAATGGTCTGTATTTGAATCCTGAATCTGCCACTGACCTCCTTTGTGGACCGTGGGGCAGTCACTTAACCTCCTTAATTTTAGTGTTTTCATCTTTAAGATGAAGGGATTAGACTACATTACCTCTAAAATCCCTTCCAGTGTTAACTCTATGATCCTGTGATTCTCCATCCCCTCACTTACTCCTACCCTCACCAACGGTAACTTTTTCTCTTTAGAACAACAAGCCTGAGGGTCTTCCCCTCCCAGCTTGACTGTTTTTTGCTTCTTTCTTTTTTCTAATTAAAGGGATCATCCCTTGACTCACTTCTGAAAGAGCCCTAGTCACTGAATGGCTGTTATCTCACTCTAAGGGAGTGCCTGAAAAGGCCTAAGCCTAAAAGGGCCAGGGTCTCCCATTGCATCCTGGGTCATCTCCAGTTGTCCTGATGAATATCAGGTCACTGGACCCAGATGTCTCTGGAGGACAAATGAGACCGGTGACCTTGCACACCCCTTCCTTACTCAGATCAAAGTCAACTGCAAGTCATGTCATCATTTCCCTGATGCCATGGTCCTCTTCAAAAACAAAGGACAAGCACCTAACACCTTATTCCTACCCTCACCCCCAGGAAATTCAGACAAAGTTCTCCTTTAATCTTATCCCGTTCTATTTTCCAGAGGAAGTCTTTTGGCTCCCCAGACTTGGTGATATTCTCAAAACATGGGGGCACCAGAGGGGAGGATTGCCTGCTGAGGACTCAGCTCTCCAGGGAATGGAATGGGATCTGGCTGAACTCTATTCCATCACAGTCCTGTCCCTGTGGCTCCCCTCAGGAGTGGCCCTCAACTGTAACCTAAAGCTCATTGACCTCTCAATTCAGGCTCAAGAGGCTAAGTCCTGGGCCCTGAGTCTCTAGTTCCCAGAGGGTTGCACTACATGGCCTCTAAGGCCCCTTCCAGCTCTAAGTCTATGAGCCCCCAACACTATGAGAAAAATCTGAAAAGAAAAGCAGTTGGATTTAACTACAATGTCTCTTTAAGCTGCTTGGAAAGAACATTTATTTCTCTTCTTCCTCCTCGTCCTCCTCCTTCTCCTCCTTCTCCTCGTTCTCCTCCTCTTCCTGCTGCCATCAGAGCCTTAAAATTGAATGAGAAAAATCCTCAAACCAGTTATTTTAGATAAATTCAGTTTGTGGGGCAAGAAGGGGGAAAAGACCTTGGACCTTGAGACTTTGAACCTTGGAGACAAAAGGTCCCATAGTTTGAAGGACCCTAAGACACTACCCTCAAGAGTAAACAAGCCCCCTGGGTACCCCATTGACATTACTGGGTCGAAGTGTTGGGGGCCAGGAGGAGCTCATGTATAAACTGTCTTCTAGTTGCTTCCTATTTTAACTAATTATACTTGTTAACTAGATTACAGGTTTTCCAGTTATTTCTATCTGCTGAAGCACAGCAGTGCTTAACACAGTGACTTGCACAAAATAAGCATTTAATAAGTACTTGTCGACTGACTGACAGTACCAGTGCTATCACTGCCCTCTCTATTGTGGGGCTCTGTGGCAAAGCTCCCATTACTCTGTCTTGGTTTTGGCTCTGGATGCTAGTAGCCCTGAATATTCTCTCCTTCCTCCACTTCTCCCCATCCCTTCCCTTAACACTCCCTACTAACATCATGTCATAAATGTTCTTCCACCCCCTTTACGGGGTTTATTTACCAGGGAACAGAATATTATAACTTCAGAAATAATATACAAGGGTAAGAGTAGTCCTGGGTAACTGAGGTAATTTTAATTCAGTTCTTCTTGACATCAGGCCCAATATTCTACCTGGCTGTGTGCCCCTGGACAAGTAACTTAACCTCTGCTTGCCTCAGTTCCCCAACTTTGAAATGGGGCTAATAGCAGCATCTATCTTCCAGGATTATTTCCAGGATCAAAGAAAATAGCATTTGTAAAGTATTTATCACAATACTTGACACATAGTAGGCACATAAGGGCTTATTCCCTTTGCTTCTTCCTCTGTACTACAGTCTTTTCCTAATATACACCCTGCTCACTCTAAGACCCTTTCTTGTAATTAAGGAAAGCAGTTAGGTCAAAACAACCTAATAATAATGATAGCTCATGTCAAAGTGTGCAATCTTTAAAATTTGCAAAGCACATGCCATATATTATCTCATTTGATCTTAATAACCACCTTATTGCTATCATTAATTCCATTTTAAAGAAGAGGAAACGAGGCTCTGAGAATTGAGAAACAATTGAGAATCACCCAAGGTGCCACAGCTAGTAAGTGTCTGAGGGGAGATTAAAACCCACATCTTCTGACTCTGAACCAATGCTCTCTCTACTGTAGCCCATGGTCTCTCCAATCTGCTAGGACATGCAGTACTCAGCATTCATGGTCCCCCACCCTCTCGTTGGCAAGATAGCACAGGAAAATAACATCACACACACACACACACACACACACACTCACACACACACACACACTCACACACACACACTCACACACACACACACTCACACACACTCACATACACACACACACACGCATGTTGGAGGTTCTCTGGGGCACAGGCTCATCTTAGCTACTGTGGTTTGTTCTGAGTTCAACGAGCGCTAGACTGAGATGAGAGGGGAGCTCCCCCCCCCACCTTGCTAATAACCTCAGGACTGTTCTCTCAGTGAAGGAGTCTTCTTTGTGGCTAGTTGAGTACTTTGATTGTATGGGATTGCCAAGATTCAAGGACCCCCTAGACATCAATTAATGCAATGTCTCACTTTATAAAAGAGGAAAGTGAGGCACAGAGTGGTTAAGTGATTTTAACAATGTAACACAGTATCTAATACAATTCAATAACATTTGTTAAATGCCTGCTATGTGCCAGACAAGATAGTTTCCGTCCTCAAGGAGCTTACAATCTAATGAGGAAAGACAACACACAAAAGGAAGCTTGCAAAAGGGTGGGCAAAACAAGGGCATATCTGGTTCCATGGAACTGAAATTAGGCAGAGCTACAGATGGAGAGTGGAATTAGCTGAAAGTCCAACTTCTGCCCCCTACAAAGGAAAGCTCTGGGAGGAGTTTGGTACTCCATTCTTCACCCTCTAGTCAAAGAAAAGAGGAGGTGGTATCCAAAGCTTGCGCCAGCAGGGTAGTAATGGGATTGGAACTGATGGATTTATCCTGGGAGGGGTCCTTGTTCCAACCAGTCAGAGCTGCAGATGGACAGTAGAGTGCGTTGAAAGTTCAGTCATCTGTGCCCGCCCCTGCCAGCTTATCCTGGGAGAAGCAAATAATAAAAGTGTGGCTAGGTCCAGATTAGTGCCAATATTAAGGAATCCCTTGAAGTGGGCCCATCATTTAAATTCATACTATGTATTTCGCTTGGGCTAGAATTGTAAAGTGTTTTGTAAACCTTAAAACACTGTATGAATGCAAGTTATTATATTATTCTCTGACTTTAAAAAAGTGTCTTTCTATGAGATCACAATAGTCAAAAGATATGTGACTCCATCAAAGTGAGTGAATCTACTCTTGCATCTACTCTATGTACTAGGAACTTAATGAATTGCTATTTTAAAAAGAATCATTCTTTAGAAGCTACGCTTTAGCGGCCAGAAGCTTTTTTTTTTTAATGTAGCAAAACAGGTTCTTGAATAGCCGATACACAGTCTATCACTAGAACTTACCCTTTCAACAAATATAGTACATCACAGTACATTAAATACAGAATGTATTACAATTACAAGGCATTAAGGCTTAAAACTGCATTAACACTTCAGGGACGTGTATTTGTTACTCAAAACCTTTCCAGATGGGTAGGAGCTGCCAAAACTTCCACTCCACTGGAACAGCCTTCAAGAGCCCAGGGTCACCTCCATGCTGTAATGTGGCATCAAGATACATAGAATTTTAATGGAGGTAGCTTCAGTAAAATGGGTGTGATAATTAGCACTGTTCTCCATACAAAATTCCTATGGATGATATAAGGACTTGAAGCCATAAGGGAACCTCTGATTTCCTCTACATTGGGGAGGTGGCTTGGTTAGAAGTCTAAGATAGGAAAAAGTCCTTCCCTGGGGAATGCATCACATGAGGAATGACTGAATTAATTAATTAATTAATCAATATTTAAATGTAATGGAAAATGATTGGGCCATAAGAAATGACAAAAGAAATTGTTTCAGAGAAACTTAGGAAGTTCTATGAACCTATCCAGAATACACTGAGCAGAATCAGGGAATAATTTGTATACTAACACAAGTATTAGAAAGGCAAATAACTTTGAAAGCTTTTAGAACAATGACCATCCATGATTCTGGTGGACTAATGATGAAAAATGCCATCTATTACCTGATAGAGAAGGATGGACTGAAGATGCAGATGGACATATATTTTTAGACACGGCTATTGGGGGATTTGTTTTGTTTGATTATGTATATTTGTTCTAAGGTTTTCTTTTTCTTTTTCCAGGGGGGCGGGAGAGAGAAAATAAATGCCTACTGATTGAAAAAAAACATTTAAAAAATACCTCTCTAGAAATTAGGGGACTTAAAGTTTTATTGACTTTTATTCTCAGACATTGCCTTAGGGAAGGAGGGCACTTGGGTTAAGGAGGAGGCTGACTAGCTTTGTTGCCACTCAGTACAAAGGAATAGCCTGTTCTGCATGAATTTTAGAAAATTGAAAAATGCTTGACAAAATGACCAGGCAGTCCATGAGCTGATGATGAGGCATGGAGAGAACAATACCATTGTATTTTAACAAGTTAAAATATAATAGTCAAAATACAATATTACCCCATTACTGGAATAGTGGAAATCCTGGCACTAGAGTGACCAAAATTTAAGTTAAAATCTTGCCTGTGACTCCTACTACTTATGTAACCTTAGGTAACTCATTCAAACTACGTGATCCTCAGTTTCCTCATCTATAAAATAAGGAGATTAGATTCGATGGCTTCAAAGATCTTTATAGCTCTAAATCTAAGAACTTAAGGAAGAAATTATTAATCTCAGCAAATTTAGAAATTCTGAACTTCTAGTGACTTAAAAATTAACCCTGAATTCAAATATGAGAAGAGTCAAAATTATGGTGCTGCACCTTTAAGATGTAGGAGTTTCTTTTTAATCTGGGTTCCTTTGTCTCTATAAATCTAACTAAAATAAGCAAGAAATGAATATTTTAAAAATACTGATTTTTGCTTATGGGTTTAAAGAAATCCCCCAGAGATGAAATTTTATTTTGAAAAAATAAAATGACCCTTTTATCTCTCAAAGACCTCTGATATATTCTTGCTCTGATGTCACTAATGTGTACAATGACTCTGTAGAGTAAGAGACACTTCCTGTTGTCTGGGAAATCCAGGGATATGCCTAATGAGGTTCTAGATCAGAGGCAAATCACACTGTGTTACTCTTTCCCCCTCTTTCTACTCTATTTCTTTTTTAAAAATTTATTTATTATTAGTTTACAACATTCAGTTCTACAAGTTTTTGAGTTCTAAAATTTTTCCCCTCTCCCGCTGATGGCAGCATGCAATCCTATAGTTTCTACATATACCTTCACATTAAACATTAGTCAAGTTGTCTGTTCTATTTCTAAAACACAGTGCTCCTGAATGCTCAGAAGAATTTAAGCTGGGGCTCGTTGTTGTTGTCCAGTCATTTCAGTTATTTCCAAATCTTCATGACTCGGCAGAGCCAAGATGGCGGTGTAGAAGCAACAATGCTCCGCAGCTCCCACATAACCACCTCAAATACCCATAAGATACGACTCTAAACAAATTTTAGGGCTCCAAAACTAAAAAAAATACAGAAAAACACATCTCCCACTGAAGGCAGCTCAGTAGGAAGGGCTCATTGCAGCACGCTGGGAGCCCAGCCCAGCCTGAAACCACGGCTTGGCCCTGGGGTGGCCAGGACGAGCCACAGCTGGAGCCTTCAGGAGAGTGGATCAGCAGCAGCTGTGGCAGTTTCCAGAATTATCAAGCCATAAGAAACAAGGACAAATATTCATGACTCTATTTAGTGTTCTCTTGGCAAAGATACTAGAGTGGTTTGCCATTTCCTTTTCCTGTTCATTTTACACATGAGGAACTCAGACAAACAGGGTCAGAGTCACATAGCTAGTAAGTATCTGAGGCTGGATTTGAACTCAGGATGTCTTTCTGACTCCAGGCCCAGCACTCTATCCACTGCACCACCTAGTTGCCTTTTAGCACCATAACTTATGAAATTAGCCAAATATTGACTATGTACCAGGCACTACGCTAGATGCTGAGGATATAAGGATGAAAATGAAACAATATCTGCCTTCAAGGAACTCATGTTCTTGTTCAGAAGAAACAGTAGTAGCCAATCAATTAACAAGAATTTACTCTTACAATTAATTTCCAGTTTACAAGCACCTATTCACTATGTGTCAGACATCGTTGGCACCCACTAAGTCAATTTTGAAAATGGTCCAGTATTGCTGGGTCAGCATCCCTCCCTGATCTTGTGATCTTCTCTGCTCCCATGAATTGGAAAGCTAAAATAGATTAGGGATCCACTGAGGAGGCATCTGAAGACAGTATGAATGGAGAATTCAAAATTGTCCTAGTAAGTGATTAGACAGTAGAGTCTTATAGAAGGGACCATTCATTCAATACAGTTGAAAAAAATTCCCCTGATGCTTTTTTCAGCAGTCAAAATACTAACCCTACAGCCCTGGAATGCTTCCCCAACAGTAATTACAATTGACTCATTCCTTGGGAAGTTTCTACAAAATATGAAATTCTTTTTCAAAAAATGTATTTATTTACTTTTAGTTTACAACATTTAGTTCCACAGTCCCTTGAGTTTCAAATTTTCTCTTCCTTCTCCTCCCCTCTTTCCCCCCATGGTGGCGTGCAATCAAATGTAGGATCTACAAATACCTTCACATTAAACATTAGTCAAGTTGTAAAGAAGGATTATAACCAATGGAGTGAACAATGAGAAAGAAGAAACAAAACAAAACAAAGAAAAAAGAGAGAGCAAATAGTTTGCTTCAATCTGCATTCATACTCTGTAGTTCTTTCTCTGGATGTGAATATCCCTTTCTGTCATGAATCTTTTAGAGCTGTCTTATAATCTTGTATTGCTGAGAGGAGCCCAGTCTATCAAAGTTAGCCGTCACATATGATGTGTCTGTAATGTGTACAAAGTTCTCCTGGTTCTGCTTTCCTCATTCATCATCAGTTTATATAAGTCTCTCTGGGTAAATATGAAGTCCATCTGCTCCTCATTTCTTATAGCACAATAGTATGCCATTACATTCATATACCATAATTTGTTTAGCCATTCCCCAATTTATGGGCATCTGCTTGATTTCCAATTCTTTGCTACCACAAAAAGAGCTACTATAAATATTTTTGTACATATGGGGCCTCTTCCCACTTCTATGATCTCTTTGGGATACAACCCTAGAAGTGGTATTGCTGGGGCAAAGGGTATGCACTTATTTATAACCCTTTGGGCACAGTTCCGGATTGCTCTCCAGAATGGTTGGATCAGTTCACAATTCTATCAACAATGGATTAGTGTTCCAATTTTTCCACATCCTCTCTAGCATTTATCATTTTCCTGTTTTGTCATCTTAGCCAATCTGACTGGTGAGGTGTGGTGAATGACTTGTATTGTTATAGATTTGACTCAGTTCTCTGTATATTTTAGAAATGAGATCTTTATCAGAGACACTAGGAAAAGGAAATGGCAAACCACTCTAGTATCTTTCCCAGTTTCCCACTTCCCTCTTAATCTTGGTTACATTGGCTTTGTTTGTACAGAAACTTTTCAATTTAATGTAATCAAAATTATCCATTTTGCAATTTATCATGCTCTCTAACTCTTGTTTAGTCATAAAATCTTCCCTTCTCCATCAATCTGACAGGTAAACTATTCCTTGCTTTCCCAGATTGCTTACTGTATCAGCCTTTATACCTAAATCATGTAGCCATTCAGAATTGATTTTGGTATATGGTGTCAGATATTAGTCTATGCCCAGTTTCTGTCATACTATATTCCAGTTTTCCCAACAGTTTTTGTCAAATTTTCTTAACCCAAAAACTGGGGTCTTTGGGTTTATCAAACAGTAGATTACTATAGTTACCTGGTGTATACCTCTTAATAAGGATGTTTTAATCATCAGATTAGTTCATTTATACCCACACCCTCTATCTATGTATATGTCTTTTAAATGTCACAATAATTATATAAATCTCAATATTGACAGGTATGAGCTTCTCATATATGGATATAAACAGTTTCCTCTTATTGAATCACAAGTTATGTATGTGTGCTTGTGAATGTATGCATGTGTCTGTGTGTGTTTCCCTTGTTTACCTTTTTATGTCTCTCTTGAGTCTTGTATTTGGAGATCAAATTTTCTATTGAGCTCTGGCTTTTTCATCAGGAAAGTCTGGAAGTCCCTTATTTCATTAAATGACCATCTCCTTGCCTGAAAAATTATGCTCGGTTTTTCCATGTAGT
Organism: Pseudochirops cupreus; assembly: GCA_028627135.1. Lineage (NCBI taxonomy): Eukaryota > Metazoa > Chordata > Mammalia > Diprotodontia > Pseudocheiridae > Pseudochirops > Pseudochirops cupreus. The sequence goes on along the minus strand of CM053581.1, from coordinate 180,239,824 downwards.
TGATCCTTGGTTGCAGTCCTAGCTCTTTTGCCTTACGAAATATCAAATTCCAATCCCTCTGATCTTTTAATGTAGAAGCTGCTAAAGCCTGTGTAATCCTGCCTGTCATTCCATATTTGAATTGTTTCTTTCTGTCTGCATGCAGTATTTTCTCCTTGACCTTGTAGCTCTGGAATTTGGCTACTATATTTCTTGGAGTTTTCAATTTGGGATCTCTTTCAGGAGGAGTCTGGTGAATTCTTTCAATAACTATTTTACCCGGCCAAGATGGCAGCGTAAGAGCAGCAACATATTGCAGCTCTCACATAGCCACCCAAAAATACCCATAAAATATG
>CM053581.1:180170623-180238989 GCA_028627135.1 Pseudochirops cupreus | reverse complement strand
GTTTTGAAAATCTTTCTTCAGCTCATCTCTAGCTTTAAGGCATTCTTCATGTTTATTGGAGGCCCCTGGTGGGGGTGCTCTGGCTGCGCTCTCCTCCTCCCTCTCTCTCCCATGATCTTTCTTTTCCCCAAAGAAGGAATCAAGGGTTTGGGAGCTGTTCTTACTTTGCTTCTTATGCTTATTCTTACTCGTGGTTCTTCAGACTGTGATATTTTTTTTAAATCTCTGTGGGGCTCTGCTTCCAGAAGGGAAAGCTCTGTCCCAAATCGCTGGGGTCCTCCCGGCTACCGCAGCTCTTAGGAAGAGGCTGGGAACTCTTCCTATATACTTTTGGCTGACTGGATAGAGAGGACTCCAAGACCGAGGCCCAAGATGGTGATCCGTCCAGTCCGCTCAACGCGAGAGCTCTGGCCTGAGAACAATCGCTCAGTCCCTCTGCTGCCTGCAGGCCACGGGTGGGAAGCTGCAACGTGGAGGTGGGTGCAAAAGCTCTACCTTTCACTTTTCCGCTCTGGAGGCCTTCTGGCCGGACTGCTTATCTCCCCCTTTCACAATTCCCATTCACAGCTGCCGCTAATCTGCTCACCTGAAGCTCCTCAGCTCCTCCCGTCCAGCCGCCCCCGGGGCACAGCCGTGGCTTCAGGCCAGGCTGGTTTTCGGTTCGCAGTGCTGATATGGTTCCTCATAGCCGAGCTGACTTTAGCGGGAAGTATCTTTCTGTGCATTTTGGAGTTCCAGGATTGGTTTAGAGTCCTATTTTATGGATATTTTGGGGTGGCTATGTGAGAGCTGCGATATGTTGCTGCTGCTATGCTGCCATCTTGGATCCGCCCCCTCAGACTTCATTTTCAAAGAGGACCAAGCGCAGAATAATGTCCTGACTCATGCATGAATTGGATTTAAGTGAGGCAGAGTTGCACAAAGTTGTCAGCCTCATTCTCTCTTCCAGAGTCATTGAAATCCAATGGCAGGACAAACGCTAAGATCTGGTGATGACCTGGGATGCCATGGACAACCTTGGCGTCATTGGTGTCTGACCAAGCACTCCAGAGTACTTGTTTCACAGCCTTTGGAAGAGATATTCTCATCAGTCCATTCCTCTGGTCATTGTCTTCACATGTATGAGGTAGACATCTCCTTAACTCACAGAGGAGTTTGTGGCTATTGGTCACCCTCAACCTGGTTCAGCCCATCTGCAGAGACTATTTTACTGGGGTGTGGCCACCACCTGCTGCAACTTCTTAGAGCCACAGTTGAGAGTGTTGATCAAAACAAAGGCCTGAGGTCAAAGGGAAGTCGTTTCAACTCTACGAGCTCCGTTTCCTCATCTATCAAAAAGTGATAAATAATCATTAAAATTTTCAAGAGAACTATTTTCGCTAAGTTGTCTTGCTTCTCTCCTTGTCTACATTGAAGTCCTAATTAGCCATTCTTACCTGAGGGGGATTGTTTAGTCATTTTTCAGTCCTGTTTGACTCTTCATGACCCCATTGAGGTTGTCTTGGCAAAGATACTGGAGTGGTTTGCTATTTCCTTCTCCAGCTCATTTTACAGATGAGTAAACTGAGGCAAACAGATTAAAGTGACTTGTCCAGGGTCACACAGCTAGTAAGTGTTTGAGGTCAGTTTTGAACTCAGTAAGATGAATCTTCCTGACTCCAGGCCCAGCACTCTCTCCATTGCTCCACAAGCATCACAAAAACAGTAAGAGACAAAAAATAGAGTTAGAATGCTTGGAAAACCTCAGGATAATGATCCCAGGTCACAAATCCTCATGAAGATAAAAACCTGAGACTCCCACCTTTGGCATGCACATCTGGTATGCACACCTGGTATGCCCACTGCAGGAACTAATCATTCATGTTAGGTGCTAAACTCAATTGTTTCTACCAGCTAAAGGTATACCCTACCCCAGGTACAACTCAGTTCTACTTAAAATGCTTCATTCATTTAATCCAAGCACTCATTTAGCATGAGTTCTCCATATCACTGTTTAAAGAATTACTTGTGAATCAGTACAGGCAAGCATTTAATGTGACAGTTACTTCTAAATGAAAGGACCAGTGATGAAAGCAGAGGTTTGCTTGATTCTCACTTTGCAAAACGCCAAATCTCCTGAATATTGAGCAGCTTACTTCTGGTCCCCAGACTCTGTAAGCCTCTCCCTCCACTTGTGGAGCTGGAGGAAGGGGAGCTCAGCTCCTTGTTTCTCCTTCCTCCCCTGGGGGAAGCACCCATGGGACTGCTTGCATTTCTTTCAGCACAAGCTAGCTTGGCCCTCTGACTTTCTAAGCACCCCCTTCTTCAGCATCAGAGGGGACTAATGTCTTTCCATTTAGACTGTTGAATGTCCTGCTTAATAATAAATACATTCTTGACATTGTGAAATGAGACCCTGCTTCTAATAAACCCCATGCTGATCCATGTGGAGGAATGAGTGGGTAATCAGTCTTTCCAGACTGCTCGAACTTTGGCTCGGATTATAAAGGCTTCATGAATCAGAGACAGCAGCCGATAAAATAAACCCTACCCCCAGGTGCTTTGCTCTTTTCTCAAAACAGTAACAGAATAATCTCTCCATCTTCCCACCTACCCCCTTTCCTAATTTGGGGGTTTAGAATTTTTTTTTAATTCATTGTCAGCTAAATATACATTTTCAGACAATTACCAGATGTCTGTGTAAAATAACAGAAAAAGCTATGGATGGGGAAGTCCAGAGACCTGGGTTCTAGTCTGGGTTCTATCACTGCCCCTGGCAAGATATTGGGACATGGGCAAGACTATTGAACTGGGAGTCAAGAATCTGGGTTTAAGTACCAGGTCTGCCGCTCAATCTCTGTGACTTTGGACTGAATAGATTGTAAGCTCCTTGAGGACAGAGACTGTTTTTTCTATGTCTTGGTATCCCCAGAGTTTGGCACAGTTCCTGGAACATGGTGGGTAATAAATATTCAAAATAACTTTCAGATCCAGGTCTCTCATGAAATGAAATCTCATCTAGTCACTTAAGTATTTGAGCCAGGCTGCCCCTGTGATCCCATGATCTCTCCATTCCATTATCCTAAATTCCTACTGCCTCAGTATGAATGAGTGTGTTGCTTTCCTACCACACTGGTAGGAGGAAAGCACCAGATGCCAGGAGAGGAGGGCGGGGGTGTCACCAAAAGGGGAAAGCCTATGGAGTATTAGAATGCCAAAGAACAACTTTGCTTGTTTCACAGTTTTGCCTAGGGACAGCTCTGTCACTGTGCCTTCCATGTTACATGAATCTACAGAGAAGTCAAATGAATGATATTCAGCTATATCCCCTCCATGTAAGCTGATGAGACCCTTTGAACAGAATTGCCATTGGCTGATCTGAACCAAATGCCAAGAGAGACGGCCTGGCATGTATAGTGCACAGTGCTTTGAGGTGAAATCTGCAACATGTAGGCTCAAATGTCCCCTTAGAGAGCCCTTTGCAAACCTTAAAGCACTGTATAAATGCACACACTCTTATTGTTAATATTCTCATTTTCCCTCAATCAGCCTGCTCTTGAGTTCATGGACAATCTTTTCCATCAAATGCCATTATGTCCATGGTCTGCCCCTAGACAATTCATAAAGATGTCCTTAAATGCTTCCAAGTTCCAAGAACCCCCATGAGACCAGCATCTCCTAGAGATGGGGCCCCCTCCGCTCTCTTATCTTTGTCCTTTTCAAAGGACAAAGCTGATTCATCACTGGAAAGGAGATGAAACACCCTGATTTATTGTCTGCCTTAATAGTCTGTGTGGAACTACCCCAAAAAAGGAGCTGTTTTCTCAGAAAATTTGCTGAAACAAAATTAACCAGGAAACATAACTAATGATCAGAAATTACAGTATATTTAGGAGCAGTGTTGTTTAATTCAGTCCCAGGGCTGCTGGGTGAGAATAGTTCATGTTTAATGGAAAACAGAACAGTTATAGTGTAGGGGGAATGTAGAAGCTGGAGTAGGAATTGACGATGGACTCTTAGGCAGGACATGTGAACACATATCTACTAATGAATTCAGTTACTGGATAGGCTTCCTTTTTGTTGTTGTTGTTGTGGTAGGTGGGTGGCTCAGTGGATAGAGAGTCAGGAAGACCTGAGTTCAAATCTAGCCTTAGACACTTACTAGCTGTGCAACCTCGAGCAAGTTACCTTATTTCTGTCTCCCTCAGTTTCATCATCTGTCAAATGGGGTAATAATCGCACCTGTCTCCTGCGGTGGTTGTGAGGATCAAATTTAGCTCAGTGACTGGTAGATAGGAGAAACTATTAAATGCTTGTTTCCTTCATAGGATCATAGATTTGGAGCCGGAAGGGACTGTAGAGAGGTCCTTAGGACTACATTTTACAAGTGGGGAAACAATTTGCCCAGGGTCACAAAGCTAGTAAGTGCCTAAGGCAGGATATGAACCCAATGTCATGTCCAGTACTCTATCCACTATAACCTACTGCTCTGTGGAACTGGTTCTTTGCCCTTGGAAATCCGCCCCTGAGGCCTTTTGACAGTCCATGGGTAGAACATAAATGAACGGTATAATTAGATGCTTTCAATTCTGGACTTTCAGTCAGACAGAAGAGTGTGCCCATTCTTACCAGCAATAACTTGCTCCAGGATGCCCTTCTCATAGGAGCACAGGTATGGAGCTGAAAGGGAACTCATGTCTATGTAATCCAACTCCCTCATTAAACAGATGAACAAACAAAGCTACAGGGAGCTTCAGTGACTTGATGGAGGTCACCTAGGTAGTTAGGTGTGAGTGGCAGGATCGGAACCCATATCTTTGGACTCTTGAGTTAGCGTTCTTCCCACTGTACCATGCTGCCTTCTCTTCTTTTTCTTTCCCTCCCTTGTCCCCTTTTATTTTACATGATCTTCCATAAATATCCTTTTTCTTCTCCTCTCCCTTTTCTCTTCCTCCACTTTCCTTTATGGAATCCACTTCAAAGATTCAGAATTCTATACATTTCTGCATATGGATAGAGTAGGTGATGTGTCCATAAAAAGAATGTAGATCTGATCAAGGTAGACAATCTAAAGGATTACATTATTCTAATAAAAGAAGAAATATCATTCCAGTTTCCCCTTTTTTCACACTAAATCTTACTTCAATTTCATGTTGTTCATTTACTACACCAGTTAAGGGTTTTTTGAAAAAAGGCTAGGGAGTGAGTAATGGTGGGTGGATGTCAACCAGAGAGTATGGCTTAGGATCACAGGTCTAGAGTTAGAAGGGAACTTACAGGTCATTTAATTCAAACCTCTCACTTTACAGATGAGGAAACTGAAGGAAAGAGAGGCGGGGTGACTTGCCCATGGTTACACTTTAAATAGTAGAGATGGAATTCGAACACAGCACTTCTGACTCCAAATCCTGGCTCTTGTCACTGCATCAGGCTACCTCTCAAAAACTCTTTTAAAAGAAGTTAAATAATTAGAGAGATTTTCTTTTGACTTACTTTATTCTGTGTCAGAGGTGGGTTCTACCCAAGTGTGGTAGGACTTTTATATTGCCTCTCTAGCCCCTGTGCTGTTCAGTCTGCCGCCTGGCACCTTGTTCAGACAAGAGACAACTTCTGATTAAATTTCAATGACTGGGGCTGCTCCCAAGGTTATTTGGTCAGTTCAGACACGGGGAAAGATGGAGTCTATTGGGATAAGACACTTATTTCTGAGGAAAGGAGGGATGGAATAAGCAAGGAAACAAGCATTTACTAATCCTCTACTGTATTCTAGGCACTGTGCTAAGTGCTTCAAAAACAAAATCTCGAGACAGTTAGGTGGCACAGTGAATAGAGCAATGGCCTTGGAGTCTGGAGGACCTGAGTTCAAATCCTTCCTCAGACACTTGACACACTTGCTAGCTGTGTGACCTTGGGCAAGTCACTTAAGCCCAACTTCCTTGTCTTCCCCCCTCCAAAAACAACAAACAGGCAAACCCAAAATCTCATTTGATCCACTCAATAACCTTAGGAGGCACGTAATATTAGCATCCCCATTTTACACTCAAGAAAATTGAAGCAGAGATTAGGTGATTTGCTTAGAGTCACACATCTAATAAGTGTCTATAGTTAGATCTGAATTCAGGTCTTCCTGACTCTAGGCCCAGGGCTCTAAATATTGCACTGACTAGATGCCCTCTATCTGAGTGTCTATAAAAGCCAGCTGCTAGATCTAATCAGTTCTTTTTTGTGGCTCACATTGTCTTGGAGATCCGGAGGGGTATAGGGCTCCTGAGGGAAGGAAGTCTGTTCATGAATTTAGTCTCTCTCCCATGAAACCATTAATGGCTGCCTGGGTAGAGAAGCATATGGGAGATGCATGAGGTTACCGTGTGGCCTGAGAGGGCCAGACTTTCTCAGTCCCAAGAAACAGTCAGTTGTAGTTTTCTGGAGAAGCTTTAGAAGTTGAGCATATCCAACCATAGGGGCCCAGAGGGGAATCCATGGACAATGTAGTTGCCTCCTGAGTTAACCCAAGTTCAAGAGTTTGGTGATGTGACCTTCCAACAAATAAAACCGTATGAAAATGTAATGGTTGCCTGGAAAGAGAATGTTTTCTATTTCTTCTGAAATCTTTAAGAAGAGGCTGACTGATCATTCATCAAAAATATTGTAGTAGTGGGGAGGCTAGGTGATACAGTGGATAGAGCACCAGCCCTGGAGTCAGGAGGAACTGAGTTCAAATCCTTCTTCAGATACTTGACATACTTACTAGCTGTGTGACCTTGGGTAAGTCACTTAACCCCAATTGCCCTACCCTCTCCCCTCCAAAAAAAAAAAGCCAAAAAAAATGTTGTCATAGAAATTCTTTTGGGGCATGATGGCTGAGGTTCTAACTCCTTCTAACTTCCTGATTCTGTGATTCTATGAAGGATAAGGCATAACTATTATAACTGGGACTCAAATCTCAGTCTCTGGAATACAAGACCAGTGTTTCTAATGTGTCTGCCTAATCTTGGCATCCTAGACATTTCTAATATGACACTTTTTCTGCCAACTGAACCCAGGTTTTCACAATGTCCATAACTTTTAGCTTAGATCTATATCAAATTGTCCAGTTACAAAGTGCTGTTATCTTATTTTTCCTCACAATAGCCCTCTGAGATAGATTGATTGAATATTATTATACCCATTTTACAGATGGAAAACTATGACCTAGAGAAATGAAGCCTCTTGCCCAAGGTCACATAATCAAGGACTGATAGGCCTATGATTTGAACCTTGGCCTTCTCACTCCTGCTTTAGTGGGTGTTTTCCTCTATGTTCCCCTGGACCTTCAAGAACGCACGTCAAACTTTGCTTTATTCCTTCCATACTTCAAGGATTCAAGCCTCTATAAGGCTGGGCATGGGTATTCTCTCTACCAATAGAAATCACTACCCCAGATAATGCAATAAAAGTAATGGTAGTGTGGCAGTGATACTTGTAATGGTAGTGGTAATGGTAATTAGGGACATTTATATGGCACTTTAAGGTTTACATAGCTCTTTATCTATGTTATTTTTGTTGACTGACTGAGATTTGATCCTCACAATAACCTTAGGAGGTAGGTATCATTGTCCTGATTTTATAGATAAGGCGACAGGTGTTCAGAGATATGAAGTGACTTGATTATTATTCTTTTAATTCTAATTTTATTTTTATCAATTACATGTAAACACAATTTTTAAACATTTTTTTATTTTGAGTTCCAAATTCTCTTTCTCCTTCCCTTCCCTCCCTACTCCTTGAGAAGGCAAGCAATTTGATGTAGATTATACATGTGTAGTCAGGCAAAACATATTTTCACAGTAGTCATGTTTCAAAAGAAAACAGAGCAAAAAAATGATAATAATGAAAGTTTTAAAAAGTATGCTTCAGTCTACATTTACATGCCATCAGTTCTTTCTCTAGAAGTGGATAGCATTTTTCATCATAGGACCTTCAGGACTGTCTTGGATCATTGTATTGCTGAGAATAGCTAAGTCATTCACAGCTGATCATCTTACAATATTTCTGTTACTGTGTACACCGTTCTCCTGATTCTGCTCATTTCACTTTGCATCAGTTCATGTAAGTCTTCCCAAGTTTTCATGAAATGATTTTTACCCATGGTCACACAGTTAATAAGTGTCTAAGGTGGGGAGTGAAACCAGGTTTCTCTTGGCCACAAATACAGTGTGCTGTCTTCTAGAGCTCCTAGGACTAAAGAAATTCATTACCCTTCTGTCAACTTGTTGATAAGCCTTTCCATCTTGGTAAAGCTGGTCATGAGGCAGTTGACACGCTGTCCATCACTAAGCCCATGTTCAAAGCCTTTCCAGTTAGTTAGGACCAGACAGGACTTAATTCAGCTGGCATAACCCTCAAAACCCCAGTTACCTCCATGTCACTGTAAACCATCAGAGTTAAACTTGACTGGGGAGAAGAAGGAGGGAGTTTGCTTTGCTTTATATAATGAAGAAAATCTAGTTTGGAAGAGGACGCATCTTATTTAAAGATATACCTGATTTTATACAACTGAAGCTCTTCAAAGGTGTGAAATTCAACAAATACTTGAAAATTTAAGAATTCTTGAGAATTTACGTATCTGGGGTGAGGATGGGGGCCAGAAAAGAAGCACATATGAAAATAAAAGGAGATTATAATTTAGTTGAAGGTGGATGTGGTTAGTACAAAAGTAACCATAATACAAGATAGAATGTGATCAGGGTCATAAAAGAATATGCAAATTCAGAAAGTGATTTCTGCATTGTGTTGGTGGAGGTGGCAAGGTAAAAGGCACTCCCAGTATCAATATTCCTTCCACTTTGGCAGATACCCTCTCCTTTCTCTCCTGGTAGATAAGTCGTGGAGGTTAAATGACTTGCTTGGGGTCACTTTGTTCATAAGAACCTGAGTTAATAAGGTCTTAAGTTTGGATTTAAATCTGTTTCTTCATGAGTCTGAGTTCAGCATGGTATCTACTATGTCACAACAGGTGGGAATGTGATGGAGTCATCCGGAGCCAACTCAGGAGAAACAATTATTAAATTTTCAGTGTGAGACTTTAAACCTCTGAAATTGTTAAACATTTATTGGTACCTGCAACACAGGTACCAATATAATACCACAGAAGTCCAGAGGAAGTATAACTCATATCGGGATCACAGATTTAGAAATCAAAGGGATATTGATGGCCATTTAATTCTATACCAGGTCAGTTAGGTGGTACAATTGATAAGAGTGCTGGTCCTGGAGTCAAGGAGTTCCTGACTTTGAATCTGGCCTCAGCTATTTACTAGCTGTGTGACCTTGGGCAAGCCACTTAACCCTGTCTGCCTCAGTTTTCACATCTGTAAAATGAGCTGGAGAAGGAAATGGCAAACAACTCTAGCATCTTTCTAAGAAAACCCCAAATGGGGTCACCAAGAGTTGGACAAACCACTCTGGTCTTTGCAAAGAAAACCCCAAATAGGGTCATCAAGAGTTGGACAAATCACTCTGGTCTTTGCAAAGAAAACCCCAAACGGGGTCACAAAAAGTCAGAAATGAATGAATGATCAAACAGCAACAATTCTACATTCCCTTTATTTTTACAGATGATTGAACAAAGGCCCAGACAAACGTTCTTTACCAGGATGGTTGGAGAGGGATGAGGAAAGGCTGCCTGAATGAAGTATACAGTTGAGAACTTCCATGCTAGAATCCTATTTCAAAAAGACCAGATTAATAACTATTAACAAAAGTGTTGGTGAGACTACTTCCATACAGTGAAGAATCCACCAACAATCCATGTGGTTTATAGATCTGACTTTGCCTGTATTGAGTTAAAGCCAAGCTCACATCCACAGTGTGGCAAGCATTCAGTCACTCGGACTTAGAGTACAAATGATGGCTTTCTGTTTCTTCTAGAAATTTTTTTTTAAAGAAAGAAATGCCACCAAGAAAGTTTTTCATGTTATTACAAAAAATAGCTTTCATTAAATAAGGAACAAAACCCAAATATTTTCTTGCTTGCCTAACTCTAAAAACACTTAACCAATTTTGCTCAGGTTTTACAAAATAATTCAGCCCTGGGCAGCAATGAACTGTGCATATTTTTAGTCTCAGAGGAGAATGCCTCAAAGCTATGAGGAAAGAAAGGGATTTATAATGAAAAGAGCTTGCAACCTTGCTATGCAAGTTTGCTTTACCTGCAACCACCGTGAACACCCTAATTATCAATATGACATTTTGCCACACTTCAGCCTCCAGAATAATGGAACACAAATTAGATATGAGTCTGCAAAGTTTCAAGTTTGGGCATGTGGGGAGAGGGTTGTGGGGGAGACAAATGCAATTTTATTTTTGATTTCTTTGCAGAAGCATTACTGAGAAATCAGAAAGGAGAGCATCTCCCCCTGAGAGGAGAATTATCAGCATAGCTCACGTGTATTTATGGCAACTGCTATATTCTGTGTGATATTTTCCTACATAGCATCCCCAGTGAGTGGGACTTTGTAAGTAACTACTGTGTAAGGAATTATGAGGAAGCAGACATTAGCAGAGGTGAAATGGCTTGACCACAATCATACTGCTAATGAGTAGAGAAGCGGAGACCAGAACCCAGGTCTTTTTATGACGAGATCTTCACTGTAAAATGAAAGAGTGCATTAGATGACTTCTAAGGTTCTTCCCAGCTCCAAATCCATGATCCAATCCAATATAATCAATATTTATTAAGTACCTACTATGCGCCAGATAGCTTGCTAAGTGCTGGGGTATAATTAATTAAAAGAAAGAGTCTCTGTCGTCAAGGAACTCACAGTCTAATGGCAGGAGACCACACAAAAGGAGACAAGAAAACAGGGGAAGGGGCAAATATGCCCACACCATGGGGGGTTGAAACAAAGTTGAAACAAAGCAGAGAAGCAGATTCAGAGTGGAGTGATCTGAGAATTATCATATAAAACTTGGCAACAATTCTCAGGTTCATTGAGCCTGACAGGAAGAGACTTCAGAGGTCATCCATTCCAACCTTAATCAAATCATGGCTTATATTTATATCACCCCCTAACAATGGCCACCCAGCCTTTGCTCAAAATCCTTCCTTCATCCCTTACCCCCATTTCTTTTTGTCATAACGAGGGTTTTGGTGCTAAGCAAACCAAGCAAGGCAAAGTAAGACTCAGGATGTGGTCAAAAGGCAAAGGTATGCTATAGTGAAAAAGCACTAGATTTAGAGTTAGGAGACCTGAATTCAAATCCTTGCTTTGACTATAGTCATGTGAATATTGGGAGATCAGACCAAGATGAAAGGGTGGTAGATTGGGATTACCCTCCTATAACAGAAGCCAAAATTGAAACAGACTTCAAGAGCCACAGTATTACTCAAAAAAGGGGTGAAGCATATGATTAGTAGAAGTCCAAACATCAGCTCAATGGGATCAGGGAGATCTGATAGTAAGCAGGTGCTGGAGAACAAAACTTTGGAATCTGGAGCAACTAAGGTGACCAGTAAACTAGGGGTGGGGAGAGAGATCAAGATATCAAGAGATCAAAAAGCTAGTGCCTTCCTCCAGTTCTTTTTTCTTTTGTGGATTCAATTGTATTACTGAGGTCTTATCTTTCACTATGTGACTGGAATACCTCTTTTCCAAATTGTTGTTTGTCCTTCATTTTCAAAGAGGATGAATGACATCATGGAGTGATGGCTTGACTCATATGTGAATGAATTGAATTTAAGTGAGGCAGAGATGCATAAAGTTGTCAGTCTCCCTCTGTCTTCCAGAGTCATCAAAAGTCCAGTGGCAAGACAAAAGTCAAGATAACAGGCAATGGCCTGGGATGCAGTGAATGACCTTGGCATCTTTGATGTCTGACCAAGATTTAAGTGCTCCATAGTCCCTGCTTCATCCACCTTCATGGAATTGGAACTAATTGTTCTCATCTTCCCATTCTGCCAGAGGAAGGCTTCACACGCTTGGGGTAAACATCCCTCTAATTCACCAAAGGCTTTGAGGCCTGTTCAATTATGCTCAACCTGGCATAGCTCATTTATTGAGATAATCTTACTGGGGTGTGGCCCCTACACATGCTACAATTTCTTGGAGCCACAGCTGAGAGCTGAGTGCCAGGCAAACACCAAAGGTAAATGGGCAGCCATGAAAAGGGTTTAGCAAGCCTTCGCACCTGAGGTACCAGTCCTTCCCTAACACCCCAGGCATACATAAATAGGATCACAGATCTTAGGATTATAGATGTAGATTTAAAAGGGACCTCAGAGACCATCTGGTCCAACTGTTCCATTTTACAGATCAGGAAACTGAGGCTTAAGGAAGATAATCAGCTTGCTCAAGGTCACACAAGTAGAAATGGTCAGAGGTAAGATTTGACTCCAGAGCCAAAGAATGGTTCTTTGACTCCACAGTCAATGAATGGTCTTTCTACTGTACCATGCTGCCTACCCATTTAACCGCAGCAATGCCTTTTACTCCACTTCTTGTAATGCACATCATCGTCAGTAATCTGCTACAGTCGTGTAGACCCACTATGCATCTTTCCATTGCTTTTGAATCCCTTGCAATTTTTATTCTTCCAAGATCTTCGTGCCATATAACATTGTAGGGCAAATGTTAGTATTAAAGAAGGAAGGCCTTGATAGAAAGGGGTGGGTTGGAAACACTAAAAATGTTCTTTGATACCCTTAATGTGATCTGGTCCACATTCCTATTCAATTGTCAGTCTAGTCCATTGTCCATTTGTAATGCCTGCCCAAGAGTTATTGACTAGCTCAAAGGATTGCCCATTTCACAGTGCCATAATCTGAGCAATGCATATTCTTCATCTATTTTATTTTCTTATGGAGATTTCCAGTTTGATGTCTTTATGGTGATCATAGATCTCACCGAAGAGGCACTGAAGTGTTTTGGCATTCAATGAAATCAGAACAAAGTCATTTACAAACATCAACATTGGGAGAACCTCAGAATCCATAGGAAATTTCTCTTTCATTTCAACTTAGACTTGGATAATCTCCCAGACTCTGGCAAAAACTTTGTTAAGCATGCCTCCCTGGTTTATGCCTTGCTCGATGGTGATTCTCAGAGGTTCAGTGAACAAAGTTATCTCTGGTCTCATCTATCATAGAATCTTATATGATATTAACATATACATATAATAAGCATCATGGTGAAAGAAAGCCTTTAAGGCTGTATTTTGCTGTATTGAGCAAAATGTTTAGAGGGGTTTTTGTTTTTGTTTTTGTGTTTTTTGTAATCAACAAACAATAAACACAGCAGGATCTCATATTCTCTACACTCAGTTAATTGTGTGACTGTGAAAATGTTGTCTGCTGCAGAAAATTGCCTGTTTCCTTATCATGTGTTTTTATCAGGGATAACCTTGATGAATTCAGAGACTAATCTCCTAAAGATCTTATAGAGTTGAGAGAGTAGGAGTGTAGGTCAATAGTTCAACATGTCTTCCAGGTTAAAATATTTTTGTAATAAGATCATTCATGATCTTTTCCATCTTTTTGGAATTTCTTTTTCTTGAAATATTTTGAAAATTAGTTACCAAGTGCCTTTTAAGATTGTATCACATCTGACTTCCTCTCTCTCTCTCTCTCTCTCTCTCTCTCTCTCTCTCTCTCTCTCTTTCTCTCTCTGTATGTGTGTATGTGTGTGTGTGTGTGTATATTTTTTTATTTGTTTTTTATTTTGGGGTGAAATGAGGGTTGTTGATGGGAATAGGGCACTACTGTAGCCCCAAGTAGCATGGACCTGGTATATGTGCTAGGACCTCACACTACAAATTTGTTGAGAGAGAGAGAGAGAGAGGGAGGGAAAAAGAGAGAGAGTCTGCTCCAGCTTTTCCTGTTTGCATCTTATTAAAGTAATTTCTGCTTCATCACATAGCACATTGGATGCTGAGGTGGTGTAATCCAAATGTGGTGTTTTCACTGTTACTGATGAGAATAGATCTAGAGAGATACTGGCAAATCTATTCCATGTCACTTCTATTTATTGTCATCCTTTCAGTTTCATCTAAAAATGCTCTTGGTATATTGTGGTTTATTTGCATCTCATCCCAAGCTTTCTACATACTCACTTTCCCCTTTACTGTTTTTTTTCATGTATATTAAGAAGTACTGCTCATAACATTCTACCATCCTCCTCTGCAATGTTTTACAAATGAGCTTGTACTCTAAATTGGTGTTGCCTTTGGTAGTCACGTCTATTCATTTGGCCAGGAGAGTGTTTGCTAACTAACACTTTGAAGGCTATTTTGAACTTAAGAAAATATCACTACTGCTTTACATCAATTTAGATTTCTATAAAAATGGTGATAATCAGAGTCAATGTCTCAACCTTTATCCATTTCCCATTGGTCAGTGTCCACAGCTTGTTTAAACTGATTATATTGGAGCTCTTGTAGTTGCACTTAGTGTCTTCTTATCTTTATCCTTTTTTTTTTTTGGAGGGGGAGAGGCAAGGCAAGTGATTTGCCCAAGATCACACAGCTATTAAGTTCGCCAAGTATCTGAGGCTGGATTGAACTCAGGTCCTCCTGACACCAGGACCAGTGCTCTATTCACTGTGCCACCTAGCTGCCCTGCCTTATCCTTTCTTTAAGAGGAAGTATAGTGTGGTTTGCTTCAAAGAGAACTGAACTTAGAAAAATAGAACCACCACCCTTATAGTCACCCAGGCTTGCAACCTAAGTATCATTCTAAGCTTCTTATTTGTTCTCATCCCTCTATATACAATCAAAATTCTATAGATGTTACCTTCATAATATCTCTTGTATATTCTCTTTACCTCCTCTGATAGAGCTACTACCCTGTTCCAGGACCTCATTCCCTCCCACCTGGTCTATTACAACAGCTTCTGGTTGGTTTGCCTGCCTCAAAAGTCTCTTCCCACTCCAGTCCACCCTCCATTCAGCTATCAAAGTGATCTTCCTAAGGCTCAAGTGTGACCATGTCATCATCCAGTTCAATAAATTCTAGTGTTCCCTATTACACCCAGGATGAAATATAAAATCCTCTGTTTGATTTTTAAAGACCTTCAAAATGCATTCCCTTCCAACATTTTAGGTCTTCTCATACTTCCCTCCCATGTACTTTGTGACCAAATGACTCCTTGCTGTTCTTTGCGTAATACTCCTGACAGTACATTTCCATTGGTTGTCCCTCAATGAATGAGATTCTCTCCCTTCTCAACTCTGTCTCCTAGCTTCTTTCAAGTCCTAGCTAAAGTCCAACCTTCTGCCATTCTCAGTCCTCCTTAATGTTAGTGTCTTTGTTCTGAAACTGTGCTCAATTCACCCTATAAGTGCCTTGTTTGTGCATGGTTTTCATGTTATCTCTCTCATTAGACTTTACATGCCTAGTGCTTATCACAGTGCCTAGCACATAACAGGAGCTTAGTGAATGCTTGTTGACTTGATTTTTCTAATTTGGTGCTGATTTTGAACTTTTCCTTAAATAGCCAAAACTTTGCTTACATATAAACAATTGATTTTGAAATAACTCCCATATCAATAACTAGCTGATTCTTGTGTGTTAAGATGTACTCGAATTCATTGTTTTTGCTTTTGTTTGTTATGGAGAATTCTGTTCAGTGACCTCCATGTCTTCAGATTTCTGGTTCTCAGATTTATTAATGAATCTAAGTGTGAAACTTCTGAGTTATTTTCAACCCTCCAACCTCTTTCTTTCCTTAATTCCAAGCTATGTATTTTTGACATATTCCTTTTTTCCAGTCTCTTTTGTGTCCATCATTCATTGAAGTCAGAGAGTATTGAGGTATATGATGACAGCTTAAAAGACAGTCAACAAACATTTATTAAGCACTTGTTATATGTTGGACATTGTACTAAGAACTGGAAATACAAAGAAAGACAAAAACATGATCCTTGCCTTCAGAAAATTCACATTATAATGGTGAAAAATATGTAAATAATACATATATGGTAAATCATGGTGCCTTCTCTCCTTTATCCTCTGCAACAGATATTGGTGCAAGGATGGCAGCTATTTTTGGTCGTGGTTTGTTTACATTTACCACAAAAACTGGAAAACTGGAGGTATGAAGCATTCCATGAGTTATGTTGCTTGCTGTCTTTGGATACTCAATAAATCCAAATTTTCTAACTCCTTTATTTGCCTCTTGAAGGAGAACTTGTGGCAAGATCTGAGATCCAATCTGACTTTAGACCCTTACCAGCTGTGTGACCCTGGGCAAATCACTTAACTTCTGTTTGCCTCTATTTTCTCATCTATAAATTGGAAATAATAATAGCCCTTACCTCCTAGGAATATTGTGAGAATCAAACGAGGTAATAATTATAAAATTCTTAGTACAGTGTCTGATACGCAGTAAGCACTATAAAAATGTTATTATTATTAAGTTGCAACTTCTTTATATTTTCAGTTTCATTTATGGTGAGAAAGACAATAAGGATATGGTTCAATTCTTCCTTTATCATATCAATTCATTTTTGATTGGAAAAAGAGCTTACAGGAAAAGTACCAACAGATAAATTAGTAACTTTGATTCTTTTCCCCCTTTCCCTTCCATTCTACCACCATTAGGTCAGAAATTGAAGGAGGCAGCACAGGATTGTAGGTCATTATATATTTTTGTCTGTTTCATGGATTACAATGACCAAAGAATTCCTTGTTCAGCAGCCCACTTCATGGGAATAAGAACTCTATACTTAGCTTGGCTAATCTAAGGGCAGTAGATAGTCTTTAACCCGTGCCATGCTCAAAACCTTTCCAGGATGGTATATCCCCTAGAACTTGGATCTCAACTAGCATATCCACATCTAGAATAACCCCAGTCTGTGCCATAATGGGGCATTAAAGATAGCTTGAAAAGTTGCTTTTGTAAACCTTGTTGTGCTATGGAAATATCAGCTATTGTTATGAGTAAACTCATCTCTCAAGAGTTTCATCCCCCTAGACTAATTTAGAATATAATTCAGCCCTTTATAATCTAACCATCTCTTACGTTTTCATTCTCCTCATACCTCACTCTTCATCTGCTCTTTGATCCAATGACACTGGTCCCCTGGCTGTTTCACAAACAAGACACTCCAACTTTTGGCTCTTGGCATTTTCTCTGTTGTTTGTTTGTGGTTTTCTCCCATGCCTGGGACATTCACAGTTCCCTGCCCTAACTACTATCCTTCTCTCTCTGGTTTCCTTTAAGTTCTGACTGAAATGTTATCATTTAAAGCAGTGGTTCTCAACCTTCCTAATGCTGTGACCCTTTAATACAGTTCCTCATGTCGTGGTAACCCCTAACCATAAAATTATTTTCGTTGCTACTTCATAACTGTAATTTTCCTTCTGTTATGAATCATAATGTAAAATCTGATATGCAGGATGTATTTTCATTGTTACAAATTGAACATAATCCACAGGTTGAGAACTGCTGATTTAAAGGAAGCCTTCCCCAAACTCTGTTAATTCTAATGCCTTCCTTCTTTTAGTTATTTTCTAATTGTGCTATATAAAACTCGCTTTGAATATGTTTGTTTCCATGTTGTCTGCCCCATTAAATTATAAGCTCATTGAGGGCAGGAACTCTCTGCAAACCTAGCAGAAAGTAGGCACTTAATAAATGTTTATTGATTGATTATGCACTATGTGAAATACACTATGTTAAGTCCTGGGGCTACATAGATGAAACCAATCTAGTTCACTACAACTCTGAGAAGAGGTAATCCTCTGGGTCTACTGACTTCATGGTCTTCCCCTTTTCCCCCTATATTATCTACCTCAACCTTAATATTCCCCAACATATCCAACTTCTATTGTGTAAAGATCAAATTGCAATGACCTCATATCACTGCAAGCAAAGCATTTTCCACTATCAAATAGCTACTGGACTCATTATACCATTTTCTGTCCTATACTGTGACCTGCCTTACCCATCATTGAATTTTAGTGTTGGAAGAGACCTTAGAAGTCATTTATTTTGGCTATCATACGTTCACATTTTTTTCTAGGTCCCTAGTGAAAATGCTCTGGAACAGTGGTTCTCAACCTGCCTAATGCCACGACCCTTTAATACAGTTCCTCATGTTGTGGTGACCTCCAACCATAAAATTATTTTTATTGCTACTTCATAACTGTAATTTTGCTACTATTATGAATTGTAATGTAAATATCTGATATGCAGGATGTATTTTCATTGCTACAAATTGAACATAACCCACAGGTTGAGAACCGCTGCTCTAGAATATGCATCCAGAAATTTGCATTCTTATACACTTCTCCAATTCCATAATGGAAAAAAATAGAATAAATAGGTGGAAATGACAAGGAAGCAGATCCTATCTCAATATAACTTTCTAACAATTAGAGTATTCCAAAACTGGAATGCACTGCCATGAGATGTTTTAATTTTCCCATTAATACTAGTTTTCTGAGGTTGAAGGTCCCAGTCAGAGATGCTATTGGAGTTCCACTGGGTGAGAGATTGACTTAGGGGACCACTAAGATTCCTTTTATCTCTTAAGATTCTAGGCTTATATCCCAATTCACTAAAGAATTTCCTTTGAAACATCCTTGACAGAAGGTCATCTAGCTTTTGCTTGAGTATTTTCAGTGAAGCAGAGCTTACTACTTAGGGAGAAAACCTATTCCATTGTTGGACAGTTCTAGTAATCAGGCAAACTGTTTTACTATAATTTCCACTTATTTCTGCTAAGTCTGCCCTCTGAACCCATACGGAATAGTTCTACTCTTTAAAAAAAATAGATCTCCGAATACTTGACGTCTGCTTTACATCCATTTTCTGGGTTAAATATCTCCAGATTATTTAACTGATTCTCACATGATATAATTTCAAATTTCCTTGCCTTTACCTTATCTCTCATCAATCAATCTTTTAAAATGTGGCCCTGATATAATACACTGGATATATTGTGATTAAAGCCAAGGAAAGCAGGACTATCAGCTCCATTGATTTTTGGCCCTATACTTCTGTAAGTAGGACAGAGACCTGGGGACAAGAGCAAACATGAAGGGCAAAAAGTTTGCAGTATTGTTCCCACCCTCTTCAACACTTCTAAGTATTGCTTTGAGGCGTAATCATGTTTCCATGTAATTTTAATAGCCTTACTTTTAGATACTGGGGTGGGTGGGGGGCAGGAGGTGAAAGAAATCATCTCAGCATAAAGAGCTTATGGAGTTTTCTGTTGATGGGGAGGAGATCTTGGCATTAGGGACAAAAACAGATCTTAGCTTAAGGATCCTTTTTCTATGATGATTGGCTGTATCTGCGAGTTTGACTAAAAAAAAAAAAAGACCAAAAATACGTTGATTAACCCTAGGCATGTTGGCCAGGAAGTATAACAAAAGATTAATAATCCCCAATTACTTTGAGGAAGAAATCCTAGCAACAGAAGACAATCTCATCAGGTGACATAAGCAGCTCAGTGAAAAGAAAAGCCAGCAATAGATGAAAGTAGCGTCTCAGATGAGAATAGCAGCACTGGGGGCAGAGTGGTGTCATGGTGAAGCATGAATTAGTTGTTGCGAGATGGAGATGTTTTAGCTTAAACATAACCTAGGGCCATGAGTTTGTGTGCAAGGTGATTTTTCCTTGTTAGTTATTTTTCTATTCCATCCTAATTAAAAGTTTTTCCTTTTAATTTATGATCCCTGATCTCTTAGCAGAGAATGATCTGCACAGCGGCTTAAGTCATGTTTCTATAAACGTGATTGGGAACATTCCCCACATTCATTCTGGGGAAATAATGGGTTATAGACCACTTTGGGATACAAGCTACACTTATCAATTTAATGAAGCCATAACAATGTCCAAGATGGTATTAGTTTTATTGCTTTTTCTTCAGCCATGTTGCATTGGCTATTCACATTTAGCTGCTGACAAAAGGTGTATCTCAAATACAACTGGGGGACAGCAAGAGACCTTTTCCCTCTTCATATTTTTCTATGTACTCAGTGTAAATGTAGCTATGTTTTGTTCGTTTGTTTTCTTGTTTATTTGTTTTTGTTTTGTTCTTTTGGGGGGATTGGGGGGGAAAGGAAAAGTGTTTATGTTCATCATGCATTATCATTATTAATGGCCATTATTCTCTCTAGCATTATGGAAGCTCCATCTTAGGGTCAAGAGGTTCTCAAATATGGCCAGTTAAACAGCTACAAGGTCTCCAGAAATCTCGAACTGCTACTGGATGGTGAATCATTATCATTGATTATCTTCTGCAATGAGGGAAGGTATCCTGAGGTTTTCTTCTTCCACCAGTATAAGGTTGGGTACTATTCACAGGTTCAGTTGAATAAAGTAACCCACTATATCACTACACCAAGATTGCAGTTATTTTTCAGAGCATTTTTTTCTTTTTCTCTTTTTCTTCATTATGTTTGTAATTTCGTTTTATTATTTCCTGCTGGAAAGCTATGAAATGGAAATGATGCAATCTACTGCTGTGAAATAATATTGTGCTTGAGTCTCTTCCCAATAAGCCCTTGAGGTTTACACCATGATGGCTTCATTAAATTAATCAGATCCGCTGCAAATGGAATACCTCTTTTGGCTTTGGACCCTTTATTAATCCAGTTTGGGCTGCCTATAGCCACAAACCAGATATGAATCTAGGATTATAGCACAACTGCTCATATCATTCAGAATCCCCCCTACAAGAGTTGTGAAAGGTGGCCTCCAAACTTCTGCGGAGACACTTAATGGGGAGCTCAAAGCTTTATACATCACAAATGAATAAAAGAATGGATGAATGAGCTAAAAGAGGTCCTTTAAAGTTGACCCTGCTCATTCAGATGGTAGAGAAATACTTTTGTCACTCCCACAATCAGCACCCTGGAGAGAGTCTCCAAGAAGCTGCTGAAGGAGGAATACCTGGAGTTAAAAGATCAGGTTTCAAATTACAGCTGTGCCATGTACTTCTCTTGTGATACTGGAAAACTCAGTCTCCTTGGGTTGTGCTTGTTCAGTCGTTTCTGTTGTGTCTGACTCTTTGTGACCCTATTTGGTATTTTCTCAGCAGAGATACGAAAAAGGTTTGCCATTTCCTTCTCCAGTTCATTTTGCAGATGAGGAAACTGAGGTAAACAGGGTTGTCTGTTTCACTTGTCTGCAAAATGAGGGGTTTGGATTAGATGACTTGTGAGGTCCTTTCATCTCTAGATTCTCACCCCAATTGTTGATTACTTGTTTAGACAACTCTATTTCAGATAAAGCTACTAATCTTCTAAGTGATATAGAAAAGTGATAGCTATCTATATAATTGTATGCCCTGAGGCATAGTGGAAAAGGAAGACACTAGACTGTATGTGGCAGCTAACAAGCTTATGGTGGGGACTTAAGGTAATGTAGAGATCAGTGCAGAACCCAGAAACCATTGAAGGGTTTGGGCAGTGGAGTGGAAATGAAACAGGATAACAGAAACACTGAAGCACGAATACAGAACTGGAAGGATCTTTAGAGGTATCTAGTATAACACCTTTTTCAAACAGGAAATTGAGTCTCAAAGAAACAAAAGACTTGTCCAAAGTCACATAGATAATAAAGGTCAAAGCTGGGTGAAAGGTCAATGAGATAAAAAATTGTCCTTTAGGAAATTTACAAAATCCCACAGACCTGCAAGGAACTATGTTGTTAGACATTTTGCAGCAAAATGGAGGATGCATATCCTTTTCTCCCCACTTTCTCAGTCCTAAGATTAAAATAAGTGCATTATTTGAACAAATTATTTCTTCCTAGACATGATGGAAGTATTAAAGATTTCCATTACTGTCAGGTTTTTTCTTTCTTGTTAGCATTTGCAATATTAAAATCTGTCATTATGAGGTAAAATATGCATGATCCCTAAAACCTATGCAGGCTGCAACAAGATCTCATTGCTGTAAATTTGTCTTCTCTTGCCTTCCATTCCTGCTTCCAGTGTCCTATTTCTAATATACTGATGTCTGATAATTGTAGCCAGGAGCTAATTAGGAAGTACGATTAGAGAATAACAGAAACCAGGACCATTTAACCAGAAAAAAGGAGATTGGGAGAGGAAGAACCAGTCATTGTGTCGCAGAAACTCCCCAAGCAATACCCCAAAGGACTTTGTTCTGGGACTAAAAGGATAGAAATATAGATTGATGCCCTGTTCTGATTTCTAGTGAAAGAGAGGACCAAGACAAAGTTGGGGAGGGAGGAAGAAGGGGAAGGAGAAGGGGAAAGGAATAAGTATCTACTATGTGCCAGGCACTACGCCAAATGCAAATACTGTCTCACTTGATTATTTGAAGAAAACTTTCAGCTCTTGGGAAGTCAAGTTCAGTTGTCCCCATATATGAAGACTTCTGGAAGTTCACTAGGTGCTCACAATTTCTGAATGGATCACCACATTCCTGTCTGCAAGTGAATTATCCTTGCTCAGCTCCTAACCAGAAGCATCAAAGAACTGAAATGACCTATTAGTTTTCATTCCTAAGCAAGAGAAGATAGAGAGAAAGACTGACTTTGACCCAGAAAGGTTTTCCAGAAACACTGAAGCACGAATATAGAATTGGAAGGATCTTTAGAGGCCATCTAGTATAACACCTTTTTCAAACAGGAAATTGAGTCGCAAAGAAATAAAAGACTTGTCCAAAGTCACATAGATAATAAAGGTCAAAGCTGGGTGAAAGGTCAATGAGATAAAAAATTGTCCTTTAGGAAATTTACAAATTTAGACAACACTTGGTCTCTGGATGGCATATTATAGGAAAGTAATGTTTCTCAGTGTAAGACCATTTACTTAATCTACTTAGATGTTTTGTAACATGTTCTTAATAGAAATATCTGAATGAGACCACAGTGCCCCCAGCTGGATGTAATTGCTAACAGTGATTGGCTAATTGAAGATGTATCTCCTAAAATCATCAATACCACTTTCTGGGTAGACTGTGCCATACCTCTCTCTAGTAAAAGATGACCTCTCCCCATACTGAAGTGAGCAAATTGAAGCCATTGGGAGGTCCCTCATCTCCCTTCCTCCATGCCTTAATACTCCTCTCTACATTTTATCCTCTTTTGAAGCCTAATATAAGAAAAGGGCAGAATATGAAGTCAGGACTAAGTTCAAATTCCGATCTGCTGTTTATTGTCTATGTGAACTTGGGCAGGGCACTCAATGTCCTTGGATCTCCCTCTGTTTTCTCATCTGTAAAATGAGCAGATACAACTAAATGGCTTTTGTGAGGTCTATGGAAATTTTAAGCACATAATTCTTATTCATCTAAACACAGAGGGACCAGACTTCAAAACTGAATCAATCAATCAATGTAAACCAGATTTGAACAATTCCTTAACAGTTTGGGAGGAGCAATGTGCTTTAATCATTGGATAAAGACAGATGAAACTGCACAGGAAATATCTTGTGATTGGTTGAATGAATTAGACATATATCTGGACCTATCACCATAACACAGTAAGTGAGTTTAGGATCACACATTTCAGCAGCAGGTCAGTTGAGGGATGAAGGACTCCTGAGAGGGAATTGCATTAGAGGAGATGAAAGATGGAGTTTCTCTCCTTCCCCCTTCAAATAACCATGTGAACTTTGAAGACTGGGAGACAATGAGTGTCCCCAGAGGCAGCAGTGACTGATGACAGCATGTTCATTAAGAGTTAAGAGATATACTGAGGATGAACTAACTGGACATTGAAGAAAGGCAGCTTTAGGACTTTATAAGAGAACTAACCCTTGGAGTCCAGAAGAGAGCTATATCTAAGAGGAGTTTCATAAGGATTACAGGAAGGGAGAAAAAGACTCCTGGGAACCAAGGGCTGTGAGTTGGCCCTTTCTGCTCCATAAATTCCTTAAGTTTGAGCCCACCTTCTCCTGGGATCCCAAGTATACAAAGGGAGAATATGCCCTTAGTTTGGGGGATGTTTGGGTAACAAACATCTTTGCTATACCTGCTTAGAAAATACCCTTTCTAAGATAATTGTCTGGCTGATAATCAATCAACAAGACTGGGACCTGTGACAGTGCTAGAAAACCTTCAGGCCCTCAAGGTTAACCCTGAGACCCTAAGGGGAGAAGTAGTTAGCTCCTCTCAGGGGAAGCCATAAGCCATTTTGAGTGAAAGTCGGGGAGTGACTTGAGAGAGGGTTCTATACTACATTCCTCTGCTCCAGCCTTAGAGGTTAAGAGAGCTTTTTACTATGTCAGTGCTAATTAACTTCTATTTGTACCTTTGGTCCTTTCCCCTCATGTCTCCTTTGGGAGCTTGTCTCACAGGTAACTCTCTCTCTCTCTCTCTCTCTCTCTCTCTCTCTCTGGCCTCCCTCCCCCACCATCTTCTTGTATTTCCATACCTCCTGGCTTATTTTCTACTTCCTATAAACATGCTTGACCCCACTTCCCTCTTAAAAATCCTTGCCTTTACTCTGCCATTTAACTAAATTATTGTTTTATTTCTGCCCATACGATCATGGCTACAATCCTAGAAAGAGCAGTGTATACTCACACAAGCTCTTCTCCACCCTCTTGCTCACTGCAGTCTATCTTCTGATTACCCCCATCATTATACTGAACAACTCCTTCGAAAGTCACCAGTGGCCTTAATTTTTATAAATCTGAAGACTTTTTTTAGGCCTCACTCTTGGCTTTTGTGTAGCATTTGATGCTGCTGACTAGTCCTTCCTTTGGTTATCATCTCTTCCCTTGGCTTCTTTTACACAGTTCTATCCTGGATATTTTACCTGTCTGACAGTCCTTTCCATTTGTGCTTTATCCTCCTCTTATCCTCTAAGTGTAGCTATCCAATAAGATCCATAAGGACTTATATTTCTCTAGTCTTCCTCTTAATGATCTTATGTGACCATTTATTATTTCTGTAGATGACCACAGATTTACATGTCTATACTTAATCTATCATAAGCTACACTATTACTTCACCTAGATATACCCCCAGTATCTCAAACTCAACATGTCTAAAAGCAAAGGACTTTTGTAACTTCTTTCTTTTGGGGGGGGGGGGGAGGCAATCAGGGTTAAGTGACTTGCCCAAGGTCATACAGTTAGTGTCTGAGGCTGGATTTGAACTCAGATCCTGCTGACTCCAGGGCTGATGTTTTATATACTGCACCACGCTATTTTTTTTAAATGTCTATTGTTGGCACCACTGTTGTCTTAATTACCTAGGCTCTAAGCCTTTGAATCTTAATGCTTTCCCCTCCTTCATCCTACATTCCAATCAAGTTGGCAAATCTTATAGATTCTATTTCCGTATCACTTTCATTCACTCTCTCTGCTTATACATGTCATCTAATTCTGACCTTTGTCATCTTTCCCCTGGACAATCACAAGAGCCTCCTAACTGGCTTCTCCTCCTGCAATATCTTTTCCTTTCTACCCTTCTTTCATACAACTGCCTAAATAATCTTTCTAAGGAGCAAATCTGACCATGTCATACCCTTGCTAAAAATATTCAATGTCTCCTTACTGCTTATATAGGAGAAAAGGCAAACTCTTCAGTCTGATAGTTAAGCCCCTCTACAATCTGATGTACCAGGGTGTTACACTGGTACAGTGGAATGTTTCCTTGTCTAGGAGTTAGAGGGCTGAGGTTCAAAGTCTGCCTTTGTTTATTATTCCTTGTATAACCCTAGGTAACTTAGTCTCCATAGGTCTCAATTTACTCATCTAGGAATGGACTAAATAACTTTTGAAGTCTGCTCTAGACCTGGGATCCTATTCTATCCATCTTTATTTCATGTTTTTTCTCCTTTGTGCATTTTATATTTCACCCAGACTTTATTGAATGTCCCCTGAATGTGACATTCTGTCTTCTGCCTCTGTGTATTAAGGTTGACTGTCCCACATGCCTAAAATAGACTCCTTCCTTCTCTTTGATTTTCAGAATCTTTATCTCCCTTCAAAATTAGGGTCATTTGACAACTCTTCTGTAAAGAATTCCATAATTCTCCCTCCCTCCCCATTTCCAATGTTTTCTCCTTCCTCACATTTTCTCAGAGTACTGCAAGGTATGTGTCTGACCAGGTTATTCCCATACTCAGTAAACTCCAATGACTTCCTACTACCTAGGGTATCAGATACCAACCCCTTAACTTAGCATTTAAAGCTCTTCCCAGTTTAGCTATTTACTACCTTTCCAACGCCCTGACACACTAATCTCTTCCATGAATTCCATGATCTAACCATACTGGCTCTTCTTCACACATGATTCTCCGTCTCCTGTCTCTGCGTCTTTGAACTGGCTGCCTTCATGCCTAGAATGCTCTCCCTCTCACCTTCGTATCTTGGGATTCCCGGTTTCCTTCAATACTAAGCCCAAGCATTACCTTCTGCATCGAGATTCTCCTGATTCCTTGCAACTCCTCTTACCCCCAGTTACTGTTGCTAATCATAAGGACTGGCATTTTAAAGGTACTTTATGTTCTGCAAAATGTTTTGCACATACTATCTCATTTGATAGGTGCTATTTTTATCCCACTTTACAGATGAGGAAACTGAGGCTTAAAAGCTTAAATTTCTTGCCCAGGGACACACAGCTAGGTTAAGGGGGGTATTCAAACTCAAGTCTCCTTGACTTGAGTCTAGTATTCTATCTATTACATTACTCCTAAAACTACCTTGGGTACATTTTATATATATTCTCTATATATACATGTTGCCTTCTCATTAGAATGTAAGCTCCTCAAGTGTAGGGCCTATTTCCCTTTCATTTTTATATCCCTGACCCTCAGCACAGGCCTAGCATATAGTAGGCACTTAATAAATGTTTATGATTGATTAGCACCATCACACTTCCTCATTATTCTGGAAGTAGAAGATAAACTCTTTGAGGGCAGGAACTGTGTCATTTGGTCTAGTATGGTGCTTGTCTCATAGTAGACACATGATTAATGTTGAATTAAATAAATGATTTATGTTCTTAAGCAGGCTATCTGCTGGAAGGAGCTCCTCAAAGCCCAGTCATTAGCATTCCATTTTGTTATTCAGGTATATTCCCCATTGTAAATTACTAAATTGATAGTCTGGCTTCCAAATCTGTTTCCTTAGAGTTTGGTTAACATGAGCTAATTTCCTCCAGGGTACTTGGATGAACTGATTAAAGAGTGCTCTTGACCTACAATATTGAGGACCAGGCCTTAGATCAAAGGAACTTGCCCTTATTCTATGTGAGGGCAAGGCTGTAATACCTTAGGCCTGAGTGGTAGATCTCTATCAGCTCAAGGCAGAGAGAACTTGGTATTTTCACTTAATCACAAACCCCCATTACTGTGTTTTTGTTTTTTTATTCATGTGTTACTGCAGGAGGATCTGAAAAGTCCCTCTTGGGAAGAAAAGGTACAAATGCCCTGTCACTTTGATTACTGTGGAGCCTCTAGCTACTCAATGTTAAATTCAGCCTTGATGAATGACTTCACCGAGCATCATTTCCTCTCAATTGTTCTGAATTTAAGCTGTGATGATAAAAATGGACACCCCTAAGGAAAGCCTCCAAACAGAAGGTCTTCCAAACAGCTTGGTTCCCGCCTTTGCTTCTTGTCACCATCTTGGAAACTGTAATAGTGGATGGGGGTGTTAGTCTTCACAATGCAGGATTATAGCTCTCTCCCCTCACCTCCAATCTTACCACCACTGGAATGGGATGCCTAGCGCTTATGAGTCACAGATTGCTGCTTGTTGTTTGTCCTACACTCTTGAAGAGGACCATGACATCACAGAGGTGATGCTGTGACATCTAAGTGAATTGGATTTAAGTGAGGGAGGGCTATGCAAAGTCACCAGTCTCATTTTCTCCTCCAGAGCCAGTCTGGGTCCAGTGGCCAGATATAGATGAGGACAATTAGAGATGGCCCAGGATGTAGTGGAAGACCTTGGCCTTTTAAGCTAAGGTCTTTCTGAGTTCTCAGTTTGATTGAGGCAAAACCCATTCAGTGATTAGGGCTGTTTAAGAAGTGAGCCAAGGGATGGCCCCTTTAACAAAAAAAAAAAAAAAATCAATCTGGGAGAGGAAGATCCCCAGGGTTTCTGGCTAAATGAGATACAATTACTATTTACTTTCACTCTGAACCCTGGGCCCAAGCAATAACCATTAAGTGGTGCTTGGGTAGGGACCCATTGTTGGCCAATCAATGAAAGCCAGAGTAGATTGGGTCTAAGGCCTGGGCTTTTAAAGAAAGAGATTCAACCAGAAAACCCCAAGATAACTCTACTACAAGCATATAAGGAAAGAATATACCCCAAAGAAAAAGGGTGTGAGTGCCAGCCTGGGTCAAACCAGGGAACTCTAGCATCACCAAAACTGAGGGCTAGGCAGAGGCCATGAAATAGAGACCTGAATGCGGCTCATGCCATACAGCAATATGGGATAGAACAAATACTATCTTGAAGGAATATAAGGTATCAGCAAAAGAGGGTTTGTTTCATGCACTATCTCCACTTAACATGATACTCTATGGTGGTGACATTTTGAGCCGTGGAAAGTGGAGTCATGAAACTTGAATTTCAGGGCCTGGTATCTAGTAGGTGCTTAATAAATGTTTAATGACTAAATGATTATTGATTTTGACTCTGCCACCTCTGTGACCTTGGACCAGTCCCTTAACCATTCTGAATACTCATCTGTAAGAATTAAGGGGTTGGATTAGATGACCACTTTGAGCCCTTCAAACTCCAAATCTAAGATTCTATGAGCCTTGCCTGTGATGTTGGTACCACTGGGGCCCAGACAAAGAACGCCTGGCCCTTTCTCCCCTTCACTATTCTCTTCTATGTGCACTGTGGTGTGCCAGTGGAGGCCATCCATCATCTGAAGACACAATGCATATGCAGATAAGGTAGATTGCAGGTACTCAGTCTCAGGTGACCTACTTGGCTCTGTTGAAGGTTAAAGCAGGAATCTATTTCTTCCTGTTTCATTTCCTCTTGCCCTAACCCCTATCCTAGAGGTCATGCTCCTGTCTTGCTATTTCTTCTTGCTTCTACCCCAAAGAAATCCCAGGTTCATGGAGGTGCAAGGAAGGTCCTTTTCTGTTTGGTCCTCAGGCTCCCCTTCTTTACTTCTATACTTCACCATCTAATAAAGCTCTCAGTCTATTGGTATGGTACAGCCAAAAGAACACTGGCTCTGAAGGCAGAGGCTTGGGTTCAAGTCCTACCTCCAACATTTACTTACTGTGTCACTTTTCGCAAGTCACTTCACCTCAATGGACCCAAGTTTTTATTTTTTTTCATTTATAAAATGATGAGGTTGGACTAGGCTATTGAAGACCTTTTCATCTCTACATCTGTGTTCCTATGATTCTATCCAGAGATTTTATGAAAGTATCTTCTCTCTCCTCTGTTGGCAGCTAGGTGGAGCAGCGGATAGAATGGTAGGGCCATAGTCAGAAAGATCAGAGTTCAAATCCTACCTCAGACACTTAATAATTATGTGATCTTGGGCAGGTCACTTAGCTTGTCTGCCTCAGTGCCTTCAATTGTCAAATGGGGATTATAGTAGAACCTACCTCTCAGGGTTGTTCTGTTAATGGTTTATAAAGCACTTAACAGTGCCTGGTACATAGTAAGTCCTTTAATACATGTCTGTTTCCTTCCTTCTTTCCTTTCTTCCATTCTGCATATGTACAATGCAGCTCCCTAGATCTGAGCCTCCAACCAAATCAACACCAATTCTATGTTCTTCTTTCCCAAACCGTTCTGAACCTCCAGGTCCTCTAAAACACAGTCCTGTTCCGGATCATTAGTGTTTAGGGCTCCCAACCCGCAATTTATTCACTCCATAATCCTGCTTACTTGCCCATAGCATTGACCTTTCTTTGTCTTGTACCATTAATCTACTGAAGCCCTATAGTCACATAGGTCAGTCATTTGGCCTTATTATTCCCCTATTGATACGCTGTGTTTTTCAGGTGAGAGAGCGAGGGTGGGCTGACAGCCCTAGCTATTAGAACCCTTACATCTCTTAGTTATAAAGTATTTTAAGATTTCTCAAACATTTAAGATACATTGACTCATTTGACCCCCATTACAACCCTAGAAAGAGGCTTCTCCTGTTGCTATTCCCATTTTGTAGAAGAGAAAGCTGAAACTCAGAAAGGTTAAGTGACTAACCGAAGGCCACACAGTTAGTAAATTCTGGTGCCCAGACTCACATTCCAAGAGAAGAGTTCTGTCCGCTAGACCACACTGCCTTATTTGGTATAACAGAGTCACTTCTATGAGTTCCATTCTTAATTAACTTATTTCTTTTATTCTTTTTGTCGTTATTTGGTCGTTTTCAGTCCTGTCTGACTCTTCACGACTCCATTTTGGGTTTTCTTGGCAAATATACTGGAGTAGTTTGCCACTTCTTTTTCCAGTACATTTTACAGATGAGGAAACTGAGGCAAATGGGGTAAATTACTTGACCAGGGACACACAGCTAATAAGTATCTGAGGCCAGATTTGAACTCAGAGAGATGAGTCATCTTGACTTCAGGCCTAGTGCTCCACCCACTGTGCAACCTGCCCCCTGTGTTGTCTTACCAAGGAACCACTACCTCTTCATTACTTTGATTTCTGTAGTAGGGTTAACACGCATGATGATAACCACTGTAATTTCTATTGAACAAGCATCTACTGCTGAGGCCCAAACCTGTCACCTCAGTTTCCTCTTCTGTAAAAAGAAGAAGAAGAAAAGTCTTTCATAAGTTCCTTATGATTTCTCCTTCCTTTTGATCTGAGGGTCAAATCCAGCACAGCCTGTTTTTGTAAGGCCTTCTAGCTAAGAATACATTTAAAATACAATAAAACTTTATTTTAAAATGTAAAAACCATTCTTAGTGGATGTGTTATATAAAAATAGGCAGCTGGCCAGATGTGACCCTCCAGCAGCAGTCTGCCCACCCCTGGACTGGACAGATAACCTTCGGGTTTAGATTGATGAACCTTGGGGCCTTGTGCCTGATGTGGTACATTCCAGGATAGTGATTCCATTTAATTTCCACTATATTCCACTATTTCCCTGTGTCCCCACTCAGGAAGGTAAACAAAGTGAGGTCCATCAGTCTGAGACAGGCAGTGTTCTCTTCTTGTTTGAAAGGCTCTCTGGGAGTCCAGGGAATCAGGTATTAGAACTTTACTCACTTTCCAGCACACGTGTACAAAAAACTTCCATTCAACAAAACCCAACTAACTAGAAAAATATATTTATACACATATACACATATGTACGTATTTAAAGTACTGAACATGTGTATATATAGTGAATATATTAGTGTATATATGCACACATATATATGTGTGTATATATATATATTTCAAATTATTTAGGCTTTGTTGAGTGGAAGCATATATGCCTATAAACAAACATGCATATATACAATATACATATAATATACATACAACACATATGTATGTATATATATATACACACACATGCACACAATACACATATATATACATACACACAGATGCAGGAGAAATAGGCAAGTCATTGGGATTTAACTAATAATTTCCTGGAGCTGTCATGAGATCAGTCAAGTAAGTATATACTGAAACTTGTATCTTCAACATCTATTTTTTGTTCATTTATTTCAGTCATGTCTCTGGATAGAATCATAGGAACACAGATGTAGAGATGAAAAGGTCTTCAAGAGCCTAGTCCAACCTCATCATTTTACAAATGATGGGGTTTTCAATATCTATAATCCTATGTAAGTTATTATACATTCTTCCCCTTTGCACACAGGAAGGACTGGTCTTCCTGCTGCTCCCCACCATAACTCCATCTCTTCTTTCCATGCCTTTGTAGGAAAACCACCACCCAGTTTTGGAATACCCTCCCTCTTCACCTCTGTCTTTTCTTTAAAATCCCAAATTTCCTTCAAAACTCTTAAGTACCACCTTTTACACATAGCCTTTCCTGATCTCCTAGCTACAGCGCCTCCCCTGCTACAAAAAATTACCTTGTATCTATTTTCTATGTAGATATATGTATAAATGTTGTTTCCTGATGAAACATAAGGTCCCTACAGGCAGAAACTACTTTCTTTTGCCTTTGTATTTCCAGGGCCTAGCAGAGTACCAGGCATATAGTAGGCATTTAATAAATGCTTGTTGATTAATTGATTGAGGTTCACTGTGGTGCACATGTGTACTAGAGGGCTTTCTGAATCCAAGGCAGTTTTAATTATACTCAGTAGACTCTGCTTACTAAACAGAATATAGTCTCTTTACTAAGGCAGGAAATCAGATCATCCAATTAATCACAACATCCCACTCCCAGAAGATCCTGTAAATGGCAATTTTCCTGTATTAACAACATCTTTTCCTAGCACAAGTCACAGCTTTGTCCATATGTACAAATAGAATCTGCTGACTTCTAATAGTCTTTATTTGGTCTGCAAACTGCTCTCCCTCCTCATCTCTGGTTCTTCCTGGTGTCACGGAAGCCAGAAGGCACCCAGAGGTTTCCCCCATTGGCTCTGTTTCTGTTACAAAGGGAAAACAAAAAGAAAATGAAAACAAAAAACAAATGTGCAATTTCCAATTTCTCTCTCTCTCTGAACCAGGAGAAGGCACCAGCTTGTGCTGGAACGAATTTCATTACCATCATGGCTGAGAACACAGAGGATCCCCCCGCCCCCCGGAGCTTGTGATCTCTGAGGCACCACTCAGCGTGTCATCCGTTGCTCCATCCTCTCGGAGAGGGCCACTCCTATTCTCTGCATGTGGCTCTGTTTCTACCTTGCACTCCAGGATGCCTTCCTAGGCCTCCCTCCCACAGTTTTCCATAGCTTGAATTATTCCCTTCTGGGCAAGTGCTTCATGCCCGCCCCGAGTTGGTTCCAACTGAGTCTGTCTGTGGAGATCCGCTCATGAGAACACCATGTCCCAACGCTGGCTCATGACTGATGTCTCACAAGGGTTGATGACCATCTCCCTGCCGTCCTCGCTGCCGTCTCCCATTATGTCTGTGTCTAGGCAGAGGCGGGAGGCCATGTGCTTGATGCGGGGGCCAGACTTAGCCCATCGCTAACAAAAGCAAAGAGGACAGAGAATGAGCTGGGATCTTGCTGACTAATGGCCCTTTTCCCCATCAACAACTCCATGAGCTATGGCCTAATCAAAAACGCCTAAGGTATTTGGCTGGGACCTTCTAGGGAATTGATCTCACACAGTAATAAAGTGGCAACTAATTGCTCAAACTAGTGTGGGTTGTTGTTTTCCTTTTTTAAAATTAAAACACACACACATCCAAAGTCAATATATCTGCCAGGAAAGCTTATTAGCAGAAGATCTCTTACCTGGGAATAGGCTTTGGGGTGGAAAGTAATTCACAAAAACATTCGAAAAAACTTTATCAGTGAGTGCATGGGTGATGGGGGGAGGGGGGAAGAAAACAGATTTAGACCTGGAAGGAACTTTAGAAATCATCTAATCTGACCTCCTCATTTTATAGATAAGGAAACTGAAGCTTAGAGATATGTGTTTCCCCAATATGACTTTCCCAAGGTCATGTAGGTATTAAGAGGTGGAGAAGGTAGTCAACCCAGGTCCCCAGACTCCAAACCCTTTACACTACAACATGCTCCGAGATATGGAGATAGTGGGTATGGAGATTGCACAGAGTAGCTTGGCTATGAGCAGCTCTCTCTGTGATGGGTCAGGGAGATGGGGGTAAGTGAAAGGAAGGGATCGAAACAATTGGTTGTACAAAAGTCACTCAGTTTCTGCTTGCATTCAGTGAAGTGCCAGCTTCAAGATGACTTATGCCCTACAATGATCAAGACCAAATGTATCCTATGCTGGGGGGGAACCAGGAGGCATAAAGCCATTATCCATTTATTAATATAGCATTTAGCACCAAAGTACCAAGCCTTTTGATAGGCATGTGCCTAGATTGTAAGCCCCTTGAATACAGGGGCTATGCCATAATAATAATACATTTCCAGTTTCCAACCCTGTGAGGTTAGTTTAATACAAATGTTACTATCCCAAATTTTTTTTTGGGGGGGAAGAGTGGTTGGATATGTAATTTTATTGGTGTAGGGGAGAGGTGACAAACACAAGGCCCTCAGATGACACAAAATTTAACAAAATAAATAAAAATACAACAGAACACAGTTAAGGTTAATAGATGGTTTTCTAAGTCACTATGTGAGTAGCAGGAAAATTTATTTTCCCTACCCCCTCACCACACTAGAGATGGCTACTATTATATACAAACATGTATGTGTGTGTACATGTATATATGTGTATACATACACACGTGTGTGTGCACAAAATCATTCTATACATACTTCTATTTATCAGTTCTTTCTCTGAATTGCAGCTAGGGTCTTCCTTCGTATGTTCTTTGTAGTTAATTTAGGTATTTACAATAGTCAAAATGACTTACTCAATGGAAATGCTTGTTTTATTCCATAAATGAGAAATTAAATAAATGAAAATTTAAAAAGAGAGATAATAGCCAGGAAAAAAAGCAAGCAGCAGGGATTCCTATGTATGGTTGAGTGATTCCCACTTCTAGTGGAGTTTTACACCATACGGTTAGACAACTCCATCCAGCAATGTAGGTCAGCAACTATTCAGTAACATGAGTCTTAGTTACCTAGCCACTCAGTGGTAAAATGACTTAACCACAGTCAGAAAGCATTCAGAGGGTAGAACCTGAACCCAGATTTCCCTATCACACTACCCACAGAAGCTGTTCCAAAACTTCTCTTTTCTCCTCAAGCCTCCCACACCCCACCTTCCCCCACCTCTCAACTGAGGGTCTCACATCTTGCTTTACTTAGAAAATTGAGGTCTTTTGCCTGGAGCTCCTTCTTCTTTTCTCTTCATTTTAAAACACCTTGAACTCATTCTCTGCTTTCTCTTCCTTTTCTCTAGTCTCTGATAAGGAGATGGTGCTTCTTCCTAAAACCAATTTTTTCTCCATGTGCCTTTGATACTATCTTCTCTGGCAGATTGAGCCCTCAATAATTCCCTCTTTCTAATCTTCAATCTCTCTCTATCTACTGGTTCCTTCCCTACTGCCTTAAAACATGCCTGAATCTCTCTGATTGCTAAAATACTTTCACTGGACCCTATAATTCCCTCAAGTTATTCTCCATCTCTCTTTTACCATTCTCAGTCAAACTGCTTGAAAATGTTGTCTACACTTGCTACCTTTGCTTCCTCTCCTCAGTTCTTTGCAATCTGGCTTTCAACCTCATCACTCAAATGAAACTATTGTCTCCAAAGTCACAGACAATCTCTTAATTGCCAAATTTTCTTGACCGTGTTTGATACTATACACCACACTCTCCTCCATATACTCTTTCCTATTTGGGTTTTCACTATACTATTTTCTCCTGGTTCTCCTCCTATCTCTCTGACTGATCCTTCTTAGTCTCCTTTGGCAGGTTAACATCGATAGTATGCCCTCTAACTTTTCGTTTTCCCTCTTTCCTCTTCTAATATTGTCATTTTCTTTCCTTTCCTTTCACCAAGTCTATGACCAAGGTTCACTGGTAGAACTCAATTTTTTTCTGTAAAATAGTATTTTATTTTTTCCAATTACATGTAAAGATAGTTTTCAACATTCATTTTTATAAGTTTTTGAGTTCCAAATTTTTCTCCCTCTCTCCCTTCCCTCTCCTCTCTCCAAGAAGGCAAGCAATCTGATATAGGTTATATATGTGCAATCATGGACACATATTTTCACATTGGTTGTGTAGAACCCAATATCTTGAAGCATTACTGCTGGGCCCTGTAATAGACCCACTCAGCCCTCACCTGTTTATCATCTCCTTCCTTGCAAGGAGAGAGCTGCACCTGAGAGCCAGGGAAAAGCATGTGCACTGACAAACACAGTTGCTGCTGGCAGATCTGCTGTGCATAAGTATAAGCCCATTCCTGAAAGAGAAGGGAAAGAAATGAAGGAGGACTCAAATTTGGAAACACTGGAATCCTGAAAGACTGGAATACCCTCTTGAGAAGAAAAGCAGGAGAAGTAGCAGGGAAAGAAAAAGGAGGAGGAGGAGGAGGAGGAGGAGGGGAAGGAAGGGAAGGAGGAAGAAGGGGAGGAGAGGGAGAGGGATGGAAATGGTGGTAAGGACGACAATGATGATGGATCAGACTTGGGTTTGGGAAGGTCTTTGCACATAGATCCCTATCAATAGTTATCAATAGTCAATCCCTTCCTTGAATAAAGGTTTTGAGTAGTGATATGGGTCACATATTGAGAGGTATTCATCAAAAGGAAGGACAGAGAAAGACAGCAGAGCAAAAGAGGAAAGGGAGGAAGAGAGAGAGACAAAGAAACAGAGACAGAGACAGAGAGAGGTGAGAGAATGAGGGAAGAGAGAAATGATGGTGTGGTGGGGGGAGGCTTTCAACTATGAACCTCTCCAAATAGGAAAGATCAATGGATCTAAACCCACACCTCTTCTCTCTTCAAGTCTTTTTCCTCTCCAATATATCCTCCACACAGCTGCAAAATTTACATTTCTTAAACATAAACCAGACCATATCACTCTCTAGCTCAAGAAACTCTAGTGGCTCCCTATTACCTCTCCTATAAAATATGGTCTCCTTTGTTGGGCATTTAAAGCCCTTCACAACCAGACTTCAATCCATCTCTCTAGATTTATTTCACATTACTATCATTCATATGTTCTATTCTCCAACAAAGTTGGCCAATTCTCTAATCCCTGGACTTAGAATTCCCTCTCTTGCCTCTGTATCTTTGCACAGGCTCTCTTCCAAACCTGCAATATTCTCTTCACCATTACCTCATGGAATCCATAGCTTCCTTTAAGGCTCAGCTGAGGTACCACCTCATAAAGGAAGCCTTTCCTGATCTCACTCCCCAATTGTTAATGTTTATCCACAAAACTACTTTGCATTTATTTATCTATGGACTGTTGAATCCCTCCCTAGTTAAATGTAAGCTCCTTGCGGTTAGGGACAATTTCTTTTTTGTCTTTGTATACCTAGAATTGAGAACAGCGCATTGTACAAAGTCCTTCCATAGAGTACAAGCCTATTCTTTGACAGATGAAGAAAATAAGAAAAAGGAAGATTAAATTACTTACATACACTCATATAAATATTATTATTATTATTGCTACTACAATGACTATTACTATTGTTAATAAGAATAAAAACACACAGCTGGCATTTATTTCATACTTTTAAGTTTTGCAAAGTGCTTTCCATACACTATCTCATTTGATCTTCACCTGGGAGGGAGGTGCTAATATTATTCCAATTTTATATATAAAGAAACTGAGGCTAAGTGAGAGTAAGTGACTTGTCCAAGGTCACACAGCTAAGAAGTGTCCAAGGTCACACAGCTATGAGGTGTCCAAGGCTGGATCTGAACTCAGTTCTTCTTGATTCTAGGCCTAGCACTCTATCTACTGCACCACCCAGTTGCATAATTAAGATCTGAACCCAGGTGCTCTGAAAATTCAATCCAGCTTCTCTCAGGATTCCAAACTGATACATTTCAGTGCCTTAATCCCTTTTTCCACAGGGCTAAGCCTAAGGACTGGTAAGAGATTTTCTGACAGCCTGAAAGGAAGAGAAATTTGTGTCGTTTATCAAGACAAGTAGTTATATTTATACTATATATTTCACATGAAAATCCTCAGTTCTCTTTAAATGGTTCACTGTTCCTAACTCTCTGGTGAGATGAGAATGGGGACCAAGGTGGGTAACATGGGAAACCCAACCCTGACAAGAGTCTTCCTTTCTTCTTGTAAAATGTGAATAATTCAGGGAACTGCCCCTTCTTTTCTTTACACTGGTGAGATTAAGATAAATACCCCAAGATTATAGACTAAAAGGGACCCTTAGAGGTCATCTATTCCAATCTCCTAATACTGAGAAAAATGAAGCCAAGGGAGGTGAGCTGATTTTCATTTTAAAAACTTTTTAAAATAGTATTTTAATTTTCAGTTTTAAATTCTCTCCCTCCCTTCACTCTCTCCCCCACTCATTGAGAAGGTAAGACACATTCAATTCAGTATACATATGAAGTTATGCAAAATATATATTCCGTATCAACCATGTTCTAGGAAAAATAGCAAGCAAAATAAAGGGAATGAATGCTTTAATCTGCACTTCATGTCCATCAGGTCTTGGACAAGCAGAAACAGCAACAACGACAATTTGGAGGGTGATAGCATTTTACATTACAAGTCCTTTGGGTTCGTGGTGGATCACTGTGTTGATCAGAGTTACTAAGTCTTCCACAGTTGACTGTCTTTCCAATATTGCTGCTACTGTAGATTATTTTCCAAAATGTTCTGGTCACTCCATATTGTACCATTCCATATGACTTCCCACATTTTTTTTTCTTTTGCAACTATCTTCTTCATTTCTTACAGCAAAATATTACATATTCCATCATATTCATATACCATAACTTATTCATCCATTCCACAACTGAGGGTATCCCTCAGTTTCCAATTCTTTGCCACCACACACACAAAAAGAACTGCTATAAATGTTTTTCTACTAACGGATATTCTCCCTCATCCTTTGATTTCCTTGGGGTATAAAACTAGTATTGGTATTGGCTATAAAGGTACACACAGCTTTATAATCCTTTGGACATAGTTCCAAATTATTCTCCAGAATGGTTGAACTAGTTCACAACTCTACCAACAGTGCATTACTATATCTATTTTCTTACATTCCCTCCAGAATGTTATTCTCCTTTTCTGTCATCTTAGCCAGTCTGATGGGTGTGAGTTGATATCTCAAAGTTGTTTGAATTTGCATTTCTCTAATTACTAATGTTTTAGAGTATTTTTATATAACTACTGATAATGTTGATTTCTTCCTCCAAAAACTGCCAGTTCATATATTTTGACTATTTATTAGTTGGGGGATGGCTCCTATTTTTTTTATAATTTTTTAATAAATTTGATTCAATTCCTTATATATTTGAGAAATGAGACTTTTATTGAAGAAACTTGCTGCAAAATTCCCTCTCCCCCTTCTCCCGTTTCCTGCTTCTCTTCTAATTTTGTCAGGATTTCTTTTGTTTGTACAAAATCTTGTTAATTTTATGTAATTAAAATCATCCATTTTACTCCTTGTGAATCTCAGTATTACCTCTTATTTGGTCATGACCTCTTCTCCAGTCCATAGATTTGAGATAATTTCTTCCATGCTCCCCTAACTTGCTTATGATATCATCCTTTATGTTTAAATCATGTACTCATTCTGAGTTTGTCTTGGTATACAGTATGAGATATTGGTCTATGCCTAGTTTCTCCTTTCCAGCTTCACACTTTTTTCATTAATTCCCTTGATAGTCTTG
Organism: Pseudochirops cupreus; assembly: GCA_028627135.1. Lineage (NCBI taxonomy): Eukaryota > Metazoa > Chordata > Mammalia > Diprotodontia > Pseudocheiridae > Pseudochirops > Pseudochirops cupreus. The sequence continues at coordinate 180,199,712 of CM053581.1, read as the reverse complement.
ACCTTTTGTTCTTCCAGATGAATTTTGTTATCATTCTTCTAGCTCTATAAAGTAATTCTTTGGTGGCTTGATTGGCACAATACTGAATAAGTAAATTAATTTAGGTAGTATTGTCATTTTTATTATATTGACTCAGTCTATGCATTAGCAGTTAATATTTTCCAGTTATTCAGATTTGTCTTTATTTGTGTGAAAAGTGTTTTATAATTGCGTTCATATAGTTTTATGCCCTGTATTAGGGTCAATTTTTGTAAAGATGCCCTGTACAACTTTTAAAAAAAGGCATACTGCTTTCTATTCCCATTCAATATTCTCCAGAGAGCTATCATATTTAACTTTTCTAAAATTCTATTCATCTTCATTTCTTTATTATTTATTTTATAGTTAGATTTGTCTAGATCTGAGAGAGATAAATTGAGGTCCCCCACTAGTATAATTATTTCCTCCTGTAATTAATTTAGCTTTTTCTTCAAGAATTTAGATGATATGCCTATATGCATATATACTCAGAATTTGATTTGACATGCTTTTTTAAAATTATAGAAGTGTGTTGAGAAAACTTGGCAAAAATGCTGATTTTACTCTGCCATTTTGGGTTCTTCCCCCCAAATCTGTGAATGGACTTTCCCAAGGTTGGTCTCTCTCTCTCTCTATCACTGTCTCTGTCTCTTTGTCTCTCTCTAGTAGATGAAGGAAAGGAAGTTGTCAGTAACTATAACTCTTTTTATTCCATGCTCTTCTTACCCAGTCAGCTATTTTTTTTAAATAGTTAACAAAAAGAGATTTGCTTAGCCATAACAGGAGAAGTAAATTCCATACCAATATGTAACTAGTGGGCCTGGAGCCAATTCCACTAAAAGCTCCCTTGCCCCTGGGTAGCCTGCTGTGGCTCTTGGGTACTTGAGCTACCAGGAAGTGATATGAAAAACCTGAACCAAGCAAGTCTTGAGGATAGTTTCAATACCTTTTAAAGACAAATTAGCATAAATTGCTCAAGGATAAAGGCTAGGATATTGTTCCCACTATAAAAATGCAAGTTTCTTGAGAACAGGGTCTATTTTTCATTTTGTCATTGCTTTCACAGCTCAGCCAGTTATTTCCAAGTGTTCTTCTCTGTGAGCCCTGGGCCTAGACCACTCTGGACTTGGCTCTTTCCAGGTCAGGATCCAGGGCAGAACACTGCTTTGGCCAATAAGTCTTTCCTGAATCTAACACATTATCAGCCTGCTTCTCAGGCTCATCTGTCATGTCCATTCTTGCTGCTATCCCAGATCCTGACCTTCTGACCTGTGGATTCTCTCATCTATTTGACCTTTAGATATGAGCCTTGATGTGCATTCATTTGCCCCATGGAATCAATGTGGATATGCTGTTTTTGTTTTGATCTCCCTCATTATAGGCACCCTGATCTATGCAACACTGCCCCCCTGCCCCCACAACCTAACTTTAGGCCTTCAAACTGGTCTGCATAGATATTGGTTGTCACCATCATTGTCATCATCATCACGAAATCATCTTGCTCCAATTCTATGATTCTTTAAGCCAAAAATACACATTTATCCCATGAGGATAAGGCTTCACTGAGCCATGGTCCCTCGTAAAACTTCTTAGTTTACTCCCTTCACTCCTCTATGATGTGGGACAGCCTCACAATTCCAATTTTACAGATGGTGAAACAAGTGAAATAACTCATTTGAAGTCACAGGGCAAACCAGTGCTTGAGTCAAGAAGTTGAAGCCCTGGACCCAGAAGCTGCTAATTCACCTGGTCTGTCTTCCTCAGCAGCTCTGAACTTCAGCCTTCTCACAAGCTCTGAAATGTCTTCTGGATTTTCAGGCCACGGAAACGATGGGCTAACTGTATCCTTTCTTGCTTCTGCTCCCCAATTCTAGAAGCCTCTGGGTGGGAAGTCAGAGAACCCAGTGTGGGGTCTTAGTCTCTGAACATGAATATCTTCTGGGCCAACATATAGTAGTGCTGGGTCACAGGCCCTGGAACTGACCTCACTGATAGGTCATCTATTCCAACCCTGACCTTTTTTTAGATGGGAAACCCAAGACACAGGGAGATTAAGAGAGTTGCCACACAGCTTTAGTTAAGTTACTTTAGTTAAATAAGAGAGATAGGATTTAAAATATGGGTTCCTTGGTTTAAAAATTCCCAAATAATTAATCAATCACTAAACATCTATTAAGTGCTTATTATGTGCTGGGCTCTGTGGCAAGTGCCAGATATTCAAAGCAGAAGTGAAGCCGCTCTTTTCCTCTAAGAGCTTATATTCTTTTGGGGGAGTTAATATGTATAAACCTAAGGATATGCACAACAGATAGAAAATAAATAATTTTAGAGGGCAAATCATTCATTTTTGTTCAGTCATTTTCCGTCATGTCAGATGCTTCATGAACCCATTTGGGGTCTTCTTGTCAAAGGTAGTAGAGGGGTTCGTCATTTCCTTCTCTAGTTTATTTTACAGATAAGGAACTGAGGCAACTGTGGGTAAGTGACTTACCCAAGGTCACCCAGCTATTACATGTCTGAGGACAGATTTGAATTCAGGACCTCCTGACTCTAGGTCCTGAGCTCTAGCTACTGCACCATCTAGTTGCCCTAGAAGTCACTAGCAGCTGGGGATGTTAGGAAAGGTTTCATGTAGCTTGAGCTGAGCTGTGATAGAATGTAGGGGTTCCAGGAGGTAGAGGTTGAGGGAATATATCCCAGGCATGGAGGACAACCAATGAAAGGACAGAAAGAGGCTGAGGAATGTCATGCATGAGGCTCTGTAAGATGATCAGTTTGACTACAGTGCTTGGAAAGGAGTAACATGTGATAAGGCTGGAAAGGTAGATTAAGGCTAGGTTGTGAAGGGCTTTAAATATTTAAGAGTGTATGTAGGATCCTACATGTAACAGGGAGCTACTGGATTGACTCCAGTGTAGGGGAGTGTTATGGTCATACTCATACTGGAAGGGACCTCTTGAGAGATCTGCATAACAATTAATTCTGCATCTTCAATAAATCATCAGTCAGAAAAGAGAAACCCAGGAGTCCAAACATCCAAAGCTTTTGTTTGTGCCCGGTTCCTTTCCAGCTTCCCTTTTAGATCTGCCTGCTTCAGTAGGGAAGCCTACATGTTGGCAGGGTCCTATAAGAAGGTGCCAAGGAGCTCTCCAAGGGCTGAGTGGCATTTTAACACCCACACCCACACAGAGACTGCTTCCAGAAGTATGAAGACAGTGAGAAGCCTGAGAATGTCAAGATGAATCCTTGGCTTGAGAAGGCTTTTTATTTAAGCTGGCAAACAGAATTCCAATCATGACTTGGAGCTGTTTTTGGAAGAGGGCCTTCTCTGGGAGGGGACACTTGTCACTGGGAGCCTCTTCTGGGGACTCCAGTTTTAAATGAAATATTGGAAATGGCTTTACCTTGAGTCAAACCTATTGCCAAATCTCTCCTCCTCTCATGGCAGCCACTGCAAAGAGAAACTAAGGCAAAGATGGAATGTCTCAAAGAGGAAAAAAAAAAAAAGGAAGCTAGAACACTCCCACGAGAGTGAGAAGGGGAATGCCCCAGCAGCATTTTTCAAAGTCTGATTGGCTGCCTGTATGAAAAGATACATGAAACACTGATCTCAGCCCTCACTCTTGGTTTCCCATCAGCAGGTACTTTACTGGCAATTACATAATTCAGCCTGACCACACTCCTGAGAAACATTGATCAGTGGCCACACTGTGAGGAAGGGAGGGAAGAAAGGAGCTGTGCTCATGGCCCAGAACACGGGGCAGTGGGCCTGCAGTCTAAGAGGTTTCCGATTCTCATTCTGCATCTTGTCAAGCTTCCTGGAAAGGCCCATGATGAATGGGTTTATTAAATGAATCCTGGAGTCAGAAATTGACTCCAGGAAGACAGCGGTGCCTGTACTATCTGGTGTTGTCTCTGGCTTAGTTCCAACCAGGAACTGACCTGAAGCTCTTTCATAATGTCTTTATCTTGGGGGAAGTTGGTCAAATCACAGTCAGTTATTGGTGTCCCCTCTCCTTACACATACGTGTACATTCACATGAGTGCACACAGGCAATACACTTACTACTATGTTGTTGAAAGAAAAATTAAATCCTTTAACAAAGGCAAGACCAGAGGGAGAACGCTCCTGGGAGTCCAGCCAGGGTGGAAGCTGTACCCTCAGTCAGTGGAAGTCAGTAACAGCAGAGCGGGTAGGGAGCTGGTTGCATTCACTGTCAATGCCCTTCCTGTTCATTCATTCCATTTTCATTTCTTTTTGTTTGTTTTGTCTTTCCATTCTATTAAAATATTTTTCAATGAACAAAAATCCACACTCTCTCTCCTCTTATCTCTTCCCCTTCCAATTGAGAAAGAAAAACAAAAACAAAACCCCATTACAAACATATATAGTCAAGCAAGACAAATTCCCCCATTCGCTATTTAAAAAAATACATACGTCTTGTTTGCACTTTGAATCCATCACTTCTTTATCAGGAGGTAGGTATTCATCATGTTTCATCATGAATTCTCTGGAGTCATGGTCATTAAGCCAATCAAAGTTCCTAGGTTTTTCACAGTTGTTTGTCTTTATAATACTGCTGTTATTGTACACATTTGCCTCCTGGTTCTGCTCCCTTTACTCTGTATCAGTTAATACAAGTTTTCTAAGGCTTCTCTGAAGCCACTCCCTTTATTATTTCATATAGCACAACAGTATTCCATCACATTTATATACCATAACTTCTTCCAACATTTCCGAATTTTATGGGCACCCCTTAGTTTCCAATGCTTTGCCACCACAAAAAGAGCTGCTGTAAACATTTCTGTACATGCTTAGCATTTGTTTTGCTTAGGACTAATGTCTCCCTTGTTCTACCCTTCCCCTTATTTCCTCCTCTCCCTTCTCCCTTTTTCCTCCTGTTTCCTTGGTGAATTAATATATTTCTATGCCCAACTCTGTGTGTGTATGTATATGTAGTCTTCCATCCTTTGACCAGTTCAATGAAAGTGAAGTTGAAGTGTCATTTGCTCTGTTCACTCCCTCTTCCTGGTTTGTAAAGACTTTTAGTAGCACACTCGAATTATGTGAGATAATTTCCCTCATCCTTCCTTTCCCTTTTCTCTTTAGTGTATTTGTCTTCCCTTCCCTATTCATTCATCCTTTTAGGATCATTAAAACACACTAGAACTATTCCCAGGCCCTTTGTTTAATTAGGCTCCCTCTGTGACCCCTGATGATAATAAAGTTCTGGGGGGACTTATGTATCATCTCTCTATGTTCTCTCTTTAGTCCCTTTATTATTGTCCACTTTACTTCCCAGGTCAAGGCCGCACAGCTGCTGCTTCCTTCTGAACTTGCTCCCTATTTAGGACACAGCAGACAATGAATGTTACCCTTCTTTCCCCTGGAGTGCCATGCCTAAAGGTAGGTCTTTTCTTAGGCAGGTCTGGCTCTGTGACTCAGAACTGGGCAGTGAGCAAAAGAGTTGATAACCGGTAGATGGTAACAGCCCTGGTAACATCCTCTCCCTGCTCAGGAATGTTTTACGTAGCTATTCCTGGCTCAACCTTATCCCTAATGACCACGGATTTGTCTCCTTCAGCTGACCTGGTCTGGAAAAATGACTTACTGTGATTTTTTTTCTTGGATTTCCTGAAGACTACATCTGTTGCGTTTTCACTCAACAAACACTGCTTGAGCACCTCCTACATACAGGACAAAATGCTAGGTGATGTCCATGTAAAGATGAGCAACTATGCAACACCTTCCAAAAAAGACCTTAAGGTCTACTGGGAAAAAGGAAGTAAGGCATGTCTACAAATAACCATGGCAAAAATATAAAATAATGATATATAATAATATAAAATAAAAATAATGAAAGTCCAGAAAAAGTGATAAAAGAAACTTGATGAGGAAGCATCATTTTCAGGGAATGAGGGGATGGGTATTCAGGAAAAGCTTCATGGAGAAGGTGGTATCTGAGTTGAGCCTTGAAGGAAAGAAGTTTTTTAGCAGACTGAGATATGGAGGGAGTATGTTTCAGACATCAGGAGCTGCCAACATGAATATGCAGGCTTGCATTACAACAAAAATACATTCAGCCTTCTTTTTGAAATGACCTTTCATTCCTTCCTATTCACAAGTACTCTAGGGGGAGGAAGCATTTCACCAAAGGACTCCAGGGACATTTGACACTAAATGCTCAAAGGACTTAATTCTTTGAAATGACAACGTAATAGCTTTACTGATTACTGAGTAGCAAAGTTATTGACTCAGTGGATCTTTCATAAAGAATGACCCCAACCCTGGCCTTTCTTCTCTTCCTATTTGAAGACTGGATCAAGATTATTCAAGCCAACTCTGGAGGATTGACTCTCTTTCCCCCACTCTGAGAAATGGTGGACTATATAAGCAGATGTAGGTTGAAGACTTATACAAGTCTGGGCCTTGGTTGTTTCTTCCATTTTATTTCTTTCCTGAATATAGGTGACTGAACAGTGATACTGTGATGGACATGTCCAACCTTGCCAACCATATTGTGAGTTCTAGAAGATCACAGCTCCTGGGTTCTCAGTCAGTACCTACTGTACTTTGGGAGGAACCCTCTATAAATTTATTAGTACTTCATGAAGACTCTCCACCCCCTCACTCCATGAGAACACGAACCTGACCTCCTGGCCCAAGTAGAAGACAAAAACCTTGTGGAAACTGTTTGGACAATACATAGTAAAAGTGAAATGTAAGATGTCTGGTCTACATTCCTGAAAAATGATTTATGGTTTTTTTGATGTCTTTTATGTCCCATCTTCCTTGGAGAATATGACAATAATTATAAATTATTGTATTCTATTTTAAGTCTTTAGTCAAAGCTTGCTCAGGAGTCTGTGTATTAAGTACTCATGTAAAAATGAAACAAATAGCTATTTCATATATGATTTACATAATTCATTGAGTAGGTGCTTTCATTCCTCCTTTTTAGTGGAGACCCTAGACATAAACAAAACCTAACTTTTAATCTCATTCAACCTAAGCTATACAAAGAGTATACAAGGAAGACCCTGACCCTTATTTTAGGTTGTCAGACTCCTCCAGGATTGCACATGATCCATGTGTATGCATCTAGCGCTGAGAAGAGTTTCTTAGTGGAGGGTGTAAGGGTATAGCACCCCAGCCTCTTAGGTGTAGCAGTGATTCTATTCTTTCTCTTGCATAAGTCCAGGTACCTGAAGGGCAACATTTTTAGAATTTCTGGCAGTAATTTCTGGCATCTGGAAACTCCTCTGTTTTAAAAAAACAAATCTGTGTGAATACGCCATTTTTTAATGCTTTTATAGTCACTGAGAGTTCATGAGGGTGTCAACTATGGAAGGCCTTTTGATTTCACTGTTGGATCTCAGCTTCCTCATAGGAACCATAGAGAGATAAACCACTTTCAATTATCCTCTATATCTTATTGAATATACCTGTTATTATCCTTGACCATTGCTAAGAGAAGTAATATTTGCTTGGTCCAGAAGCACTTCTAGAGGTTTCTGACTTGTTTATCATGTGCTCCAAGGATATTCATTCATCCTCTTTCTTCTTTTTTTTTCAAAAGAAAATATTAACCTTTCCATGGTTGCTTTAAGGAGGTGGAACTCTGCAATGAGTTCATATTGTACAGATAGTTGTGGCAATGCTTTCCAAATCTGTAGAGTATTTTATAGTCCCAGAAGTATACATAAAGACTAGTATTGTGTAGGTGTTAACTGCTCTAAATGGGTGATTTCAAGATGCTAGTAAGTTGAATTTAACGTAGTCATGCACAGCCTTCTTGGTGATATCTTCATGTGCCTTGCCTAGAGCAGACCGAGATATTTGTAGGTATTGCCTTCATCAATTACTTATGGATCCAAGCTCAAAGCCCTTTGTCTTTGTCTTTCTCTGGCATACATAAAGAATTGTATACTGATCAAATGCAACGATTATTTGGATATCACTTAAGAACAATTCCATGATATGAAGAGGCTATTTAATGTGTTTTTTAGTGTCTTATCATTTCAGGAGTCTTATAATTATGATTATAATTACATCAAATAATTGGCTATTAAGATGTGTTGGTTTAATTTTGAAGGGATAATGATGTATTTAAGATTGGACAGGACTATATTGGACTTAAATTATCTCCCTGAAAATTTCTACATCTTATATCAATTGTTCTTGACATTAGTCTGTTGGTATTATACTTAACACAGGGCACAGTTTTCCATGTGGGTATATTATTATTATTTAGGACTCACTGGGGATTAGCAGGTTGTACAAGATGGGAACCATAAAAATTGTATGTTTAGATAGGAACAGATGGAGGATATTCACAATCTCTCTTATATGCATTTCTTTCCTCAAGGTGAGTTTTCAGACATTTCTTGAATTATGGAAGATATTTCTGGGTTAGGGTAGGCAAGAGAGGCCCCAAAGGTGCTGGGGTGGAGAGAGATTGATAGAGACAGACAGATAGAAATGGAGACAGAAAGTGTGGGGGAAAGACAGAAAGAGAGAGAGAAAAAGAGAGAGAGGATAATGAATAATGAATAATTCAGCTAAGGAAGATAGGAGGGACAGGTAGACTGGAGGTGACAAGGAAAATAAGAAGCAAATTTAAGGAGGGAAAAGTTTCCTTTGTGACCATCATAAATCATCCTAGGCAAAGCTGTTTTCCCAAGGGACTCTGCAGGTAATACTGGCCATTGTTGGGGCAGAGCTCCATGACTGGGTAATGGTTTAGTCTAAAAGTAAATGAGACATTAGGGGTCAACGCCTACCTGCAATAGAAGAACCAGCTCACAGAAAAACCCAACTGACTTATTTTGATGGCTTTCAGGATCAATACCAATCACTACAGTTAAATTGATTATATAGCGATCTATATCAATCATAGTGACGGATGAAATAAATGGATCAGTCATGCCATGACCCTACGCATTTTGTACCTGAAAACAGTCTGTATTTGAGGCATCTAGGTCATATAAAAATACTTCAAGGGGGAATGTCTGATAGACCGACTTAAATCTATCAAATATTCTCTAATATATGCCAAGAAAACTGATGGGCCTGAAGAAATTCTCTGGCTCAGTGAAAGAAGACTTTGGCTCCTGCTCAAGTAACCTTTCATTATCCGTTCATGAAATCTACCTCTCTTATAATCCCTCTCCAAATTCAATTCAATAAGCATCTGATTGAGAATTTACTATTGTGTGCTTGGCACCATGCCAGGAACTAGGGAATCAAATGACTAAAGAAGAACAGTCCCTTCCCTCAAAAAGCTTATATCCTACTGGGAGAAAACACATATACAGCAAAACATGTACAGAATACACGGAGTAAAAAGAGAGTAATTTCTGAAGTGGGAGAGAGCATTACTACCTGGGGAGATCAGGAGAAGCCTCCCAAGGCAGGGAACACTTGAGCTATGCTTTGAAGGAAGTTGGGAAATTTTCTCATTAGAAGTGAGGGAACAGATCATCCCAAGAGTAAGAAATAGTCTGTGCAAGGCCCAGGGGTTAGGGATGCAAAGTTATTTAAGTAAAGAGCAAGTTGGCCACTTTGGTTGGAATTTAGGGTATGTAAGGTGAATGAATGTGGAAAAAACCCTGAGAAACACAGGATGGAGCTAGATTTAAAATGCCAAATAAAAGAGTTTGTAATTTTATCCAGGACACAGCAGAAATCCATTGAAACTTCTTAAACGAGGGCAGGGGTGGGGGGAGGGTGACATGGTCAGATGTGGGCTTTAGGAATATCAGTTTTGCAGCCCTGTGGAGGATGGATTAGAGAGGGAAAGGCTGGAGACAAGATTAATTAGGAGGCTAGTGCAATAGTTTAGGCAAGTAGTGATGAGGGCCTAACTTAGAACAGTGGTTGTTTGAGTGGAGAGAAGGGGAAAGTTCAAGAGAAGTTCTGGAGGTAGAATCGCCAACACTCAGCAACCGATTGAATATGGGAGAGGGCAGACAGTGAGGACTTGAAGGTGATTCTGTGGTTCTAAGGAAGTTAGAGAAGGGGAAAGTTTTTCCTTGCTTTATTGGGTTGGGGTTTTATTTTTTTGGTAGAGAAATAATAATTTCTGTTCTGGATATATTCAGTTTGAGCTATCTACATGGTACCAAGATGGAGACATGGGTCTAAAACTCAAGAGAAAAATGAGAGTTGGATATGTGTATTTGGGAGTCCCTCAAATACAGATAATAACTGAACCCATGGGACCTGATGAAATCAATGAGAGAATAAGGTCTAGGACAAAGGATTCGATGATGCTTGGGTCATATTGAATGACCTCTGAGGTCTTTGCTTCTATAAGCATATGAAGCAGGAAGCAGAAGGCCTAAGAGGAGAGAATACCATAGGTCAAGGAGCAAAGATGATCTGGAGCAACAGAGAATATGGAATACTCTCTGAACGAGCGATTTAGGAGAAATGATAAGATAAGGTGAGGGCAAAAGGTGATTACAGCTAAAGAAGAAGCATAGGGTGATGCTGTGAGGTGAGCTATAGGAGGGTCTACAGAGTACTGGATAGGAGAGATAGGTAATTGATCTGATAGAGGACCAGATATGGTATGAATGCAAGAGAAGGCTAGCTAGGGTACGAAGTAAAGGACACAGAAAGAGAGAGAGATGATAAGATTAGAACCTTTAGAGATAGGGGCCTTTTTTTGCTTGCAAATCTTTCATGTAACTGAGTTAGTTCATCTGAAGTTTTTCTAAATCAATCTTAGAACTTATCATAAAGAAGAAGAGCAAAATTCTAGCAGACTAGGATTGGGGAGAGTGAATTTAAAAGGATTCAAAGTAGGGATAAATTGATCCAAAGGCCTAAAATTCTATAAAGAAAACTCTCAAGATTGAAATTCTGAAGACATAAGCAGGAATATTTCTTATCAGGAGGAAAGGGAGAGCTGTCTAAAGTGACTGACTCAAAATTTTAAAAAAAGATGTGTATAGAATATATGGACACAAGGGCAAGTAAAGGAGGATGAAAACAATTAAGCAATCAACTAATCAAAAAGCATTTACTAAGGGACTGTTACGTGCCAGGTATTGTTTTAGGTGCCGGGGATTCAAAGGCAAAAATGAAATGATTCTTGTCTTCAAGTAGCTTACATTCTATCATGAGAAGCAATATGTACATATGATAAAGAAAAATACAGAGTGAACACAAGATAGTTTTGGGAGAGAAGACAGTATAAAAATATAAAAGAGAAGCATGTTCCTGAAAGAAGAGTGTTAGGAATACTATACCCAGAATGAGTCGAATTTGTGCATATATCAGTTGCAAGAGAAAGGTTAAAGAAAGAATGGTGCAATATTGAGTTTGGTGCAAATGATGAAAAAGATAATAATGAAAAGGTGCATTTACTTATTAATGTACTCCTGTTTTTCTTCAAAAAATAATAATTTTTGAATGGAAATTATTAAAAAATTGTTGAAATGGTTGAGAGCACTTTGCCCTCATTGAGTTCATGTTACCAGGACTGGATACGATATTCTTTAGAGTACTGACAAATCTGAGAGATGGGCATGGTGAGCCGCTTGGTGGATTTTCAAAGACTATGGAAAATGGAAGCAATATCACAAGATGGGAAGGAAAAATGTCTTGATTTTCAAAGAAAAGAATGAATGTTCAATCTGTAAACTAGACCAAGGACCTTAACATTTATTCTTGGAAAATTTCTAAAAAGTAGGATTAAAGACAGAGTATGTTAACTTTTAGAAAAAAGAACAGTGATCACTAAAAGGCTCAACGCCTTTGTCCAGAAGAGGTCATCCTAAACTAGCCTCATTTTCTTACTAGGTAGTAGGTAAATAGATGGGGGGACTAGGTAAATACCATAGACATCTCAAAGCAATTGATGAAGTATCTAATGAAGTCTTCTAGAGGGATGTGAACTAGAGGATAATATAATTAGGTGACTACAGAACTCGTTAAATGACTGAATCCAAAGAGTAGTCATTAGTAAATCAATATGGACACAGAAGGAAGTGTCCATTGGAGTAATCTGAAGACCTGTGTTTGTCCCTGTGCCATTTTAAAACAATTTTATAGTATTTCATTTTTTCCAATTATATGTAAAAACAATTTTTAATATTCAATTTTACAACATTCTGGATTGCAAATTTTTCCCTCCCTCCCTATTCTTTTTCCATTTTTTTTATCAATAACTTAGATGAAGGCGTAGATGGACTATCTCAAGTCATCCCAACGTACATATAAAGGCAATGTTGTAAAAGGGACAGAAGGATTGATTTGGAGCTACAGACCTGATTTCCAATACTGCCTCTGCTATTTACCACCACTGTGACCTTGGACAAGTCACTGAACTTATCCTGGCCTCAGTCACTTCATACATAAAGAGCGAGGGTTGGGGGGAAGGTTGGATTGGTCAATCTCTAAAGTTCTTTATAACTCTAAAACCAAAGATCCTATGAGTTCATTAGCTTATCCTCTGCCTTTGCTATCCCACAGATTGTCTCCTCCAGCTTCTAAAAGTCTTTCAGTGAAACCACCACATCCCCGAATTCAAGACTCTTCAGTCATCTTTGGCTTCTCTTTCTCCTTTTTCCTTCAGATTTAGTCTACCAATTTCTATAGACTGTTAGTTCAAAATGTCTCTTGCATAGATTACATCCCTCCTTGTCTATTTCCGCTGCCACCACCCCAATCCCTGTCCCTATCACCTCATTCTTTGGTTACTGCCATAGACTCTTAATTAGTTGCCCTTTATTTGGTTTTGCTATCCTTCCCCATTCTATTCTGCACACTATCACCATATTAATCTCAAAGAAGATTACTTTTTTCAGGATATTCCCTTTCTTATAAACCTTCAGTGGTCATGTGGTACATATGTGGGATGTGTCTGTAGGGGTCATCCCATGAAGTGTGTACTGATCTGATCTGCTCACCGCTGGGGAAACATGCGCTCACCTCAGAAGGACTTGTACCTTTGGGATGACACAGCAAACCCTAGGTTGTCTCTTGGTCCTTTAGCATATGCTGGCTGAAAGAAAGAGAAGCTACAGATAGGATTGCTAGATAGGATTGGCAACTAACCCAAGAAGAATGGCCTATCAGTGGCTCTTAAAAAGGGACCACTACATCTTACTTCTTCAACTCTCTAGGTGGCATCATGTAGTTCTGGGGCTTCTCATGAGGGGTGGCCTTCTCTACCCTGGCATCATGGCGATTACTCTTATCTGGCAGCTAGAGCCAGAGCTCAGCTAGGGTCTCCTGGCTTCACTGAAGGCTTTACATTTCCTTCCTTGAACATTGGTGACCAAACACTGAAACTGAGATGGATATGCCCAGTTTTGGAACAGCCTTGTGATTTAGAGAGGTCAGAGTTCCTGGATGCCTAAGTGGGGGTGGGAGACACTAAGGAACATTCCCACACCATCTACTACAGAATTTTTTGGAGAAAATGAATGTAGAAGATGAGCCCAAGCCCCAGCCTGGCTTTCCAAAAGACATGAACCTGGAGGGAATTGTTCAGATAGGGCAGATGTAAGGAAGAATGCAAAATGCTTACTTTGCAGTGCTACATAATTTCCTGTTGTTTTAAGTATCAAAACTCTCTGAAGAGAATAATATTGGTTATGTTACTACTGCTGTTTAAGTTTTTATGTCAATACATGCTTATGGGTCTTATACATATCAAGCCGTGTATTTTGTTTTGTTTTGCTTTGTTTTGTTTTGTGCAGAGGAAGTAAATAGCTTCTCTATAACTGACCTAAGCTGTACACTGAACTTTTTTCTACTTCTACCTTTGGGGAGAACAAAGATATGAACTAAACTTATACTTCAAGTAATATTTTCCAGGACTCCAAGGTGGGAGTTTACAGAGCCAAACAGCATTAAGAAAAAAAGGACTCTGACCCACAATTTACGTGTTCAGGCACCTCTAGGGATGAATCTGATTCATAAATGTGTAAGCCCAGAGTTGAGAGGGAGCCTTAGTAAAGAGGGAGAGAGCCCACAGCAGTTTTATTGTTATATAAGGAGAATATACACGGAATGAAGTTCTTTGGATCTGACAAGGTTACTGCAAGGCATTAAGTGACCACTTTTAGAAGAGTGGGAGGGAAGGAAGCAAGACTATAGATGGTTAATAGAGGGAGTGGGTGGTGAAGAAATAGAGACACTGCTTACCAACTTGTTTAAGATGTCTGCAGATAAAAGAAGAAAAGAAATTGGGTAGCAGCTAAAGGGCAATGTTGTAAAATTAAGAGTCAGGAGTAGCTAATCCCTAAGGTGCCTGATAATTCTAACATTCTGTGAGTCTCTGTAGGATGGAGTAAAAGCTATGTCCACTATCAAATATCTCAGAAAAGGGCGTGACACACAAGATATATATGTGTGTATATATCTATGTGTGTATGTGTGTGTGTGTATACATAAATATGTATGTATGTATATATCAGAAATATATGACCTAAATCCATTCTCCAATAAATGATCAAAGAATATGAATAAATAAATCTCAAAAGAAGAATTGCAAAATAATAATAACCATTTGAAATTCTTTCAAATCACTAATAATCAGAGAAATGCAAATTTAAAAAACCCATGAAGTTTCACCCAAGTTGCAGGAAATTGACAATGACGACAAAAAAGAGAATAGTCAACCTCAGCGGGATTGTGAAAAGATAGGCACACTAATGCCTTGTTAGCAGACCTAGGAATCGGCACAACCATTCTGGAAGGTGATTTGGAATTACGCAAATAAAGAGACTAAAATGTCAATATCTTTTAACTCAGAGATTCCACTACTAGGCATATAGTCTAAAGAAGTTATTGGACAAAAAGTGTATATACATATTCATAGCAATACCTTTATAGGAGCAAAGTAAACAAAGTAGATGTCCATTTTGGGGGGAGTATTTACACTATCTGTGACACGTGACAATAATGTAATATTATTGTGCTGTAAGAAATGATGAGTACTATGAATCATGGCAAGTATGGAAAGTCTTCTATGGATTGATGCTAAATGAAGTAAGCAGGCTGGGAAAACAAATATATCCAATGACTACACCAATGTAAATGAGAGGAATAAAAATCACAAACCAACTGATACCGAATGTTTTAAAATCATAAAAAATGAGCTTAATCTCCAAAAAGGAGATATAGGGAGACATCTCTCCTGACTCTCTTGTAGAGGCTGGGGTTCACAAGTATGGAACATTGTGTATATCAGCTTTTTTGATGCGTTGATTGGTTTAAATGATTTTCCCCCTCTTTTTTTCCTTTTTCAAATCTCTGTTATAAGAGCTAGCTCTTTGGGAAAAGGGAGGGAATGGAAACAGGGGGAAAATTAAGCAACGAAAAACCAAAATACATAAATAACTTATTTTTAAATTAAAGAAAATTATTTCAAGAGGGAAAGGTATGTGCGTATGTGAATGACCTCTGACATGCAAATTAAGTGACCCGGCCAAATAACTTAATCACTCTGAGGCTTAGTTTCCTCATCTGTCAAAAGAAAGGAAAGACCTGTGGTTCTTACCTCAGAGGGTTATTATGGGATGGTATCTAAATAACTCTACAAACTTAAATCTCTTTCTATGATTTACCCTGTATATACTTATGGATGGATGGATGTGTCATCTCCCTAGATAATAGGCAATCTCCTTAGGAGTAGAGATTGCTTTATTCTTTTTTAAATTTTATCCTTAGTCCCCTTTAGTTGGGTCTACAACACTGTTGGCTTAACAAGTGCTTGCTGAAGGGTAGATTGGTGATGGCAGGGATCTCCTAGGTCATCTAATCTAACTTCCTCATTGTACACTTGGGAAATGGAAACCTAGAGGGATTAAGTGAATCATCCAAGGTCACACTGGCTCTACCTGTAGGTGGCAGAGCCAAGATACAACCTGCATCCAGCACCAATGTGCAGTGAATAGAGCATTGGCCCTGGAATCAGGAGGACCTGAGTTCAAATCTAGACTCAGACACTTAACACTAGCTGTGTGACCTTGGGCAAGTCACTTACCCCCAGGTGCCTTCCCCCCCTCCAAAAAAAGCAAAAAAAAAGAAAGAAAGAAAGAAAATTCCACACCAATTCCACTGTGACATGTGCCTTTCCAAATGCTAGTAATTTATAAATACTACCCTTCCTTACACCCCTTACTCTGAGAAGAATAATCAAAGAAACACTAGCATTGCCTTGGGAGAGTGTGTGCTAATGGATGGGTCACTTGTTGCAGTTATTATCTGAGGCACTTCCAAGACCAGATCGCTCTTGCACTGGCCTTTGCTCATTGTTCAGGTTTTGATGGCTCAGAGTGAGTGTAAACAGTAACTGTTTCTCTTCCGGACAGAAACTCTGATGATCTTTCTCACTTTAAGAATCTTTGATTGTTTTACGAAGGTAAACGAGGCTATCTTTTGCCTCACTTCTTACCTAGCTTTTAATTACTGAATGAGAGTTGCCTCAGACAAACTGAGACCTGGGAAAGACCTTAGCTTAAAAAGACCAATGTCTCCCACTGTATCTGAGGCCATCGCCAGTTGCTCTTATCTATCTATGTCTTGCCACTGGACTATGATGATTCTGGAGAAGAGAGTGAGGTTCATGGCTTTGCACAGTCCTGTCTCACTTAAATCCAATCCCCCTGTAAGTCAAGATATCAGCCTCTTGATGTCATTGATCCTCTTTGGAAACAAAGCATGAACAACAACAATCTTTACTGGCCACCAGTCCCTTCCATGTGCTGTTTCCCTCTATTAGAATACAAATTCTTTGCTGACAGTGACAGTCTTGCTTCCTTATTTGTATCAGTAGAGCCCAGCAAAATGTTTGGCACATTGTTATTGTTGAGTAGTTTCAGTCATGTCCAACTCTTTGTAATCCCATTTGGGGTTTTCTTGGCAAAGATACTGGAGTACTTTGCCATTTCCTTCCCCAGTTCATTTTACAGCTGAGGGAAACCAAGGCAAATAGAGTTAAATGACTTGCCCAGGGTCACATAACTAGTAAGTGTCTAAGACTGGATTTGAACTCAGGTCTTCCTGATTTCAGACCTGGCACTCTATCCACTGTGTCACTTAGCTGCCCTGGCATTTAGTGAGCACATGATAAATGCTTTTTCATTGTTGTTCAGTAATTCAGAAGGGGAAGGAGCCAGAGGGGGATAAAGGGATTGAAGACACTGGAAAAGGAAGGGATGCCAGTGATAGGGAGGTGTAGGAGTCATAAAAGGATGAGGTTAAGACTTATGTTCAGAGGAGAGAAAGGACCACTGTTCCTCTGGAACTGATGGATGCAGGATGATGAGATGGAGGTCAGGGACAGGAGTACATCAAGGCTAAAAGACAACAGGCTAAGGAAGCTCCACATATGAGGGTCTCACCTAAAATAATGTGAACATTTACAAGTCAAGAGTTAAAACTGCAGTAAGAACCATGAAAGTATGAATTTCATGGGCTTGGCACTTTAGCCTGGAGGCTATATTATCCATTGAACTGTTTTTCTTTGTTTGCATTTACAGTTTGAGAGGTAGAGAGACTACCTGTTCTGAGTGACAAAGTGGACTTTCTTCCCCCAGGGAGTACAGCACAGAGGTCATATTCATTAAGCTCCTGCTATTTTAATGACTGATTTAATAATGGCATAAATGCTAAACATTAGGCTGTTTTTTCAGAGAAATTCTATGCATTTAGAAATATAAAAAAGCAGTAAATACAGCTGCTAGAAGGCTGGGAATTACCATTTTTTTTTCAGTCTCAGCCTCTGCCTCTGATCTCTGCGTAGAATTGGACATGAAAATCATCTGACATCTCATAAAAGCAGGTGATCTGAGCTGTGTCATTTGGCTATCTCCCCACCACCACCACGCATGGATACAAGTACCGTAACTAATTCCCAAGTCAGTGTCTTTACCTGGGGCTTTGATGCTTCTCCATCGCCATCAATACAAGGACTCAGGATCAGGGATGGGAACTCTTGGCCTTCCTGCTTTCGGGACTGTAGGCACTTCTGTTTCTGCCGGATGATTCCCCTCTGGAACAAGGACTCCTCGGGAATCCTAAAGGAAAGGTACAGAGAGATGATAGCTGCCTGCTCAGTGGTTTTGTCTTATATAACCTAGGAACAGGAGGTTTAAGGACCAGCTGAGGATTGGCATTCCCTAAGGCTTGAGGGATATTCAAAGAGGAATTAAAGAATCATAGAACAGGATCACTGAGCTAGGACTAGAAGGGAGTTTGGAGACCATCTAGTACAAACCCCTCTTTTTACAGATAAGGAAACTAACAACCTGGGAAAGCTTATCTCATTCAAAAACTCAACTAAGTTTACATAGAAAATAAGTGTCCGAGGTGGGTTCCAAACCCAGGTTTTCTGCTTGCTCAGTCAATGTTCTTTCCACTGTATCCTACTTATGACAAAAAAAGAAAACTTCAGGGCTGGGAAGGGCATTAGGAGATCTTTAAGTCTATCCTCCTGCCTTAGGGTAACACTATAGCTATACTCCCTTAGTCGAATAAGAGTCTATCGTATTTTTAGGGAACTTTAGAGAAAAGATTCGAGTCTCCCTCTAGTTACCCATTCCAGCATCTAAAAACATGGTAAAGAATTCTTTCTTAGATAGTTTACAATTTTGTTCTAAATTAAATCCCCCATGTTATCATTTAAACAGCTTTTGTTCTCCATCCTTCATAGAAAGAGATCAACAGGTCATCTTTCATGTAAATGGCTTTACTGTAAATACTGTAAATAACAGCCATTATTAAGTTGCCCATCAGCCTTAATTTATCCCAAGTAATCTAATAATCTTTAGCTGTTCCTTACAGATCCAGCTCTTCAGTACTCAGGTCTTCTCTGAGGCCTCCTTCTATGTTTTCTCTTCCCCTTTTGGGTAATGGCACTGATAAGAGTTGTTGTTGTGGTGGTGGTTCAGTCATTTCAGTCCTGTCTGACTCTCTGTGACCCCATCTGGGGTTTTCTTGGCAAAGATACTGGAGCAGTTTGCCATTTCCTTCTCCAGCTCATTTTACAGGTGAGGAAACTGAGGCAAACAGAGTTAAGTGACTTGCCCAGGGTCACACAGCTAGTAAGTGTCTGAGACTGAATTAGAACTCAGGTCTTTCTGACTCTAGGCCTAGCCTCTATCCACTGGCCACCTAGCTGTTCCATTGATAAGAATACACAGGGTGTAAATTCATTTAGGGCAGAGAGGTAAGGGCTTTGTCACAAAGTGACAGAGGCAGTGGGGGTGGGGGGGTTGACATACTTCTCCCCAGGGCCCCTCTGCAAGCCTATACTACCTACTGAACCCTAGGCCAATGCTTCAGGGACCCATTATTGTCAGTCTCTCTGTTAGGGCCCATATTTCTCCCAAACTTCTTTCATAGCATGTGTTGAACCTTCTCAATACATCCACACCTGCCATTGGACCATCTTCTGTATTTGTTTCTATATCCGCACCCCCACCAATGCCAAAGGTTAAAAAAAATCTCCCTTAAATCTCTGAAAGGAAAGATGGATACCTGAGTTCCGGATAAACATTCTCCAGGTACCACTTGAAGGTATGGCACTTCAGGCGCTTCCTCAGTTCCACTCGGCTTTGTATGCTGGGTTGTACAGAAAGGGGCAGAGGGGCAAGAAAATATTCACTGTACACAGATGGTTTTACAACAGTCTCAACTACCGAGGTTCTTTGAGGCATGTGTAGCTGAGGAAATCTGCGGAGGTTAGGGAACACAAGTGCCCACACGTAAGCGCCCACCTCCCTCTGGCATACTGAAGAAATGAACTAAAAAGAGAGGGTGAAATACAATGCTCTATAGAGAAACACTTAGTAACATTGGGAACAGGCAGCGATGATAGCTCAGAGAACGTTATTTCACTTTGAAAGTAGAACCTGAGAGATAGTTTTCATTTCTGTTTGAAAAAAAAACAAAACAGCACAATAACATTCAGTGTATTTAATAGTTATCACAGTATCATTGTTCAGAGCTGGGAGGGACCTTACAGGTAGGTTATCTAGTACAATCCTAACTTCTCTGATCAGGAAACTGAGGCCCAGAGAGGTTAAGCAATCTGTCTAAGCTTATATTGTTAGTGAATAGCAGAAACAGGATTTGAACCCAGGGGCTCTGACTTTGGATCTATTGTACCACGTTCCCTTGCTAGAACTATGATTTCATCAGGGTTAGCACACCACATAGATCTCTGGACTTGTCTGTGCCCCTCTAGACTGAACCATCTATATTCCTTCAAGGTTGAATGAGCCTGCTCCCTGAAGCCACCCCCTGGGATGGTTACGACCCAAATCTTCAGGGCAGTTTGCCCTTACCTCATACCCGTAATCCTTAACTCCCATCAAAATGCTCTGGAATGGCTAAACAAGTTGTGGTATATGGTCGTGATGGAATACTACTGTGCTATAGGAAAGGGTGAGCTCAGTGATCTCAGACAAGCACAGATGGACTTGCACAAAATAATGAAGAGTGAAATGAGCAGAAGAACCAAGAGAACATTGTATATAGGAACAGCAATATTGCTTTAAGAACAACTTTGAGCGACTAAGTCATTTTGACCATTACAAATGCCCAAATTAACTATGAAGGACCTATGAAGAAAAATGCTATCTGCATCCAGAGAAAGAACTAACAAATAGAAGTACATATAGAATGGTTTTACATATACATACATTATATATATATATATATATATATATATATATATATATACACATAAATACATATTTGTGTCTAATGGTAGCTATTTCTAGGGTGGGAGTGGGGAAGGAAGAAGAAAATAGGAAAAAAAGGAAGTTATGTGATAATTATATATTTAAAAAGAATAGCAATTTGCATGACTGCACATGTATGGTCTCTATCAAATTGCTTGCCTTCTCAATGAGGAGGGGTGGGGAAGGAGGAAGGGAAAGAATTTGGATTTCAAAATTTTAAAAACAAATGCTAAAAATTGTTTGTTACATGTAACTGGGGAAAAATAAAATGCTAATTTTTTTTAAAAAAAAGGAATAGCAAGTTGCACATAATAGATGTGCAGTTTCATGTGCAATCATCTTTTTTTCTATTCTACTATGTTATGGAAATGCATGTTTCATTTCTTAAGTTCAAAATAACGTAAGTAAAAAATACAAAGAAAAAAAAGATGCTCTGGATGGAGTCCCAATAAAATGTTTATTCTTTGAGGGCAGGAAGGGTTTTATTTTTGTTGTGGTACATCTGCAGCATTTAGCACGGTGCCTGGCATCTATTAGAACCGTAATGAATGCTTGTTGATGGACTGATTGAGGGGAGATGGCCAGTGATGCTTAACCACTTCAGTGTGGCTGGTGAATGATCAAAGAAATTGAGTCAGTTGCTGGACATGCCATAGGTGTTTGTGGATTCCAGAACAGGGTCTGCCACTATCTTTCTTGGACTCTTTAAATTAAAGCACTGGCACCCCAGGACCGTACCAGCTGTCTGCTCACACTTAGTAGCTACATAAATGTGGGCAAATCACTTAATCTCTCAGAGCCTCTACCTGCTCACCTGGAAAATAGAGATAATAATATATAGGTGGCACTGACCTCACAGAGATGTTGTGAAGGCTCAAATAACATAATCCATATAAAATCCTTTGTAAGCCCTAAAACCCAAATAAATGCCTATTTTTATTATTATTATTATTATTTATCATTATTATTTCTACTATCGCTACTATCTCCATTTATAATGGTCATTCTTCAAGTGAAGTCAAGAGCGGGGAGACAGGAGTTTACCCCAGACTCATTCAGAATAGCACAGATTGTTCAGGAGCAAAGTCAGGGCTTCATTTTTGGAATTTAAAACCATTTCCCTTTTCTTCAGGTCACACTGTTTTACAGACACAAGTTAATTTTGGCTCAATACTCCACTACCTCCTAAATCCCTAAGAGCTGAGTCAATGACTAATTTTGCTAAGAATGAATTACCCTCAACCAAGGTATTTTATCAGCTTCCTCTCAATCCCTCAATACAACAAATGGACAGGGTGTTTCCCCTTTGAACCTAGCTTTAAAAAGGACCTGATTTTAGCTTTGAACCTGGATTGAAGAGAATTACACTACAATTTAGGGCAGGCTCTGGCAACTGAGCCCTTACGTGAGGAATCAAAATTTAAATAAAGGAGATCAAAGTAGAGGAAGAATCCGGATGGTCTTGTGGTCTATCAACACACAAAAGGAAAGAAATCATTTCTTACGTATACTTCTTAACTTTAGAAAGAGAGAGTTGTCATTAGGCTCCAATTCCTTTTGCTGGGGCTTGGGTTGATCTAATAAAGAATCAATTAAGAGGTATAGCCTGAACACCTGTGTGCCCAGCACTGGGGGAGGTCCAAGACAAAGCCTTTGTCCTGGAGGAACTTACATTCTAATTGGGGGATAGGACCATGACCTGTGGAAACAATCACAGAACAAGACTTCAGAAGCTCTGAAGGTAGGTAGACTGAGGCTCCTTCTCATCTACCACCCGAAGGTGACTTACTTTCCAAAAGGTCGTCCCTGGGCCACGGGTCTGGCAGCATAAAAATAATGCTTGAACTCGTCCATCCATACCTCTGCTGTACGCTTGGTATTCCTGGAAAAAGAGGGAGTGGCCAGGCATCAAGGCAGGGTCATAGAATTTTCAGAAAAGAATTTAGAGATCAACCTTTCCTACCTTCTCATTCTACAGAAAGGGAAACCAAGTGCCACCCCCCCCCCCAAAAAAAAGGACAAGTAGCTTGTCCAAGGTCATACACCAGTAGCCTTGAGCCAAGGTCCAAACCCAACTCTGCTCATTCCCAATCCAGTGACCTTTTTCACCGCACCACAGTAGGGCAGCCAAAGGGTCTATGGACATATCCAGCTGTTGTTGTCTGAACAACAGGAGAGTACTGCCTTGTCCTGCTGCCTCTCATCTTCCTACTGTATAGGTGCCAGACCCTGCCCAACTCAAGACAGAAAGCTTAAAGTCCTGAGATGATTTTCCACATGAACATGAGATCTGGATGGTTTAAAATAACCCTCTCCAGATGTACTTCTCTCTCTTTTTTTGCAGAGGCAGGGAGACTACGTGTGTGAAATATTCTATATACTATCACACTCCATTAGTATGTTGGTTAGTTTTCTGAGTTGCTTTTTCCTCTTCCTTCCTTTTTATTTTTTGTTACAGGAGGTGGTTCATTGGGTGGATTGAGGGAAAGAAGGATTCCGAAATGGTGATGTAATATCAACAATTTTGCTCAAAAGATCTGGGTAAAAAAAAATAACCCTTTTCTTAAAATGTATATGCCAAACTGGGTGGGTTGTATTTTTAGAGCCTATCTTCTGTGTTTGTGGAAAGAGAAATGGGATGAAAGGGGATAAGTCAAGTTAATAAGCATTTATTAAGAGTCTACTGTATGATAGGTATTATGCTAAGCTCTAAGGATGCAAATAAAGGCACAATCAGTCCCTTATACCAGCAGGATAACAGTCAAATGTGGGAAATAACATGAAACAAAACTATGTACAAGCAAGATATAGTGCACACAGTATAAATTGGAGATATTCTCAAAGGGAAGGCATTAGCATTAAGGGGGATTGGGAAAGGTTTCTTGTAAAAGGTGGGATTTTAGCTGATACTCAAAGGAAACCAGGGAGGCTAGGAGATGGAGACAAGGAGGAAGAGAATGGGAGGACATCCAGTAAAAATGCCTTGGGTCAGGAAAAGGGGCGTCTTGTGTGAAAAACAGCAAGGCTGCAGGTGTCACTAGACTTCAGAGTATGTAAAGGGAAGTCAGGTGTAAGAATATTGGAAAGGTAGGGTCAGGTTACAAAGAGAGTTAAAAGCCAAAGGGGATTTTATAGTTGATCTTGGAGGTGAAAGACAGTTATTGGAGTTTATCGAATAGGGGAGTAACATGATCAGACCTATGCTTTGGGAAGACAGATTTGACAGTTGAGCAGAGGACGGACAGGAGTGGGGTGAGACCAGAGGCAAGAAGAACCACCAGCAGGTTTCTGTAGTGTTCCAAATGTATAGTGATGAAAGCCTACACCAGATTGATGCTAATGTAAAAAGAAAGGAAGGTTATGTATAGGGAAGATGTTGTAAAGGCACATATAAAGGGATTTGGCAACATGGATATGGAGAGTGAGGAAATGAGGATGGCACCTAGATTGTGAGGCTGAGTGAATGGGAGGATGGACATTAATCGGGAAATTTGGCTTTGGGTAAAAGATATAAATCTAGTTTTGGACATGTTGAGTTTAAGATGTCTATGGGACACCAAGTTTGAGATGTCCAGTAGACAGAAATTCAAGACTGAAGTTCAGAGGTTAGGGCTGGATCAACAGATCTGAGAATCTTTTGCATGGAGATGATAATTAAATCCCCTGGAGCTGATGAGATCACCAAGTGAATGTACATATATCTCCATCTCTATTCTCTCTATCTCTATCCAGAGGAGGGGAGGAGATATGAGATAACAGGACTCAGGAGAGAGTCTTGGGTGACACTCCCAGATAGCAGGTACAACCTCGGTAAAGATCCAACAAAAGGAGCCAAGAAGTCTAGAAGAGAAGGTAAGTAGGGTAATCTTTCCCATTATTAGCCTGAATTTCTGCCAGAAGCAAGGGTGTAAAAAAGAAAACTCTCTCTTAAGGACCATACCATTGGCCTTTTTCCACTACCTTTCTTCTCTAGTCACAATCCTTTCCGTCATCTTTTGTATAGCACATAAAGCCATTTCAAGCAAACAGCTAAACTTGTGACATTGGAAGAGAATTATTTTTTAGGATTGATGATCCAAGCTATAAACAGTTGAGGTAATCACACATACAGTCTACTGTCCCTCAAGCAGCTTGGTTTATGGTTAAAAGGTTAAAGAAATAAGTCCTTCCAAGGGCTCTCTGCCTTCAGACATGACATGTCATCTCTTGGCCTCCTTTCCTAGGCTGGCTGCTCATTCTCTTACATCCCCTTGTATATGAGACCAAGAGGAGGAATTGGCATACTCTTCACTCCTGACCACTGAACTAATAAATAATGATCTTCTCCATCTTAAACTGCACAGAACACTTTATAAGTCATTTGCGTGCTTATCACATGAAGGATTTGTTTATGTCCTATCCCTCAACTAGACTGGAAGATCAATTTAGTGCTGTGTTCTACATGCAGTAAGCTCTTAAAAAGTTATCAAATTGAGAGCAAGAACTGTCTTAATTTTCTATTTCTACCCTCAGTGCTTAGCACGGTGTTTTTTGCACATAGAAAGTACTTAAATGCTTCATTCATTCATTGAATAGTTTTCCTCACTTGTTAATTCTCCCTCTCTGTCTCTGTCTCTGTCTCTGTCTCTCTCTCTCTCTCGTCCTCCCCTCCCTTCCTCTCTTCTCTTCCTCTCTCTTCCTCCAACTTTTCCTCTCTCTTCCCCCTCCCTCTCTCTTCTCCTCTTTTCTCTCTTTTCCTCTCTCTTGTACTTCCAATATTGTATCAATTTGTTTTCCTAATTCTTAAAAGCTTACTTCTTATACAGTCACATTGCTTCACATGCCCATCTCATGCAGATATAAAAAAGAGTGAAAAGTGAGGGGCAAAGAGAGATAACCAAATGCAGAAGAACACAGCAAGAAGTGCACTCAGAAGTAAACCTGAATCCTAGTCCTAACCCTAACCCAACGGATGGGAGAGAAGTAGGTAAATGAGAAAGAGAGAGATGGGAGATACTAGAATACAATGTGAGGAGAGGAAAGAACTAGGACAATGATAGAGAAGAAGCAGAATGTTTTATTTTCCTATGGAGGAAAAAAAAAACCAGAAGAAAGGCAGAAAAGGAATAATGGAAGGTTTTAAAGTATGGAGAATGGAGAAGTCATCCTACTTGTAGATGTTGATCTCTCATATTTTTTCATACATTTTCCCAATAGAGGAGAAGAAGTGATTCACTTTAGGGAACAAAGTTTAAAACCAATGACTCCTGTTCCAACTAGTATCAGGGTTCTTGTTCTCAGGCGTTCACCCCTATTTTTGATGCCCTTCATTTGGACAGCTCACTCCAGGATATTGTCCAAAGACAGGAACATGGAATCTTCCAAAATACCATAGTACAAAATTGCAACTGGTCTAGCCACTCACCAGGGAAAGAAATACAGTGAGGGTACAAGTAACATATAATTATTTAAGGCTTAAGTCAGGGCCTCTTCTCAAAACTCAAAGAAATAAGTGGGAATTTCAGAATTTTGTCAGCTAGAAAAAAAATCTTATGTCATCTAGTGTAATTCTCTCATTTTCCTAATAAGCAACCTGAGACCTAGAGAGCTGAAGGCTCCAATGTGCTTTCCACTACACCATGTTAATTTCTATTCTCAGACTCCAAAATAGTGGTTTTCTTCCCTCACATGCACATATCCAGAGGCTGACCAGTCAGGCCAGCCATCAAACTCATGGTCAACCTGGGAGGCTGTCATGCATAACCAAATCTGTGGGAAGACTGCAGTTAATCAATTAGTCAACAAAGAGTTATTAAGTGCCTATTGTGAGTCAAGCACCACGCTGAGTTAAAGACAAGGAATTTTGTTGACCCCTTCCCATGACGCAGCCCCTAAAGAACAGAACTTACTTTATATATGTGTTGAGGTTGCCCTCTGGAAAAGTATAGGGATGCTTCTTCCGGAACACATGCCCCACCCGGCTACAGGGAAGGATTTCCAGACTGCCTCCACACATCCACACCCGGAAGGAAATTTCTGCAAGAAAGTTATTTCCCCTTTTTATTCTGTCTTCTCCAGAACTAAGAGTGATCAAAGAGGAGGAGCTTAGCCATGATTCCTATCAAATGGCCCTTTTGCTTATTCACATGTATTGTGGCCTTTTTTTATGAACCAATAATAATAGCAACAGTTGACATTTATATAGGACTAAAAGGTTTGTAAAGAACTTCACATGAATTATCTGATTTGAGCTTCATAACAACCCTGTGAAATAGGGATAGGCATAATCTCCATTTTACAGATGGGGAAACTGAGGCTTAAAAAAGTTAGATGACTTGCCCAGGACCACACAGGAAAGAAAGAAACAAGCTTTTACTAAGGTAATGTTCTAGACATTGTGCTAAATGTTTTACAAATATTATGTCATTTGATCCTACAACAATCCTGGGAGGTAGGTGCTATTATTATCCTCATTTTAAAGTTGAGGAAACTGAGGCAGATAGAGGTTAAGTGACTTGCCCAGAGTCACAAAGCTAGTAAGGTGTCTGAGGCTGGATTTGAACTCAGGTATTAGCAATTCAGTGCTTTATTTTGAGTGATTATTTAATAAATTCACCTTAAGCACAAACAATACAGTGGAAGCATTCTTGTCTCCTCATCCTTATTGACTTTGCTATATTTTAAACTGTTCAACCCAGATTCACCATTCCCTGATGCTCTCCTGTCACCATCAGGCCATCCCTACTTTATCTCCACCAGATTTCCACCTCTAGTGCTCAGAACAGTGACCAAATCATCAGCACTATCATTTCTGGAAAGGACATGTCAATCAACTGCCCTACGGCTGCAAGCAAAACCACACTCACCATCCCCTATGATTTCCCAGACCAAATCACTCCTTCTTGGCCACCAATCTCTTATCTTTATTATCTTCTCTAATTAAAAATGTAAGTTTCCTGAGGTCAGGGATTGTCTTTACTTTTGAATTTTTATCTTCAGTGTTCTTGGAAAATATTAAGTTCTTAATAAATGCTTATTCATTCATTCATTTATTGACCTCCTTCTTCTCCTGGCTATTCTTTCTTCTCTGAGTTTTCATGACCCTACTCTACTATCTAATCATACCTTTTCAATCTCCATTGCTGACTTATCAGACTCATCATGGCTCCTAATTGTGGTTAGCTGTCTTTGTCCTTGCTCCCCTCTCTCTCTCTGCACTTTCCTGGTGACCTCATCATTTCCAATGGGTACATGTCATCTCTATTCAGATGACTTACAGATCTTTATATCAGTCTTTCCTTTGAACTTCAGTCTCATACCATCAATTACCTACTTGACATTTCAAACTGAATGTCCCAGACATCCCAAACTAAATGTATCTAAAACAGAACTCATCTCTCCCCTCAAACTCAGACCTCTTCTAAACTTCCCTATTTGTGACAAAGGTATCATCATTCTTCCATTCTGCCAAGCTTATAACCTAAGCATTATCCTGGAATCATCACACTCACTTAGCCCAACCCTATCACCTGCCAAATTTTGCTTCTACATTCACATCTTTACTCTGACCTCTTCTCTCTCTTCTCATAGCAACCACTTTAGTTCCAAGCCCTTAGGAGTAGATCTGACCATATCACTCCTCTACTCAGTAAACACCACTGCCTTCCTATCATCTTTTTAAAAAAATACAAACCCCTCAGTTTAGATCTCAAAGCCTTTTACAACCTGGACCCAACCCATCTTTCCAACATCCTTATACATTACTCCCTCTTCCAGACTTTGAGATGCAGCCAATCTGACCTCTTCACTCTCCCTCACAAGTGACATTCCATCATTTCTTGGCTCTGTGGCTGATCTTCTCCCATGACTGAATGTACTCCCTTCCTACCACATAGAACCCTTCCCTTCATTCAAAAAGTACTTCAAATACTATCTTCTAAATAAGGGGTCATGAACTCCATTGGCAGTTTCGTACAGTCTACAGACTCCTCAGAATAATACTTTTAAATGCATAAAATAAAATGTGTCAGATTACAAAAGAAACTAATTATACTGAAATATACTAATTAAAATTCACACACACACACACACACACACACACACACACACACACACACACACACACACAAGTCCATAGAACTACTATTTTAAATGAATCCTTTCCTGATCCCCATCTGGTAATACCCTGTCTCTTAAGCTATCTTTTAGCTAACTATTTTGAAATCTATTCTCTTATATTTATTCCATATCCAATTACATATATATATTTGTTGCCTCTGTGTTAGATCATAAGCTCTTTGTGACTAGCGATTGTTTCATTCTTTTTTTTTTATTAAATTTTTTTTGAGTTACATATTTTCTCCCCGTCTTTCCCCCGCCC
>CM053581.1:180153612-180170123 GCA_028627135.1 Pseudochirops cupreus | reverse complement strand
CAGTGCTGATATGGTTCCTCGTAGCCGAGCTGACTTTAGTGGGAAGTATCTTTGTGCACATTTTTGAGTTCTAGGATTGGTTTAGAGTCCTATTTTATGGGTATTTTGGGGTGGCTATGTGAGAGCTGCGATGTGTTGCTGCTGCTACGCCGCCATGTTGGCTCCGCCCCGATTGTTTCATTCTTTATATTTATATTCCTAATATCTAGCATAGTGCCTGGCACATAGTAGGTTTGATGATTAATAGATGACTTATAGTTATTGAATGTGGCTGATTGTTACCAGCACTGCATCGCATATAGCCCTGTCACTCACAGAACAGTTGTAGCTAATGATGAACATTAGGCATGATAGTAAGTTCAAATGTTTGTGAAATTATCCCTCTGTTTCCTCAGTCTATAATTCTCCATCTTTTGTGGCTTATGTATATTTTTATTGTAATGATTATCAACTTGATTCAGGCAGTTATTCTTTGCTGAAGTACTGGAATGTCTGGGACACTTTGATGGTTTATGAGGACAGAGGGATAGATGATTTAAATTCAGACTGTCCTGGAAAATCTAGGCCATATGGTCACCACAAGCTTTCTGTTGAAGCATGCTCCCCTGCCTAGTGCTTCCAGGCCATTCTGAGAGTCACCTTGATTAGAGTCTAGGAGGGAATCAGGATTTGGCAGCTTAACGATTGTAACAGGGACTTGAAGCCCCAAAGCTTTTGTCCAGGGGACTTCCCACCTGACACTTGTGTACCCAGCCGCATATTCTTCCTGGCTGGCTGCTGCTGAAAGAGGCTCTGGAGAGGCTGGCAAGGTTTAATTAGCAGAGCCAGCTGTGTCCAAGTTGGCGGGGGTATGAATCTTTCAGTTTTTCCTTTTCTGCCACAGGCAAGTGTGGCTATCTTTGAGAATCTTGCTGAATGTAATGAGTAAAGTAGTGATTCTCAGCCTTAGAGAAGGTCTACCCTTGCCTTGGGGCCACCTGAGAGTTCTGCTATATCCACTGCCCTGAGGACAGGGTCTTCCTCTGTCAGGCTCACATGATGTTTAAGATAGTACACACTTCCACATGGAAGGTGGTGATGGGGATACAGAGGGAGAGAAATCTCCCGTCATCAATTTTAGCACATTTTCCCCCTTATGGTTATGGGCAATTACACTGAATCCTTGTTAAGAACATAAGACCTTGACAGGTTTCCAGTAACTGAGGATACTTTATATTTATAAGTACATACACACACACATACATATATACAAATACACTTATACAAGTGTATTTATATACATACATATATGTGTATGTGTATATATGTGTGTATACATATGTGTGTATATATATACATATATTTGCAAGCATATATGTACTTATAAAGTGAATAAATAAGATAAAAACAAGATAGGTTCTTCTTTGATTTTATTTCATTGTTCCCTGAATCCTAGTTACTTGTGTACATATCTTTTCTTCTACCAGAATGTAAAATACTTGAAAATAGGGTCTGTATTGTGACCAGCTTTGCATATCCAGTTGCCATCACAACACATTGCATATAGTTTGGGTTTTAAAATCTTTTTTGAATAGAATCAAAAGGCTCATAAGCCAACTTATCCCCCAAAGTCCATCAAAATCAACACAGATTTCCTGAGTTAACTCTATCCCCCAGTTACAGGGAAGGCTTGCAAGGAATGTCCAGTGAGCAATTCCAGCAGAAACACAGAACTCACAATGAGGGAAATGAAGCAGGGAATCACAAAACACTGGAAATGAGACTCCTTAGAACATTAAGACCTGTAATGACTAGCTCTCAGTTACTGAAGTCAGAACTGCAAAACTCTAATTAACCTCAGCAAAGGTAGACGATCCCTAGCTGCTTTTTTATGGCTACCACCTCCCCATATAGTCTATGCATTCTTCCACATACTTTACCCTTAGTAATAGTTCCAGCTATTTATTGTTTTCCTTCAGGGCTCAGGTGTAATTAATGCAGTAATTTCTACAGAGGACTGATCTTCCCTTCCGGTTGAGAATTCTCCCAACAGCAGAGGGCTTTGGTAACATCAGCACCATGGACAGGGGTTTGCATCCTGCTTTGCTTTCTAATAGCTTTCACACATATTTATTTCTATTTTCATTTTCACCCAAATGGTCTTTTTCTTGCTTTTAAGCTCAGGTTCTTGGATTTTCAGGTGTATAGTTACTTGACACATAGTACTGCTTTTCTACCCTTTTCATCGTATCTATTTCTTTTGAAAAAAAAAAAGGTATAGCTTCCACTATCATTTTCCAGGGATAAGTCCCATCTCATCAAGTTTTGGTGATGCCTATGAAGTTGTATGTACATTCTGGTGTTAAAATTTCAAGTTGTCAAATTCTGTACATTGGTATACAGACAAATGAGGCCATCCCTCTGCCTAATTTGCTTTTATTTTCTCCTGTGAGTTACTGAGGCATTCTTTCAAGGCTTATATCTCTATTTCCATGTATCTAATTAAAGCACATATTATATTAACAAATATGTATTTTAAAGCAACTATATGAAATATATATGTGTATTTACATAACATGTGTATCTGTTATGTTTTAGGACATATGTATATACATACATACATATACAAGCGCACACACACATAAACATATATATTTTATACCATACCTGCTATCCTTCCTCTGCATGAGCTTAATGAAAATGTCAACTTTCCCTGATTAGCTGGGCTGGAGTGATCTCTCTATCTTCTGACTAAATGTCTGTGTAACTCATATGCTACTTTCTATATATTTCTCATATGTTACTCTCTTCAATTGTGATTATTTGTGTGCTTGTCTCATCTGCCCTATTAGACTGTAAGTTTTTCAAGGTAGAAAATTGCATCTTATACATCATCTTATCTCTACAACATAGGACTTTTTATGGTATATGGACTAAATTTAATATTCCTGCTGAATGAATGAGTGAGGAGAGATGGGAAGGAAATGGGCATTTCACACACTTGTTGCCAACACAAAAATGTGCTGAGTATTCTAACTGCATCATTCTTACGAGGCTGGCATGGTGCTACTATCTGCATTTCTGTCAATACTTCTTCCCCAGAAAGTGTTAGTTAGTTCTATATAGGGCAGAAAAGTGGAAATGCATTGTGGATATGCTAATCTGTCTCCCCAAATGGAATGAGAGATCCATTAGGGCAGGGACTGTTTCATTTTGTCTTTGCAGCCTCAGCACAGTGCCTGGCACATAACAGGTGATTAATGAGTGCAGCTTATTGATAAAATCAGTCATCTAACAAGCACTTATTAATCTCCTACTATGTATCAAGAGGCTGGGAATTTAAATATAATAAAATGAAACAAACACCCTGAGGAGTTTACATTTTAATAGGAGAGACAATAAGTAGACACACACACATGAATATAACATTGTGTGTATACACACAGAGACACACAATAAAGATAGATAGATAGATAGATAGATATCACATATAAGAATACATAGAATAAATGTAAAGGCAATAAACATAAAGTAATTAAATATCAGAAAATTTGAGGAGGGCACTAGCAGTTGCGGGGGGGAATCAGGAAAGACTTCATGTATGAGGTGTGTTTTGAAGGATGAGAGTGTTTCCATGAGGTGGAGGTGAAGAGAGAGTGCGTTCAAGATGTGGTAGAAAGGTATGGAGGCAGAAGAGGGAATGAATATGTGAAAAACAGAGAAAAGGTCAGTTTGGCTGGATCACAAAGTACAGGGACAGAGAGTAGTGTCCCATAAGTCGCTCCTGTGAAGGGCTTCACCAGATAAACAAAAAAGTTTGCATTTTATTTTGGGGTTGGTCAATGGGACACCACTGGAATTTACTGAATTTGTTAATACATTCACTTCAGACTTATTGACTGATCATTCTGCTACTACAAGGGTCACCTTCTTTTCCATCTTCAATTATGCTTCTGATCCTCTGGAACATGGTTTATATTAAAGTGTATTATGATAACAAAAAATAATGGTGATGATGATAACACATTCTTATATCACTTTAAGGTTTACAGTATGCTTTCTGTACAGTATTTCATTTGACTCTCACAACAACCCTGTGTGGCAGAAGCTGCTATTATATCCATTTTATAGATTAGGAAAGGGAGGCACAGATCAGTGTTGCCTGGGTTCACACACTCCGTAAGTGTCTGAGGTGGGATTCAAACTCAAAGGTTCTTAAGAACCAGTAAAGGGGTCTAATCTTTACATCAATTTTATGTAAACTGGCTCTTTATTTCCCGAGATAAATGGAGACATGAAACTAGAGAAGGGAATCAATTGGTTTAAAGCATTTATCACAGTGTTTTGAAAATTTCATGGAAAATAAAGAGAACAATATAGCAAAGAGACCGCATGAATAGAAAGGAAAAGAATTTCATTCATTTGGGAATTTCATTCATGTTTTGGGTTTTGTCCTCTTTGGAAACATGAGACTGCTTGGCTAGGAAATGTATCTGTCCCTTTTTCAGAAAGTTAGCTAAGTGGATGTAGTCTGCACAGAACTTAATGCTACAACTTAGAAAAGGTTAAGGCCTCAGTTCCCATAAAACTGCTGAGTACAGAATGATTGGTCATGCTCAGAAATCAGCAAGGATAATAAACTTTCTTGTGCATATGGTTTGGGGTTGTTTTCTTTTCTTTCTAGACACCATTCAGTGTCACCTACTGGAAGCTCTGATAAATTGTAGGGCCGGATGTATCCCAGAGCTCTGCTGTCACCTCTGAAAGACACTCTATAAGATTCTCCCTGGGGCAGTGGGAGTTGATGCTGTGACCACTGGGCCTGCAGTCAGCTGAGATGAGCAGCAGCTGGTTTCCCAGGTAGGGCTTACAATCTTAGCTCTCAGCACTGGCAGCAACTGCCGAGTCATCACTTTCACTCCATTGCTTCTGTTAGGCGGGCAGAGGAGGGATCAGAAAAGACTTTTTATGGGGAGTTAGCATGGGGGTTCTTGCTGAATCAGCAGCAGCATAATCTCCCTTGTGATAAATTCCATGCAGACCCAAAGCCACTCTGAATTCCAAGCAGGGAGATGTGTAATTGTTCTTCCATCAGGCACAAGGTTTTATCTGCTTATTTTCTTTAAACCTCAGATTAACATCTGAGAGCTAAGTTGTCTGTTCCCTCCCCCAAACTAAATCCATCTCATCCCCTGCTTATCCCTAACATCTCCTCATTGAAAACCTTCACTTATTTTTGCCAGTCCAGGGCATCTGTCCCCAGAAACCTCAGTCACATGACTAGCCAGAAGCTAAGGGCCAGAGAGCTAGAAGGAACTCAGGGGCTACCCAGACCAATCTTCTCATTTTACAGATGGGGAAACTGAAGCCCAATGAGTGTAAGCAACTTGCCCAAGGTCACATGGGTGCATCAGAAGTAGGATTTGAATTTAAGTTTCCTCTAATCCCCAGGTCAGTATTGTCTCCCAGTGAGGTCAGGGATCTGATCCTAAATACCAAAATGTCACTTCTACTTGCATATCACCTTCTATCTATGCATTCATTTTTTTAGGGTGGTTTCTGGGCTGATGTACATTTACATTCACCTTCAGATTCCCAGTTACTTATCATGATGAGGGCAACTGATGTGGTGGAAGCTGACTGGATCTAAAGTTATAAGACCTGGGTTCAAATTGTGACTCTTCCTTTTGTTTCACCACTGTGGTCCTCCATTTCCTCATCTGTGAATTGGGAGGGGTACTGGGATGCACAGGCTCAAAGGTCCTTCCAGCTCTAAATCCATGAGCTGTGAACAGAAACAGTAATCCCAGAGCTATCATTTTCCTCTTTGTACAAGTAGCCTGATGTCTGAGAATTTAAAACTTTCGGGAGGTCAAAAAACAATTAACAAGCATTTATTGAATGTCTGTGATGTACTAAGACTGTATTGGGCACTAGTTTCAGAAAAAATGAAACAAGTTCTGCCCTTATTATTGCTGAATTATTCAGCTTATAGTCTATCAGGACAGGTGATATGCATAGATACAGAATAAAAATATCCTTTCAGATTCCATGGGACCATGGCATTTTAGATTCCCAAGGAACATTAGAGATTAGTCCAATCTCATTTTATAAATGAGAAAAGTAAGGCCCAGAGAGATTAGCTGATTTGCCCAAGATCAGGCAGGTAGAAAAGGGCAGAACTGAGATTTGAAATCAGGTCTTTTGACTCCAAATTCACTGTTTAATTTTTGTACTACACTCCTATCTGCAATGGACAGAGCATGGCACTGAGGGTCAGGAAAACCTGAGTCCAAATCTAGCCTCAGACACACACTAGCTGTGAGACCCTAGGTAAGTCACTTTTTGCCTCTTTGTCTCAGTTTTTTGTCTCTTTTCCTCTCTGCCTCCGTTTCCTCATCTGTAAAATGGGCTGGAGAGAGAAATGGTGAACCACTCTAGTATGTTTGACAAGAAAACCCTAAATGGGGCCACAAAGAGTGTGACGTGACTGAAATGACTCAATGACAGCAACAGCGCCATATCGGTTCTATAAATTTGAGTGGTCCATCTATCGTGTCAGTTGGCCGTGAAAAGCTTAATGCAGCGGGACATTTTAAACAGTACAAGATATAAAAGATACAAAAATGACATCAGTATCACCTTCCGCAGCATCATTAAGCCCCTCTCTGTCCAGGGCTCCACATTCTCTACTAGAAGAGCCTCAGTTTTTCGTGGGCAGGTAGGTTGCACACACACCTATCCCTTTCTTTATATGGTTTATATGACATAATGGTGGGGAAGACACACAAATAGGAGATCGTCTTCCTTGCTTCATACTCATGGTGTAACAAGCGCATTTCACACAAGGCCAAGAACCAAACAGAAGCTGTGGGATTCTGAAAAGAGGTAGCCCATGATTCCATCAAATATGTGCATTCACCTGATGGAGGGAGCATGGATGTTTTAAGCCTGCCCCAGTGCCAGCCAATCTTCCAACTCACCCAAAGGCCCTGGTCAGCTGGGAAGCTTTGGCTTGAGCTGTCTTCAATAACTTCCATGTGATACACAGTGAGGCAGGCTAATTTATTCACAATGCTATCAGCTGGCCCGTTCCTCTTGTTGCCACAGCCCCCTCACTTAGCTTTCAATGACTGTAGGGTGTGGCAAACACCATTGTTCTCCCTTGATGGGTCCCATGCAGCTTGGACCCTGTATCAGATACTTCTGAGCTCCGTGTTCCTGATGTCACTTAACCTCTTTGGGCATAACAAAAGCAAGATTGTTGGGAGGGTCAAAGAACATAAAACATATAAAGCACTTTTGAAACCTCAAAGTGTTCTATAAATGCTACCTTCTGTCAATTTTATTGTTATTATCCTTACCATTGAAGTGTCATTGAAGGAAGTTCTCCCCCAGTTATGAGGAGTGCACAAACTTCTAGGTCCTCTCCTCTGGCCTGTCTCCTCCTCAGCCCAGCCAATACCGGAGGTAATCCCTGAGCCTCTGGTAGGTGAGGATTTTTATCCCTAGGAATTCTCCCTGCCCATGAGTATTGGGGCTTGCGGTGGGTCTGACTAGTGCAAATCTGGATCTGTATGTGTAAGACTGAACAATGGGCCTAGAACCTGTAGGTAGGCCCTAGGTCGCCAACATGTAGTCTGAACAATGGAGAAGTCTCTGATCTGTTTGATCTGCTCCAAAGATGGGGAACCTGCGGCCTTGAAGCCCCATGTAGCCCCTCTAGGTCCTCAAGTACAGCCCTCTGACTGAATCCAAACTTCACAGAACAAATCCCCTTAATAAAAGGAGGCTGCAGGCTCCCCAGCCCTGTGACATCTAACCTCTTTGAAAGTCTCAGCCCTGATCTTCCTTGTGCTCAGCTCATCTTGTTGCCTCAGAAAGAAGGTCAGATTTATAGTCAGGAGACTTGGGTTCTAATTCTAGCTCCTCCACTTCCTGTGTCACCCAGGTACTTGGGCACATCTGAGCCTCTTTGGACTCAGTTTCCTCATCTCTAAAATGGGTTGGGTTAGATAACTTCTAAAACCTTGTTCATCCTGAACTCTGTATCCTATGATTCTATTACCCCAACTCTCCTGGAATTCTATGGCTATTTGCTAACTTTCTGTAGGCCTCTCCAGGTGTACATAATGGAAAGATTATAGTGGAAAGAATGCTTTGGATCCAGAGCCAGGGGAATCTGAATTCACTGCCTGGTTCTGTTATGTACTAGTTATCTGACCTTGGGCATCTCTTATGTCATCTCTCTGGGTCTCCGTTCCCTCATCTGGTTGGACTAGTTGACCTCTCAGGCACCTTCCTTCTCTAAATCTATGCCCCTACAATCCTAGACTGTCTCCAACTCCTCAGGCCAGTAGTTGTCACTGACACAGAGATGTTCAAATGGGGATGAGGGAAGGTGAGATGCAGGAAGAAACAAAGGAGAACACATTTGTCATTTTACTGGAGAGGGTTGTTGGATGTAGAGAAGAGGGATGAGTCGCAGCTAGAAAGGAGGAAGGAAACAAGAATTTACCAAGCACCTACTACATTCCAGGCACTGTGCTAAATGCTTTACGAATATTACCCTGCTTGATTCTTACAGCAACCTTGGGTGGTTCCACTATTACTACCCCCATTTGACAGCTGAGGAGACCGAGGCAAACAAAGCTTAAGTGATTTATCTCATGTCAGATGGCTCATAAGCATATGAGGCTGGATTTGAACTCAGGTCTACCTAACTCCAGGCCCAGTGCACCATCATTGCACCACCTAGTTCTTCTAGCAGAACTCCATGGTATGTAGAACATCTAAGCAGTCAACCAGGCACAACAATGGAGGGGTTGGTCCTGACATGTCTTTGGATTGAGAGTAATGGGTGGATGAAAGCTAACCTGGAGGACAACAAAAAAAGAGAGAGCTTAAAATTGTGATAAATTAGGGGCCCTAGTATCATGTAAAGAATCTATTGGAGGCAAATGCAGGAACATTTTCTAGGGAAATAGACAAACTATGTTGGGTTCTATATGTGCACTTGACTTCTCTGAGAGAATGTAAGCTCCTTGAGGGCAAGATCTGCTTTACTCTTGTCTTTGTATCCTCAGTGTCTAACTTAAACAGGAGTGGGAAACCTGCAGCCTCGAGGCCACATGTGACGCTCTAGGTCCTCAAGTGTAACCAGCTGCATTTGAGGACCTAAAGAGCTACATGTGACCTCCAGGTCACAGGCTCCCCATCCCTGGAAGTACATAGTAGGAACTTAATAAACGCTTGTTAAATGATTGTGCAATGAAGTGAACCCTTTTTAGAAGGCTGCCCCTGGTCTCTATGTTATCATTGATTTGTGAAGGTAATAGTCCAGTGACCAAGTTCACTATAGCTGCTCTCTAGGGACAATGGGCTATTGGGTTCTTTTCTTCAGTACATAATCCATAAGAATGATTGACTTCATGTGTGAGACACAGCTATGGGAATTCTTATGTAATGGCATGAACCATTCTCGAAGAGCCTTGAGTAGTCATTAATGTGAGCATCCCTAGGGTGGGGGATACGTATCCTTCATTATGGATGGAACCATTCATTAGATATCAGCCTTTTTTTTCCTGCTGGGATCTGGTGTGTGTGTGAGGGTCCCTCCTGTTTGGGGTAGAGCAGAGTTATGCTTGTTATTGCTGAACCAACCAGATGAGATTTAAATGGGGTTAGGTGGCAGAACAATATGGTATCACTTGCCTGAGTTAGTGGGGAAATATGCTAGCTTCCCCAACAAGGTATCTTCTTGATGGCTGGCAGACAGGAGCAAGTATTATGTAGTAATTAAACTGGCTGAAGAAGTTTTTCGGGCTGTTGGAGGACTTCCAGGTTTGGGGGAATCTGATTGGACTACTATAGAGTGCTGGGTCCCTTCCAAATGTTGCTGCCAAGCCTTAAATTGTGCCTTCATGGCTAGCATCCCTCTTGACCAAATTATATAGCTACATCTGGCTGCAGATAATTTCTGTGAAAAACATGTACAGTACAGTCCCTTAGAGGGAAAGCCAGCTTGGGAGAGAGCTCCCATGGCCACATAATAACTGACATTTCTAGGGTACTTTAAGTAAAAATCTTTTCATCCATTATCCCATTCCAGCTTCACAGCCCTTCTGTAAGACAAGTCCTAGAGATACCATTGTCTACATTTTACAAATGAGAAAGGTTAAGTAACTTGTGCATGAGCCCACAGTTAGTATATGTTAGAAGTAGGATTTAAATCTAGGTCTCTCCTACCTTGAAGTCCAATGCTGTCTTCACTACATTGGGCTGCCTCTGCCAAAAACTTCTGTAAGTACACCAAAGGTCTTTTGGGGTGTGTGTGTGTGTGTGTGTGTGTGTGTGTGTGTGTGTGTGTGTGTGTGTGTGTGTGTGTGTGTGTGTGTGTGTGAATGGTGTACCCATCCTCATCCCCATCCCAGCATCTCTAGTTTTTTCTTGCTTAAACCTGCATCTCTCTTTCTCAGTGAAGAGGCAAATCTGCCTAAA
Organism: Pseudochirops cupreus; assembly: GCA_028627135.1. Taxonomy (NCBI): domain Eukaryota; kingdom Metazoa; phylum Chordata; class Mammalia; order Diprotodontia; family Pseudocheiridae; genus Pseudochirops; species Pseudochirops cupreus. The sequence goes on along the minus strand of CM053581.1, from coordinate 180,159,644 downwards.
ATGTTTGAGGATGATTTTATGCCAGTGACAAGCTGCCCTCAAACATATGAAAATGTCTGTGACATAAATCTCAGAAGAGGAAGTGATTTCAGAGATTATCAATCAATCGGTTAATCAACATGCATTTATTAAGCACCTACCATGTCCCAGGCTCTAGTCAAATATATACCTGAACAGGAATCCCTTCTTTAGCATCACCTAACAAGTAATCAGTCATCTAGTTCTATTTGAAGACTTTTAATGTTGGAGAACTCACTACCTCTTGAAACAACCCACTATCACTGTCAAAGACAAATGGGACTACATGAGACTGATAGCTTTTTTGCATATATTTTTGTTTCATGTTCTACCATGTGCAAAATATGCTGGATCACTTGAGGATCAGCTCTCTTGTACCAAGCCTTTCCACACTTGGTCAGGCTGTGCCCAGGCTTATATTTGCCACCTTCCATCTCTCTAAGACTTGCCAAGCTTGTGATCTACTGCCATAGAAAAGCAGGAAGGAAATAATTTATTAAGTACCTACCAGGTGCTAGGCATTGTTATAAGTGCTTTACAAATATTATTTCTTTTGATCCCACATCAACCCTGTGAGGAAGGTGCTATTATTATCCCCACTTTACAAATGGGGAAATTGAGGCAGGTGGTGAAATAAATTGTCCAGGGTCACTGTGCTAGTAAGTGACTGAGGCTCGATTTGCACTCAAGTCTTCCTGACTCCAGGCCCATCACTCCATCCACTCTGCCCCCTAATTATCTCTAGGTGACAAAGAGGTTACATGGCTCATCAAGAGTAACACAGTTAAAAAGTGCTGGAGCCAGATTTCCAACCCAGCTCTTCTGGCTCCAAGTCCTTTGTCCTTTCAAGTAAACCACACTGCCTCATACTGGCTATGTAGTCTTAAGAAATTCATCCCTGTCTGAGCCTCAGTTTCCTCACTTGTGCAAAGGGGCTATTACTTGTATTGCCCACAAGTGCAAGTATATGTAAATATATTTCTATATTCACACACGTGTGTATGTATACACATATGTATACACATATGCATGTATATATGCATATGTGTATACATATATACACACATATCTATGTGTATATGATGTATATATTTAATGTATATATGTACATACAGTATATACATTTTGATATACACTATATCAGGGTGCCTAGGTAGCGCAGTCAGAGCACTGGCCTTGGAGTCAGGAGGACCCGAGTTCAAATGTGACCTCAGACACTTAACACTTAGTATCTGTGTGACCTTGGGCAAGTCACTTAACCCCAATTGTCCTGCCCTGCCCCTCCAAAAAGAAAAAGAAAAAAAAAAAGATATACACTATATCTAAAGTCACATCTTTGTAACTGTATAAAGATCAAGAAATAATCTAAGTTATATTTTGTCTGTGAAATAATAGGCATGCTTTTTATTATTATTAATTACAATATCATCTTTTTAAAGAAGTTTAGATAAAAATGTCTCTGGGACAAGTTGTCATCATTTTATTCTTTTTATATTTAATGTTCTGTACCCTATGACCAGATATATAAAAGATGCTTTTCACAATTGAATAAAAGTACTAGGATATGAATGCATCTTCTATGGGCTCACTGAAATCATGTTTGGGACAGTTGCAGCAGCACAGAGAACAAACAGGGATGGTATGCACCTCATCCCTTGGCTCAGATTCCTTCTGCTGGGTCTCTAGATTATAAAAACTTTTCATTCCATGTATATGTGAGGTCATGAGTACTTGTTTCAGTCACATCTATTCAACATTGTTCTTAAATGTTTATGGATCAACTGTGGGAAACAGTTTTTTCTATGGGAATGCTTTGTGACCAGTACGGTTTATTTGCTGAAATTCTTCACAATGATGGGTTGGGTTTTGAGAAAGTTATTATATTAATATTATCATCATCTTTCTTCCTTCTCAGCATTAAGGTGTACTCTGGAAATGTACCATACTGCACTCAGGAGGCTCCCCAGCCTCCTGTCAGAATATCTGCATGGTGGCTTGTCCCACCTCCCAGCTTGCTAGGCAACAGATGCCTTTATTCTCTAGAGATCAACACCTATAAGTGAGATGCAGCCCGAAGTTAGCAGATAGATTACATGTATCACATGTTACAAAAATTGGAGTTTAAGCACCCAATTTTAATGCAAATGAGTCACTGGAAAAAAAAAACCTTGAAAGTCACTTTTCCTAAAATCTCTTCATATGCTGAAGAGGAGAGGTAATTATCAGAGCCATTCAGTCTGTTGCAGAAGCACCTTGTGGGAAAAAGGAAAAAAAAAGCATCTGTATCATTGGCCTTTGGTGAAAACAGGAAGGGAGGTAGGGGTAGTAATGAAAGGGACTGGTCAGTCACATGTCTTCCACACAGGCAAGGCAGTCTAAAAATCAGGTGCTTTTCTTCTCAGATGAAGGGAGAGACAGAATAAGGCAAGGACAGCCTAGAGAGATGCAACAGGGGCATCGGCTCCACCAGGCAGCGAGCTGTTAACCATTTAATGGCTGCTGTTTGGTCAACTTGTAATTAATTTCTATTTCAGACTAGATGACAAGCCTGGAGAGTACCAGAGAAGAGGGAGCTATTTCCAGATGCTGTTAAAATAAGAAAGCAAAACTCCTTTTATATATAAAGGAGAAGCAAACCTGCTGTCGTTTCAAATCCCAGCTCTGACTCTCACTTAACCTCCCTAGACCTCAGTTTCCTTATCTGTAAAATGAAGGGAAGAGGAGACTAGAAGGCCTCTGAGGTCCTTCACAATTTTAAATCATAATCACTACAACAGCTCACATTTAACAGTGCTTTACACATATCGTTCGATCCTTATCACAAGCTGGGAGGTAAGATGCTAATATTACCCCCATTTAACAGATGAGGAAACTAAGGCAAACAGACTAAGTGACTTGCCCCGGATCACACAGATAGTAAGGAAGCAGAGTTTGAGCTGAGTTTTGAAGAAAACTGGAGGTTCTAAGAATTGACGAGAGTATACTGATGAAGAGCTGACCCTTCACCTTGAGGAGGAGAAACCCATCTACAAGTGCCCTGGATCCCACCTGCTCCCTTCTCCCCCGACAAAGTGTCTTCCAATCTTTCATCTCCAACCTCTATCTATTTTTTCCTTTCACGCCTATAAACATGCCTCAGTATTCCCTTCCATAAAAAGTAAAAACAAACAAAAAAACCCGCACATGACCCTATCATTGAGGTAACATCCTATATATTTCTTCTCTCCTTCGCGGCCAAATTCCTAGGGGAAAAATTGTCTATACTCATTGCTTCCACTTCTTCTCCTTGCATTTGCTTCTCAACCTTTTGCAATCTAGCTTCTGACCTCATCACTTAACTGGAACTTCTTTTTGAAGTGAGTCTCCTAATTGCTAAATTTAATAGCCTTTTCTCAATACTTCTCTCTCTTCACTTCTCTGCAGCATTTGATACTCTTGACCAGTCTCTCCTTCTGGATACTCTCTCCTTGGGTGGTTGGAATTTATTATTGTTCAGTCATTTCAGTCATGTCCAAATCTTTGTGATCTGATTTGGGTTTTCTTGGCAAAGATAATGGAGTGGTTTGCTATTTCCTTCTCCAGATCATTTTACAGATGAGGAAACTGAGGTAAACAGGGTTAAGTGACTTGCCCAGGGTTGCACAGCTGGTAAGTGGCACATCTGAGGCTAGATTTGAACTCAGGTCTTCCTGGTTCCAGACCAGATGCTATATCCACAGCACTACCTAGCTGCCCTGGATTTTGAGATATTGTTCTCTTTTTTATCTACCATTCCTTTTTCATCACTTTTGCTGGGTCATCAACCTAATTGCAATTTCTGTAGGTGTTACTCAAGATTCTGTCCTGGGAGCTCTTCTATCCTCTCTCTACCCTCCATATCTAGGTGAACTAATCAGCTTCCATGGAGTTAATATCACTATACATGTTTCCCAGATCTATCTGCCTAAGCCTAGTTTCCTTCCATCCCATATCACCAAATAGTTAGACAGGGGTGGATAACCTGAGGCCTCACGGTCACATGTGGCCTTCTAGGTCCTCAAGTGCTGCCCTGTGACTGAATCTTTGGCGTTAGTTTGGGGCCACACTTGAGGACCTAGAGAGTCACATGTGGTCTCAAGGCCACAGGTTCCTTTCTCCTAGGCTAGTAGATATTTTGAATTGAATATCAAACAGGTATCTTAAACTTAACATGACCAAACCAGAACTTGTTTTCTTTCCCCCAAAATCATCTTGTCCTTTGAACTTCCATATTTATAATGGAAGTTATTATACCATTAAAAATGGTATGACCATCCTTTCATTCACCCAGGTTCAGAGCCTCACAAGTAATCTTCAACTCTGCCTTTCTCCCAATCCACACATATAATCAGTCATCAAGTCGTGTTACTATTTTCACAAGGACACTCATCTAACTCAGATTCTTATTATACCCTGCCTGGACTATGATAATAGCTTCCTAATAGGTTTTTCTGCTGCAAATCTCCCCCCTTTCTAATCATTCAGCTACTGAAGTGATTTTCTTAAAGCATTGGTTTGACCATATTACTCTCCTACTCAACAAACTCCTGGGGTCAAAATACAAAACTTCTGTGTTATTTAAGATTTTTTATAACCTAGGATCAAACTGCCTTTCTGGCCTTATTATATATTACTCTCCTTTCCCACACTCTACAGTCCAACCAAAGGGGCCTTCTTCCCATTGTTAACACAGGACCCTCCATCTCTTGTCTCAATGACATTGCACAAGTAAAATAAAAGTGAGTTCCCTTCCTGGAACCCACTGCCTCCTAACCTTGAATCTCTAGTATCCTCCCAACCTTATCCTAACCCTCTACAGTCATCTTCCATTCAAGGTCTTTCATGAGTTCCACCAGATGCCAGTGCTTGCCTTCCTTTCATTACCTCATCCATATGACATCCAGAACAATGGAAAAGGGGCAACATGGAATAAAAGAATGTGTGTTATACAGAATTAGTCCCAACACTTACTCAATGTGTGACCATGGGCAAATTATTTAACCCTTCTCTAAGCCTCAATTTCCTCATCTGAAAAAAAATAGGGACAATAATTATAGTATTCTTTTAGGACCATGAGATCCTTTGCATGAGATAATGCATTGTTTGTTTGTTTTTTTCATAAAATCTAAAATTACATGGAAAAGCCAACTATTATAGATAGATCGATCGATAGATTGATAGATCTATAGATCAATAGATAGATAGATGATAGATAGGCAGACAGATATGGAGGGATATACAGGACAGAAGGACAGAGAAAGACAAAATGATAGTAGGTAGGCATTGATTAATTGACAGAGATGGAGAAATATACAGAAGAGGAAGACAGAGAAAGAAAGAGTGATAATTGGTAGGCAGGTAGTCTAGTAAACAGAATGTTGGATTGAGAGTCAGGAAGTTGTTGTTTAGTTATGTCCAACTTTTTGTGATCCCAATTGGGGTTTTCTTGGAAAAGATTGTAGAGTGGTTCACCATTTCTTTCTCCAGCTCATTTTACAGATGAGGAAACTGAAGCAAATAGGGTTAAGTGACTTGTCCAGGATCACCCAGCTAAGAAGTGTCTGAGGCCAGATTTGAACTCAGGAAGATGGGTCTTCCTAACTTCAGGACCAGCACTCTATCCATTTTGTCACCTAGCTGCCCTGAGAGTCAGGGGTACTTGAATCTAAATCCTGCCTCAAACATTTTCTAGCTGTGTGACTTCACTTACCCTCTCTCTATATCAGTCTTCTCACCTGTAATACTGGGATATTAAGAATACTTACTTCACAGTGTTTTTGTGAGGAATGTATAAAGTAAAATAAATAAAATGTAAATTATTTTGCATTTTTCCCATAACATGATATAATAAAAAGATGATTGTTATGGGAATCTGAAGATCTTCCCTGCCCCTAGGCCCTTTGTTAAAGTGGCTACGTGACCCTGAGGACCCTTGGATATTTGAAAGTATACTCTGTTCCCTAATAGGCTGAATGTGGTCATGTGGAGCCTGTGGC
>CM053581.1:180073951-180153112 GCA_028627135.1 Pseudochirops cupreus | reverse complement strand
CTGTTTGTATTCTCTGAAGTTCAGGGCGCCGACTTTTCCCCCTGAACTAGGTAAATGGTATTTGATTGATTAAAGTAAGATTGTTAACCCACTTTGAGTTGCTTTCCTTTAGAAAAGCAGATCTAAGAACCTGTGCTAGCAGCCCCCCCTGGGTGTGCTGGGGTGCTTGCCGATACAATGATGGCACATGAAACTGCAAATCTACGATCTATAGCTTGCTATTCATTTTAAATATATAATAAAGTTATCATGTAAATTTTTTTCCCTCCCCCAGCCCCAGAAATGGCTATTATACACACACATGGATAGATAGATAGATATAGATATAAAATTACACACATATATATGTATGTATATGTATACATATGTGTGTATGTACGTAAAATCGTTCTATATATACAAACAAGTTGTGGTGTATGATCATGACAGAATACTACTAGGGTATAAGAAATGACGAGTTTGATGATCTTAGAAAAACACAGATAGACTTGTATGAGATAATGAAGTGTGAAATGAGCAGAACCAAGAGAACATTGTATGCAGTAACAGCAATGCTGTTCTAAGAGCAACTTTGAGCAACTAAGTTATTTTGACTATTATAAATACCCAAAGGACCTATGAAAGAAGACACTACCTGCATCCATGGAAAGAACTAACAAACAGAAGTACTTTAAAAAATGTTAAGTGTTATATAAATGTTAGAGATCTGTGTTCATGTACATATATGTGTGTGTATGTGTGTGTATGTGTATGCATGTACATGTGCATATCTATAGAAGTGTAAATATATCTATAGATGCACACACACATACACACATATGATGGCACAGTGGATAAAGTGTTAGTCCTGGAGTCAAGAGGACCTGAGTTCAAATCTGACCATGGACATATATATATATATATATATATATATATATATATATATGTATGTATATATATACATATATATATTCATACATATATATGTATATGCATATATGTGCGTGCACACATCTATACATGTAGCAATATAAGCTATACAAACGTTATAACATATTTATGCTATAGACACACATGTCAATGTAACATGTGCTATATGTATAAAATACACGTATATGCTATATGTATACCATGTGTAATATATGTATGCATGTATAAACACCCAAAGAGATAGGGGACTTGCTGCCTTACAAGGCAGCCTCTCATGTAACTGTTAACTATCTGTGCACATGTGTTTATACATGCATGTAAATATATGCACACTCACATATGTATACACATATTTTTATAATGCATCTATGTATATACATAAATGTATGCACATATTCACATACAAGTAGCTAACATCCACGTGCTAGTCAGGCTTCAAGTCCCCTCTCTCCTTAGGTGTTTAAGCAGAGGTTGCATGACTATCCATCATGGTTTTTAACAGAGGGGACCCCTGAACGGGGGTGTGAGATTGGACTAGATGTCCTTGAACTTTTCCTCAGTTTGCACATTGCATGGTCCTCTCTGATTCTTAGTGAGTTCTCAAAAACCCTTTCTGTTCTGTCCACTGAAGGAGATGTCCTGATATTAGCCTGAACAGCAGCAGCGCATGTGGCTTCAGCCTTATTCATCCTCATTTCGGCCTACATAATGTGATCCTGGCAGAAACTCTACAGTAGTAAGTAACATGAGGCCCCAACAGGGTCAGTAAAGGCTTTAGGAGTGGGGAGCTGCCTTCTTGGGGTACAGAAAGCGTGAAAGGTAACAGGGGACTAGGCCTTCTTCAGACAGTGATGGATCTGCCTGGACCAGGAATGGGTTAGGACTCAGTTTGGTTTATGATTGTTTTCATTTTCCGTGGCATTTGTTAGGCCTTCGATCTGGCCTGCACTTTTTTTCTGACAGATTTCTTTCCACTGGTCGGTTGGGGAGAGCAGAAGCTGCGGGTCAGGCCAGCGGCAATCAATTTGGGGGAAATAACTCTTACTGACTGAGGAAGAAAGCCATAAAACACAAAAGAGGCAGGGGAGGAAAAAAACAAGAGCAGCCTGACAATGGATGAGATTACTGCTAAACGCCAGACCCCAGCCCTATAGATCACTCCTGGTGTCAGCACAGTCTGCTCAGTGACGCTGCCATTCACCGGGCATGCTCCCGTGGGCCCAGAAAGTAGCAAAGTGACCTTAGGAGCCCTTGCATGACACCCCCTAGTTCTACCTCCTCTTCTCTCCCTTTTATTGTCCGGCCCTGTGAATTTACTGGTGCAGAAGCAAACCCTCTGAATTAAAGTCCTAGGGAGGTGGTCACACCAAAGGGGTGCCCAGGATACTCTTATGAATCAAACACAGGATCTGAACCCTGTTCTTTCTGACTCCAGGCCAGCCCTTTATCCAATCCATCATGATTCCTCCCCCTCTTAATTTTCTCTTGCACAAACTCCTGGCTCTCACCTGCAATCCCTTATAGCTTTAGCCACCAACTAAAATCATCTATTCCACCTCTTCCTCACTGTCTCAGCTTGTTCAAGCTCATTTACTCACCCCACTCTCACACAGCTGCTGAGATGGGAGGCTACTCTAAAGGTACATCTGAATTTTTTTTTTCTTCTTGTTCTAAGCCCCTCAGGCCTAAGGTTCTATTTGGTGCCAAGGTTTGGCCGGATAGAGGCTGGGACTCACCAAAGTTTTCTCCACCCCAGATGTCCATCGCTGCATCATACTTCCCCAGGTGATTAAACCAGGATTTGTTCATTACAAATAGCCCTCCGGAAATTATTGGGGTCCTGCACATCAGGAAAAGGGAGAGGAGAGTGAGTAAAAGGAAGGCAGAAGCTCTCAGAATCTCTTTTCTTCAGAACCCAGAGACCAAGGCCATTGTCTTCGTCCTTTCTGTTCCTCTTGCAGGAGGACTAATAAATTTCCACTTTACCTGGAACAAGGACATGTACCTCAACATGTGGAACTGCCTGGGCATTGTATGTCGCTCATAAATTTCCTGGACCTTGCTGGCCATCAGTATGCCTCTTCCCCAAGGCCCAGTGTTCGTGGCATTGAATGCAGGCTTCCAAACAAAGATGCACTTGGAACATGGAGAAGATTTGTACATTCTCTCGGAAGGATCCTGCCTTGGAAGACTCTCTTAGAAACTATATCAGTAAAGGGGTAAGATGTCTGATCACTTAAAGGAGAAGAAAACAAAAGGCCTAGGAAATCTGATTCATCAACCAATCATTAATGGGAAACAGGATCTTCATAAAGCATCTCTCTGATCCCCTATGGCTCTCTCTTCTATTCTGAGTCTGAAATAACTGTAAAGTGCTTAGCACGGTGCCTGGCTAATCAGGATTACATAATTGTGAGCCTTAGAAAACGTAGCTATCATCATTGTCATTATTTATTTCTTGATTGCCTGATAGTGGGGATAGAAGAACCATGTGGGCAGGAGGAAGGATCTAGTCTGATTCTAGTTTACAGAGGAGGAAGCTGAAGCTCCCAGAGGTGGACTTTTAGGATGCTGATAATCTGAGAGTCCAGGGGAGGGCAATCAGGACGGAAAAGGGCCTGGAGTCCATTTATGGGATGGCTCGTTGAAGGAAGGATTTATTAAGTATCTTCTATGTGCCAGGCACTGTGCTAAGTGTTTTACAAATATGATCTCATTTGATCCTCACAACAATCCTGCAAAGTAGGTGCTCTTAGTATCCCCTTAGTTTTGAAAAAACTAAGACAGTGACTTGCTCATGGTAGAAAGTATCTGAGGCCACATTTGAATTCAGGTGTACCAGAATTCAGATCCAGTATTCTATCCACTGTGCTACCAACTGCCTTTTTTTTCTTTTTGGAGGGGGGGAAGGCAGGGCAACTGGGATTAAGTGATTTGCCCAAGGTCACATGGCTAGTAAGTGTTAAGTGTCTGAGGTAGGATTTGAACTCAGGTCCTCCTGACTCCAGGGCTGGTGCTCTATTCACTGAGCTGCCTAGCTGCCCCCACCAACTGCCTTTGAAGGAATTGCGGATATATGAAATGGAGAAGAGGAGATGCAGTGGACACAAGTACCTGAAGGATACTCTAGATCAGTGGTTCTCAACCTTCCTAATGCCGTGACCCTTTAATACAGTTCCTCATGCTGTGGTGATCCCCAACCACAAAATTATTTTCATTGCTACTTCATAACTGTAATTTTGCTACTGTTATGAATCATAATGTAAATATCTGATATGCAGGATGTATTTTCATTGCGACAAATTGAACATAACCCACAGGTTGAGAACCGCTGCTAGATGTAAAGGAAAATGTCCTTACAACCAGAGACCAAAACCATTGTGTATATGTTGTCCGAGGACGTACTAGGCTTCCCCTCATTGGAAGTTTTCAAAGCAAAGCCTGAAAGGCTACTTTTCAGGGGTGTGTGGTGGGATGAATTTTGGGGGGGGGGGGTGGATAGACTAACCGGGGTTCCTTCCAACTCTGAAATCCCATGTTTCTGTGATATGCCTGAGACCACCTAGGTGATCAGTAGCAGAATCAGGATTCAAGTCTAGGTCCTCTGAATCCAGATCCAAGGGAGTTAGAGAAGCTTGAGGAAGAACAGAGAGCCCCGTAAGACCAAAAAATCCTTTCTGTTGGGCGTAGCCAAAGCTTTGTTCTGAGAATCAGGGAACTGGGAGGCTGGAACTCATCTAGTTCAGCCCCCTAAATGTCCAGCTAAGGTCTAGGGATGGTAAGTGACTTACTCTAGGTCTCCTAACTAGTCACTGTTTGACTGAGAATAAAACTCAGGTCTCTTCGCTTCTAATCTGTAGACAGTGTGTTGTACCTAGAGTCAAGAAGACCTGAGTTCAAACCCAGCCTCTGATGTTTACCACCAGTATGACCCTGGACAAGTTACTAATTTCTATAAGAGAAAGCACTACAAGAAAGACCTAGTTCAAATCCAGTCTTAGTCACTTACTAGCTGTGAGACCCTGGGCAAGTCACTTAGCCTCTCATTGTTTTAGTTTCCCCAACTGAAAAATGGGATAATAATAACATCTACCTTCTAGTGTCGTTTTAAGGATCAAATAAGATGATAATTGTAAAAGCACTTAGCATAGCACCTGGCACGTAGTATGTATGGGTTAGTGGCTCCTCTTTGGTCTACAGGACTCATTTTTATGAATTCCTTGGGTCTCTCTTGGAAGTTCCCACACTTTGCTTTGAGAAACACTCGTTTGGTGGTATTCATTTGTAGATCTCAAATAACTATCTTCTAGTCTTAGGCTTTAGAGACAGCCTGTATAAATGTCAATGATCCCAAGACTGCAAGGGGACTGACTAGGTGTTTCCTAAGCCTGATCCCTTCTTTTTGAGTCCTGTTTCTCTGATTAGCCAAATGATTCCAGGGAGAGGCCAGTTTTACCTTGTTATGGGCATCTGAAGATCTTCCCTCCCCCTAGGCCCTTTGCTTAAGTGGCTTAAGTGGCTCTGAGAACCATCCCCTATGTGAAAGTATACTCTGCCCCCTAATAGGCTGAATGTGGTCACATGGAGCCTGTGGCAGGAGGATCATTTTTTCTGGGAATGCCCGTGCCTTGTTGCTTTGTGATTGGGCAGTGGGTCAAGAGGGCTGTGATGATCTCTAATCCAGGAGAAAGCTACATATATGCCCTGATATGAGGTTTTTCTTGGGGCTCACTTTGAGAAGAGTTGTGTGATTTGGCCAAATGAGACTCTGGGAAGCTGTTGAGCCCCCGGGTTTGAAAACCCAGATGTTGGTGCTTCCCTCTCTGGTGACTGAATAGGTATGGATGTAATGGTCAGATGGTTGGAAGCCCGTCTGCTGATCTGTTTCTTTGTCTGCTTGTAACTTGTGTATGTAACTTGTGTTTGCATTCTCTGAAGTTCAGGGTGCTGACTTTTTTCCCTGAACTAGGTAAATGATATTTGTTTGATTGATTAAAGTAAGATTGTTAACCCATTTTGAGTTGCTTTCCTTTAGAAAAGCAGATCTAAGAACCTGTGCTAGTAGCCACCTGGGTACATTAGGGTGCTTGCTGCTACACACCTATAGAGCTAGAAATACTTGCCTTTAAAGAGGAGAGGCAGATAAGTTGCCGGGTTTGTCCTTGATTTTATAATGCTCCTCCTTCTGGAATGTCTAGACTCTGGATCAGTGGTTCTCAACCTGTGGGTTGCTACCCCTTTGGGGGTCGAACGACCCTTTCACAGGGATCACAGGGGTCACCTAAGACCATCGGAAAACACATATTTCTGATGGTCTTAGGAACCGAGACACTGCTCCTCTATCTGTCTCCAGGGGGTCTGCCCACATGCAGATACGCCCACATATGAGTATTAAAGGGTCCCGGCATTAGGAAGGTAGAGAACCACTGCTCTAGATGGATGGCTTGAAAATTTTTTCACCTATTCCCTTCCCCCCACAAGTGCCTTCTACTCCTCTGGCCCATATCGATCAGTGATTGATTAATTATGCATTTATTGAGAATATTCCCTGTGCTCAGCATAGAGAAAGCCAATGTACCATCATCCCTCAATAGATAGGTGACAGATGGAAAGAAAGATAGACAGAGACAGATAGGACTAAATGAATGAGTTAATGAATGAAGATAGAGATAGATAATAAATAGATAAATGAATAAATACATATATACATAAATAAATAGCTTTTTTTTACTGCCACAAGCAGCTCTTAGATGTTTTGTAGCTTTGGTTTCCTTCTCGGCATCACTGAAGAATTTAAAGGCTGGAAGGGAGGAAAGTCAGGAGGGACAAAATGGAATCATGAGAGGCTGATTCATATCTTATTGGTTTAACCCTTAGTTCATATCAACCCTAACTATTTGGAGCTTGATGGTTGTGGTCTACATACAGGGTGCCAAACATGCATTCAGGGGACAACATGCTGCCCACAATACTCCTGAGCGCGGTTTGATCCAGATTAAAATGTAATTGGGAACATTTAACAAAATAAATAAAAATGCAGTATGACATAGATAATACTACATTTTAAAACTAAGTCAATATGACACAGCAAGAATCCTTATATATGAGTTAGTGGCTCCTGTTTGGTCTCAGATCCATTGAGAATATTCCCTTGCTTTGAGATACACTCATTTGGTGGCATTCATTTGTAGATCTCAAAGATAACTATCTTCTTATCATTTGTATCTTCCTGATGCCATTTTTAAGGTAGTTAGATATTTTAAAATATAAGCACCTAGTGGGCAGTGAATACCACACATTTCACCTTCTCTGAGCATGCAGAGTGCTATGTACCTCATGGATATCATAAATTCTGCTGTTGATGCTGAAGTGCTAAAGACTAGTCCCTGGGTATTCTAAATGAAATTAACCCTAGATCAGGATGAACCTCTAATCCCAGTTTTGCAGATGTCTGCCTTTAGTAGCACAGGGGACAGGGCAATGACTTGGGAGTCAGGAAGAATTAAATTTAAATCCTGCCTCTTTCACCTACTGGCCAAATTGCTGTCGTTGTTGAGTCATTTTCAGTTGTGTCCGACTCTTCATGACCCCATTTGGGGTTTTCTTGGCAAAGATATTGGAGTGGTTTGCCATTTCTTTCTCCAGCTCATTTTACAGATGAGGAAACTGAGGTAAACAAAGCTAGTTAGTGTCTAAGGTCAGATTTGAACTCGGGAAGATAAGTATTCCTGACTCCAAGACTGGTACCACCTAGCTTCCCTGTACTGGCCGAATGAACCTGGGCAAATCACTTAGCTTCTCTCAATCTCATTGACCCTACCCCATCTCTAAAATCTGTGATCCTATAACAAGGAGGTTGAATTAAAGGGACTTGATATCATAGGCCAAATGGATCAGTGCAAATCCAATCCAATTCATGGATTAAAAAAAGGTCAAGGTACACAGCATCAGATTCTATGCAAATAATGGCATGTTTCACCATAATTATCTACTCATGGCAATGCTTATGATTACTCTATACTTCCCTTCCCACTACATGACTCCATACTGACATAGTCTGATAATCACTGACATTCTCTTGCTACAATCTTCCAGACCCTTGTAGGGGCTGTCCTATGCACCATGTATGTATCAACAAGCAGTAGGCCCCCAGAAGAGGAAATGTGGACTAATCTTATCCCAGGGTATTCTCAAGGGTTCAAACTGAATTGCCAAAAATTCCTCCTGTGTTGCATCCATTCTGCCTAAACAGCATGCAAATGGCAAAAGTGGGATTCCTGTCTACATGTCATTATGGTGGACATCCCTATGAGACATCAGAATAATTGAGTTTGGTTCCTGAATCTGCTACATAGGAACTGTACAACCTTGGGCAAGACAGCAAAATGTTCCCTTCCCACTCCCACCTCTCAGAATCAATTCCTCATTTCTTTCAAAAGTCAATTCAGGTGTGAAGACTCTTTCTGATCACTCTAGTAGCTGATATCCCACACCCCACATTACACTGTGTATTTTATATATACTTTAGAAATACTTGTACATATAAATGGTCTCTCTCCCAAAAGAAAGTAAGTTGCTTGAGGAGCAGGGATTGCTTCATTTTTGTCTTTGTATCACCAAAGCTTAACACAATCCCTGGCTTGTAGCATATGGTAAATAAATAAATAAGCATATATGTGTATATACATATATACATAGTATATGTATATATTTATATATGATAGTATAAATGCTTGTTGGCTGAAGTCACCTCTGTGTCTCAATTCTCTCAGCTCTAAAATGGGTATAGTAATACTTGCACTAAATAATACTTGGTTATATCTAAAATGCAGATGATAATATTTGCACTAATAACACAGTTATATCGTGCTCTGAGGTTGACAAAGCACTGTCCTCAGTAAAAAAGAAAGTCAAGTAATTGTCACCCCTGCTTTTGAGGGGATACTGAAGGTGAGAGGTTAAGTAGCCAGCACCCCACCCATAAGTGGCAGTACTTTTTCCATCACCCTGATCTGCCTTTCTTGAGATCACATACTATACAAAGATGGTACCAGAAAAACAATAACACTGTAAGTTGCACAAAGTCAACTGATAAAACAACCTTGTCTGCCAATATGTATGTAGCATTCTGCTCTTGTAATCCCTTGACTCTTATGACAGGAAAGAGATATTATTATTCATTATCTCTTCTTTGGGACCATTGTTGATTTTTCAATTACTCAACATCCTTTTAAGGGATCTTTCAATTTACACTATTGTCATTATGCATAATTTTGCTGGTTCTGGTTTCCTGGTTCTCTGCATCAGTCATACAAATCTTCCCACACTTCTTCAAATTCCTCATTTCTTATTGCGTAGTCATGTTCTATTACCTTTATATGCTGCAGATTATTCAGTCATTTCCCAATCAATGAACACTTACTTTGGTTCATGTCTTTTGCTACCATTAAAGGCTGGTGTGAATAATTTGGTAAACACTGGACTTTCTGTTTTTGTCTTTGAAGTCCTTTAGGATAGATGCCCAGATCACTGGGTTGAAGTATGTGAATAGATAAGGTGCTTTCCTTGTATTGTTCCAAATTGTTTTCAGAGTTAGCCCCATCAAAAATATATTAGTGTGCCTGTTTTTCCAAAGTCCCTCCATCATATCTTAGTTTTTTTCTATTCTTTGCAAATGTTTAGAGAATGAGGTAAATTCCAGTTTTTTTAAATTTATAATTCCCTTCTTAATGAAAGGGAGGATTTTTTTCATATAGTCATTAATATTTTGAAATTCATTTGAAATCACTCATATCCTTTGATCACTTAATTATTGGCAAATAGCTTTTGACATTTAACACATTTCTGTTAGTTTCCCACAGACCTGAGATATCGAACTTTTATCAGTAATATTAGGTATATAGTTTCACGTGCAATCATATTTTTTTCTATTATACTGTTATAAAAATGTTTGTTTTTAATATTAGGTGTAAAGATTTTTACTTACTTGATGGGCTGAATAGGATCCACGCGCAGGGCCTTTTCCCTGAGGGAAAGCTCCTCCCACTTGAAATGGAGTGTCCAATCAAACCCTAAAACATAGCAAAAAATAATACATGTATGTGTATGTAAATATATATACATATATACACACAAGTACACACGTTTATATATATGTGTGTGTATTACATACATATTATATATTTTATACAACCCCTCTAAACCTTGAGATACATAAGAAACAAACATACCATCCCCCCATTGACTTCCTTTATTCATTTCCTTTGGAAGTGCTTAAATGCACCCAATAGTACTTGCAGGGTTTGGTAAAAAAGTGTTCACTTGGCCTATGCAATGGGAAAAATTATTAACTCTTTTAGAGGCATACTATTTCAAGTTCACAGCCTCCCCTACCAGCCATGCCCTCCTTGAAATGAGGTTGGTTCCATGCAACAAAGAGCCAGACATGGATAAATATCTCAGGGGCAGGATCCTTGAACAAGAGTAAATAAAAGGGGCCAAAGCAATGAGTCACATGCATACACAAGTCACATAATGGTATGTTAAAATGAACACAACTGAGATCCCCGTAGCTGGGGTATTTTCCTCATTTTCTGTGGATGGGGCTGTCAGAGCCCTGATCCCCAACCCTGAAATTAAATGATATTAAAGGAAGATTTGGGATAGATTACAAAGGACCCTGAGATAATTTGGCCTTTCCCAAAAAAGAACCCTTTTCCCATTCCCCTAGCATAGGACTTGGATAATTACTAAGGAGAAAGTAGTATCAGGGTCAGAGGTTCTTAGGAACTAAAGTCAGAACCCCAATCATCAGGGAATCCTTACTTCAGCCCTGTTCTCTTTGGTCAAGTTATACTGAGGTTCCCAAAACTTCACCCATGTCTTTATGATTCTAAGATGAAAAGCAGAACCCATAGCCATCATCAGGGCTGAGCATCCAAGTTATGACATTGACAGTTTTTTTTCTTTCTTTCCTTACTATGTTTTTGTATGATCAATAGTTTGGTGACAGGAAAATCTCTTACTGGGGAAAAGAAGCCAGCCCCACTCACCACCTCTCATGTCTGGGGAAGAAGACACATAGGCAAAAGTGTCCCGGTTAATGATGTCAATTACTGGACACACGACTCGTGTAGGATCCTGAAAAATAAAACACATACCTCTATATTGTTTTATGCCTGAATCACTTTAGGTGAACACAACCAGGCAGGAAGGTCAATGGAGCTGTGGCATCAGGAAGACAGTAGGTGCTGCCAATAGGGCAGCCTAATGAATGTACCTATTTATCTTCCAATTTGAGGGTATCTTCAGATAGTACATAAAAACAGTGAAACACAGAACCACTGAGCTGATGTTTATTACAGGATGGCCCATTACATCATGGTTGCAGAGCTAACCATATTAAAAGGAGAGGAACCAGGTTAGACTTCTTTGGTGGAGCAGTAAGGCTCCGAAGATATGGTACTCCTGGGCATTTCTCTGTGTGTTTCCACGCGTTATTTGTATTTCTGGAAAAATACTGTATACCAGGCTCTGCTGCAAGCTGTCTGAGATACTGGGTGAGCACCCAATAAGGTCAGACAATCACAAAATTTCAGAATTGGAATGGACCTCAGAGGTTAATTATAACACACTCAACAAGTGGGAGGTTAAACTTCTGTCGAGATGGTGGAATAAGCAGTAAATTGCTGTAACTCTTCCATATTCACCTCTAAACAACCATGAAATAGCACCCCAAAACAAATCCTGGGACAGAAGAGCCACCAAAAAGATGGCGTGAAATAATCTTTTAACCCAAGAAACTTGGAAGGTAGGCAAGAAATATTTATCTTACTTGGGTAAAGGGGAGCACATTCCAGGAAGTGTCCCAACAAGCCAGCAGCAAGCCCCACCTCAACAAACCAGTGGGAGATCCTGATCCCCAGTGTGGTAGAATAGGCAAACACCAACACCAGGACCTCCATGTGTTTTAGCACAGCCAAGGGGAATTAGCAGCTTCCAGCATTGAGAACCATCATGTGCCTCAGCACAGCTCCAGGCAAACAGGCATCCTCCAGGGTCAGAGCCCCATGTGCTTCATTGTAACCCAGGGGAAATGCAGAAACATTCCACGGGGCCTCAGCACATGCCAGACACCACCACTATGACCCCAGCTCCCCAGCTCAGCACCAAGTAGGCTGACAGATCCCTCTGGTCTCTAATACTACCAGCTAAACCTCCCCCCACACACACCCACAGCACAGTGCCAGATACAAGGGACCCTTGAGGGCCTACGGGCAACATCAGTACAACATCAGGTAAACAGCCAGGATGTGTAGCTACTAACACAAGAAGCCTGAGACAGTGCCCCTTTCACCCCAAGTGCAGAGCTCAAAATTAAAAGAAAGGAAAAAGGTGCCCCTCCCCCTAAGAAAAGATGAGCAAAAAACAACAAAAAGCGAATCTGACCATAGAAAGTTATCATGGTGACAAGGAAGACCAAGATACAAACTCAGAAGAGGACAATGTCAAAACACTTGTGGGCAAAACCCCAAAGAAAAACGGAAAGTGGTCTCAAGTCCAGAAAAAACTCATAGAAGAGCTCAAAAAGGAGCTTATAAATCATGAAGTAGAGGAAAAAAAACGGAAAAAGAATGAGAATGATGCAAAAGAATTATGAAAAAGGAATCAACAGCTTGGAAAACTGCTTAAAAAGTACAATCAGTCAAATAGAAAAGGAGATACAAAAATCCACTGAAGAAAACAACTCCTTAAAGAACACAATTGGCCAAATAGAAAAGAAAGTACAAAAGCTAATTGAGGAAAACAATGACTTAAAAGTTAGAACTAGGCTAGTAGAAACTAATGTCTCTATGAGACATCACGAATCAATCAAACAAATTCAAATGAATGAAAAAAATGGGGAAAACTGTAAAATACTGCATAGGGGAAAAAATGATCTGGAAAAGCAATTGAGGAGAGACAACATCAGAATCATTGGATTACCTGAAGACCATAATCAAAAAGAGGACTTTGATGGCATCTTGCAAAAATTATCATGGAAAATTGCCTTGATATCCTGGAACCAGAGGGCAAAACAGGCATTGAAAAAACCCACCAATTACATCAGGAAAGAGATCCCAAAATAAAAACTCCAAGGAACAATATAGCCAAATTTCAAAACTGTCAGGTCAAGTGACAAATACTACAAGTGTCCAGAAAGAAATAATTCAAATGTTGGGGAGTCACAATTAGGGTTACATAAGACTTGGCAGCTCCTGCAACATTAAAGGACCAGAAGTCATGGAACACAATATTCTGGAAGGCAAAGGAACTAGGACTTCAACCAAGAATCTAGGACTACAATCAAGACTCACTTATCCAGCAAAATTAAACATAATACATCCAGGGGAAAAAAATTGTCACTCAATGAAACAGAAGGATTTCAAGCTTTCATAAGAAGAAGACCAGAACTAAACCAAAAAATTTACCTCTAATATCAAGACCCAAAAGAAACACAAAAGAGGTAAAAAGAGAAAAGAAAACAAAAGATATTCAATAGAGCTAAACTATTTACATCCCTACATGGGAAGATGATACCTGTAATTCTTAAAAAAAAAGTATCACTAATATATAGTATAGCTAGAAGCAATATACATAGACAGAGGGTACAAGTATAAGGTGAATTTAAGGGAACGGCATAAAAATAAATAAGGAATGAGAAAGAAGAGTACATTAGGTACAGAAGGAAGGGAAATATAGAATGTGGTAAATTATTTCAAATGAAGAGGCACAAAAATCTATTACCGTGGCAGGGAAGATGGGAGGGTGAATGACAAGCATCACTTGAACTTTATGATCATCAATATTGGCTCAAAGAGAGAATCATATACACAATCAGTTGAATATAGAAATCTATCTTACCCAACAGGGAAGTAGGAGTGGAGAAGATAAAGTAAACGGGGGTGGGAACTGACAAAAGAGAGGGAAGATCAGGGGAGGAATTAAATAGAAACAAAACAACGGTGAGGTGGGAAAGAGTGAAAGGAGAGCGAGGACAAACAAAAGGAAGGATAGGATGGAGGGAAATACACAAGTAGTATTTATAACTATGAATGTCAATGGGAAGAACTCTCCAATAAAACTGAAACAGATAGCAGAGTGAATCAAAAACCAGAATCCTACAATATGTTGTTTACAAGAAACACATCTAAAGCAGAGAGAGACACATAGAGTAAAGGTAAGTGGCTGGAACAGAATCTATTATGCTTCATCTGAAATTAAAAAAAGCAGGGGTAGCAATCCTGATCTTAGACAAAGTAAAAGCCAAAACCGAACTAATAAAAAGAAATAAAGAAGGAAACTAAATCTTGCTAACAGGTACCATAAACAATGAAGCAATATCAATAGTAAACATATATGTACCAAGTGGTATAGTATCCAAATTCTTAAAGGAGAAGTTAAGTGAGTTACAGGAAGAAAAAGACAGCAAAACTATACTAGTGGGGGACCTCAACTGTCCCCTCTCAGAACTTGATAAATCCAACCAAAAAATAAACAAGAATGAGACTAAGATCCCATACTTGATTGCATGCTGCCATGGTGGGGGGAGAGAAGAATGAGGAGAAAATTTCAAACTCAAAGGACTGTGGAACTGAATCTTGTAAACTAAAAGTAAACAAACAGATTAATAAAGACAAAAAAAAAGAAAAAGAGGGACTAAGGAGATAAATAGAATATTAGAAAGGTTTGACATGACAGACCTTTGGCATGATTTGGACATAAAGGATGACACCATAAGCAAATTAGAATAGCAAGGAATCATCTACCTGTCAGATATATGGGGAGGGGAAGAATTCATTACCAAACAAGAGATCAACAACATTATAAAATATAAAGTAGATAATTTTTATTGCATTAAATTAAAAATTTTGTACAAACAAAACCAATGAAACCAAGATTGGAAAAAGAAGCAGGAAGCTGGGAAAAAAAATCTTCACAGGAAGTGCCTCTGATAAAGGCCTCATTTCTCAAATATATAGAGAACTGAATCAAATTTATGAGAAGAAAAGCCATTCCCAAAATGGCAAATGGTCAAAGGATATGAACAGGCAGTTTTCAGATGAAGAAATCAAAGTTACCTATAGACATATGAAGAAGTGATCTAAATCACTTTGGACTGAAGAATTGCAAATTAAAACAACTCTGAGGTACAATCTCACACCTATCAGATTGATTAATATAACAAAAAATGTAAATTATAAATGTTAGAGAGGATGTGGGAAAAGTGGGACACTAATGAATTATTGGTGAAGTTGTGAACTGATCTAACCATTCTGGAGAGCAATTTGGAACTATGCCCAATGGGCAACCAAACTGTGCATACCTTTTGATCTAGCAATACCACTACTAGGTCAGTATCCCAAAGAGATAACAGAAAAAGGAGAAATGCCCTATTTATGTAAAAATATTTATAGCATCCCTTTTCATGGTGACAAAATACTGGAAATTGAGAGTATGCCCATCAGTTGAGGAATGGTTGAACAAGCTCTGGTATGTGAATGTAATGGAATACTATTGTGCAATAAGAAATGATTAATAGACAGATTTCAGAAAAAAAAATGTGGAAAGACTTGTACAAACGGATGCAAAGTGAAATGAGCAGAACCAGAAAAACATCGTACCTAGTATCAGCAACCTTGGGTGATGATCAACAATGAATGACTCAGATCTTCTCACAACACAATGATCTAAGACAAGTACAAAGGACTCACAGAGGAAAATGCTATCCATATCCAGAAAGAGAACTGATGGACTGAAGCATTTTTTCACTTACTTTATTCCTTCTAATTTTTCCTTTTGATTTATTCCTTCTTTCACAACTGTGACTAATATGGAAATATTTTCACATGATAGCACATGTATAAACTATACCAAACTGCCTACATTTTCAGAAGAGGGGAAGGAAAGAAGGGAGTGAGAAAAATCTGGAACTCTAAGTCTTGTAAAAATGAATGCTAAAAATGTTCTTGACACGTATTTAGGGAAAAAATTAAATACTATTTAAAATTTTGTTTTTTAAATCCACAAGTGGCTATCCAGCTTTTTCTTGAAGACCTTCAATGTCTCCTGAAACAGCCATTCTTTAAACCTGATAAAATCAGGCAGTAAGAAGTTTTTCATTTATTTATTTATTTATCTGTTTATTTATTTAAATTGATTTGTTTATTTACTTTTAGTTTACAAGATTCAGTTCCACAATCCCTTTAGTTTCAAATTTAGAAGTTTTTCCTTATGTCACACCTAAAATTAGAAACAAAAAACCAAATCTAATCCCTTTTCTATAACATAACACTTCATACATTTTGATAAAAGCTATTATGACCCATTTAGTCTCCTCCAGGATAAATAATTACTATTTGGCATGCTTAGGTCCTTTACAATCTTGATTATCCTTTATAGACTCTTTAATTTGTTAATATTCTCCCCAAAATGTGACACCAAGAACAGAACATAATATTTGAGATTTAGTGTGACCTGGGCAAAGTATAATAGAGTTATCTCTTTCTTCTGTTAGCTTTTTTGACTGCCATAGTATGCTAATAGTATCAGTCCATTAAAATTCCAGTATCTTACTCAGAATACGTGCTAAATAATCTTCTATGTGTGAAGCTGATTTTTTGAACCTCAGTATACGACTTGACATTTCTGCCTCCTGAATTTTGACTCATTAGTTTTGGCCGAATGTTGTAGCTTGTCGAGATTTTTTTTGAAGCAATCATGACTGTCATTCAGTATTTTAAGTATCCCTGGCAGCTTTCTCACCTTAAAATTTCATAGGCAAAACATCCAGGACTTTAGGATTGTAGAGTTTGAGTTGGAAAAGACCTTAGGGGTCATCTTGTCTAGCCCCTTCATCTTAAAGATGAGGAAACTGAGGCCTGGGGGCTGGAGGGGGGGGGGTGGAGATTAAGTGATAGTCTACTGTCACCCAGGTAGTAAGCATCAAAATTAGGATTTGAATACAGATCCTGTCTCTTCCTATTGTATCATCTTGCCTTTGTCCAAGTCACTGACAAAAAATGCTAAAATAGTATAGGACCAAACACAGATCCAATGCATTCTTCATTAATGACCTCCTTTGAAGCTGATATCAAGCCATTAACAGATTATGAATAAACTGCTTACTCCTTGGTGTATTCTTTGTTCCGCACATTCAATCATTTCTACATCCACTTTTAATAATTATACTATTTTCTCACTCATATCTCTCTATTTTTCCATAACTCAATTTAATTGAATAAACATTTACTAAACGCCCTTTATTTTTGAGGCACTAAATTAGATGCTGGAGAAAGAAAAACAATAACAAAATAGTTCCTTCAAGGAATTTATGTTATATTGGGAGGTACACAACAGGTACACAGACAAGAAAATGCAAAGTAGTTACACTGCTGTAAAAAAAAAATCAAGAAGGAGAGAATGAGATATAGTTTTGAATGCATTCCTATGATCTAAACAAACTATAGCCAAACTCTAGAAGCACTGTGGTGGAATGGAAAATGATGGTCCCAGAATCAGGAAGACTTGAGTTCAAATCCTACCTCAGATGCTTACTATCTACGTGATCATTGGCAAATTCACCTAAACTGGGTCTCAATATCCTCATCAGGAAAAATGATAGTATTACACTGATTTGATGTCTTCTTATGATCCCAATGATTCTCTATCTACAGCAGTCCTGGAATCTACCAGTCTACCGACTGTCAACCAAAGAAAGTAGGTTAATCTAGTATAATTTGTTCCCAGTAAAGCTCTCTGATCACTGCTTCCTTTTCTACACATTCAATAACCATCCCTTTAATAAATGCTCTAGTATTTTGACAAGAAGCGAAGTCTGTCTCATTGGCCCAGGGTTTGAAGACTCCTGTGGCCTTTGTTTCATTACTGGGTCACTGTTGGTCATGCTCCAATCCTACATTACAACTCCCTACTGTCCAAGAGCTTTCAGAGATCCTAGACTGTGGCTTGGGGCTCATTTCTGTGAGTCATTTTAGTACCACAGGAAGTCATTCATCCGGGTCTGGTGAACTGAACTCACGTGGGGAAGCTGGGTGCTTTCTTACTGCCTTCCTATTTAATATGAGTATCAGTTGCCTATTAGCGATTTTTGTTTTGTCCCTTAGAGTCCAAAGATCATTATCCTTGCAAAGAAAACAGAAGGAAAGTATGAATTGAGCAGCTCTGCTGTTTCTTTCCTACAAAGCAATTGGAACAGCAGGAAAAAGTGGAACTGGAGTTAGAAAAGGTGGAACAGGGGTTTGCAGCTTAACTGCTACCTGCTTCCAGCATGATCTCAGACAAGTCATTTAGTACCTCTTTGGACCTTGTTTCCTCATTTCTAAAGCAAAGGCGGACTAACTGGATGATCCCTTTGAGCCCTCAATCTACAATCCTATGATCTGTTTTCATGATTCTATCTGCCTTCAGCAGGGATACTATTCTTCATTCAATTCTCTTTTGTTCCCCTAATAATGCTTTAAAAAAAAAAAGCTCCCTCTAACTCCCTCCCTGTGCCTTTCTTTCTGAGCTTTAGTCCTTCTGTTTCCACACCATACTACTGCATCCACTGTCCACCACCTGTCCTTCTTTTCATCTTCTTTATATTTCTTTTTAAAACCTATTCATTGATCCATTCCCTGTATATGGTATAGGTACTGTACTATGTAAATGCTTATTTGCTTCCCTTCCCCTGCGTCACAAGATCACTAACAAGTATGTCCTCTGTACTAAACACTATCCTTTCCCCCTTCTCTTGAGAATACTTGTTGTAGAGCTCATGGAATCCTGACATCAGGCGAGAAGTGAGCAGATTCTCACAATATCGCCTGAGGCATTTCTAACTGGTGCCTTCACAAACTGCACAGAACAATAACAGTAGATTCATGCAGAGTCTGTAGGTACCTGGCACTCTCAATAGTTAGGGTGGTCACCTTTTAATAACGTTAAATAGTTTGGGGAATTGGGAGAGAATTAAGCAGGGTAGATAATGGAAGGAAGAGGCAACAGACTGAGGATCTGAGCTTGAATCTCAGTTTTGCCACGGTGACTTTGATGTATATCTGTCTTCTCCCAAGATTATCAATATCAACATGCGTGCTGTTCTTCCTCCAGTAATAAAGTGGAATGTTCCACTGCTCAGATGCTAACCAGCACCTATGTTTCTAGGGGCTTGCAGGTCCAAAGATGTGAACTAGAATGCCCTACTGAGGTCATCTAGGCTTATTTTACTTATTTTACAAATGAAGAGACTGAGGCACTTGCCAAAGGTAACTTAAGGAGTAAGTGACAGAGACAGGATTTGAGGTGGGTTCTTGAACTCTAAAGATGGCACTGTTTTCAATGGGAGCTGGGTAGCCTGGGATGAAAAGGGGGGTATGTGAAGAGCAGAGCTTTCCCCCCGTGTTCCTGGCTCTGCTGTGGCTTGTTTTTGTGCTGACTTTCAGGATGGAGAAAAGCTTCTGCCTGGTTACTATATAACGGGGAGCACATTGGTGATGAATTAGTTTTCTGCATATGAATTACACTGCTTCAGGGACAGAGAGAGAGAGAGAGACAGAAAGAGTCCTACCCTCTGTAGTCCTGGGAAAAAGAAAAGGAAAAGGACTTACAGATACAAAAATATAGCAGCACTTTTTTTTTTCGTAACAGCCTAAACTAGAAACTAAGGGGTTGCCTGAGAGGCAGCATGTGAATGTGATACAGACTGTTCTGCCCCATAAAAAATAATGAAGTGAACAATTTTAGAGAAAGCCTGGAAGTCTTCCTTGAACTGATACAGAGAGAAGTGAGCAGAACCCAGAGAAAAATTCACACAAGGGCAATGAAGTTATGAAAAGAAACAACCTTGGGACAGCTAGGTGGCGAAGTGAATATAGCACCAGCCCTGGAGTCAGGAGGACCCGAGTTCAAATCTGGCCTCCGACAGTTGACACACTTACTAGCTGTGTGACCTTGGACAAGTCACTTAACCCCAATTGCCCTCCAAAAAGCAAAAAAAAAAAAAGAGAAACAACCTTTAAAGACTTTGCAGCTCTGATCAATGTGATGCTAAGTCATAATTTCAGAGGAGTGAGAATAAAATGTTTCTTACCTCCTACCAGAGAGGTGATGGGCTTACAATACCTAAGAATACCTACATTTTTAGATATGGCCAACATGGGAATTTATTTCTCTGGATTCTGCAGGTTTGTTACAATGGTTTTTCTTTTCCTTTATTTCATTATTTAGTTGGAAGGACAATGTTAGAGAAGGAGAATAAATGAGGTTTTCAAAATAATCTATTTATTAATAAAATGTATACAGCTCTGACCATGTAAAGAAGCTCATTCTTTTCTCCAAGATGAAATACAAACTCTTCTGTTTCTCTATTAGGCACTTAAAACCCTTCATAATTTGACTCCAGCCTAAGTTTCAAGGATTACTGAACA
Organism: Pseudochirops cupreus; assembly: GCA_028627135.1. Taxonomy (NCBI): domain Eukaryota; kingdom Metazoa; phylum Chordata; class Mammalia; order Diprotodontia; family Pseudocheiridae; genus Pseudochirops; species Pseudochirops cupreus. The sequence continues at coordinate 180,132,734 of CM053581.1, read as the reverse complement.
AACATTACTCCCCTTCACAAACTCCATCTTTCTGCCAAACTGCCCTAATTTTTCTGCCTTGTCTCTAACATTCTATCTCCAATCTTTGTACAGGAGCCCTCCCTCCACCCCATGCCTGGAATGCTCTCCTTTTATACCTGGACCTTACAGTCTCTAGCTTCCTTCAAAGCTTAGCTCAAGTGCCATCTCTTGTAAGAAGACTATCTATGTTGATCCCCTAGCCTAGTTCCTAATATTTCTCGCACTCCCAGGAGATGACGTTGTGGGTCATCTGTATGGGTTTTGTATTTACTTATCTCTGTACAAGGTGTCTCCTAAGAGAATGTAAATTCCCTGAGGGTAGGGAATATGGGGTTTTTGTCTGTGTATCCCCAGCACCTAGCACAACACACAACGGTAGGTGCTGAATAAATGTTTGTTGATTGAATGAAAGATGAGTCCAGAATCCCTCAAATTAATCACCAAAGACAGACTGCTTTATGCCTCTGGGTCACTTTTCATCTCACAGAAAGGGACCTTTTTCTCTGCTCAGTCATTTTATTGGACCAATCCATCTCTCCCCAAATTAAGCTGTCTTCTTGCTTTAAGATACAGAGTCATGGAACCCCCAATTTTTAGACCAAACACTTAATTTGCTCCTTGGGTTCTCACTAGTCGTTCATTCTGGCAGAATCTAGTTACTAAGTGACTATGAAATCCAGAATGGGCCTAAATGAGAAGAAATACTCATTTTTGACATGATGGTCCTTTCTCTCAAGGGTGTGTGTGTGTGTGTGTGTGTGTGTGTGTGTGTGTGTGTGTAGCTCATCCATAGTATTTTCACTGTGATCACTGCTAAATTTGAGGACTTCCACAGGTGTAGGTACATGTGCACACTTTCTTTTTCTCTGTCTTCCTCTCTCCCTCTCTCTTTCTTTCTCTCTCTCTCTTTCTCTCTCTCTCTCACATACACACACACACATGACACATGCACACACACACACGTGCACACACACACATTATGTACAGCCAACAGGCTAAGTTGTCCCTTAGAGTCTAGTAACAGTGCCAATCATGGGATCATATGACAGTCCAACTCTCTCATTTTATGGGTAATAAAACTAAAGCCCGAAGAGATTTAAATGATTTGTACTCAGTAACAGAAGAAGAAATTAGCAGAGTCATAATACAAACCCAATTCCTCTGACTCCCAATCAATCACTACATTGCTCAACATTCTTCAATGCCTCCCTTTTACCTACTAAATTCAGTCAAAACTCAAGGCCTTCTACTATAGCTCCAACATGCTTTTCCAGGCTTTTTCCATATGACCTCTTGTAGCAATAAAAGAGTGGACAAAGTGGACAGAGTGGACAAAGATCTGGTCCTAGAGTAGGAAAGACTGGGCTTGCAGTCCTGTCTTTTGACACATGTGGGTTGTTTGACCCTGGACAAGTCACTTAACCTCCAAATAGCCCGAGAAACTCTCTGAAGTGCAAAGAAGGTGCCAATCTACATTTATGGAGAGAGTTTCTTCACTGGGAGTCCTCTATACCTGAGAAATCACATTTCTAGTCCTCACCCTCATAGCTCGTCTATCCCCTAAGTGTGGGAAAACTTGGATTATTCGTTGATCCCAAACAGGTGTGTTGATTTCTTGCCTCTGTCTCTGCCCATCCTGCTCTCTTCAGGTAGAATGACCTTCCCTTTTCAACTACAAAAGTCCTAACTCTTTCAAGGCACAACTAAAGAACCATGGCCTTCATGATGTTGCCAACAATTAACAATCTTTCCTTCCTCCAAACTGTACCTCCCTCCATAACACCACCACAACAAATGAGGAAATAAGGAGGAAAAACGAAGCAGATATACAAAAGTTGATACCTATGTCAAGAGATATCATGCAATTGAAAGGGAGGGGGTGAGGAAACAAGGGCATTGTTCAATGCTTGAATCACCAATCTGGGAATAGCTTATAACAGCTTCATCTGTTCCTCTTCCCTCTTTGTTTTTGAAAACCCCAAACTCCAGTTATAATTCTCAATTTTTACTGTCACTTACAAGATCAAATCTGGACAGCTAGATGGAGCAGTGGATAGAGTGCCAGGTCTGGATTCAGGAAGACCTGAGTTCAAAATTGGTCTCAGACACTTTCTAGCTGTGTGACCCTGGGCAAGTCACTTAACCCTGTTTGTCTCAGTTTCCTCATTTGTAAAATGAGCTGGAGCAGAAAATGGCAAACCACTTGTCAGGAAATGGGGTCATGAAGAATCAGACATGACTGAAAAATGAGTGAAAAAGATCAAGCCACTTTTTGTCCCAAGACAAGACTTATATGCATGTGCAGATACACCCATATACATACACACAGCACTCTAATCTCTGAAATGACAGACTTCAAAGTACCATCGTATGCTCTTTATGGTTTCAGGGCTATAGGTCTAGTCACAAATTGCCCTGGGAGGGACAGAGCTAGCCTGATAGCACTTGGTCTTCTTGGCTAATCTCTTTGCAATGAAAGCTTTAGCACGAGCCCTGCAATCTAGAAGAGACAAGAAGAAAGACATCAGAAGAGCAATGTGGATGGAATGGATCCAGTGCTAGGATTTCTGGCTGGCTTAATAATTGCTGAACTCACAGAGGAAAGGAGCAGTTTGGAACTGAGTAATTACTCTGTCTCAGACTTAGGTGTGATGGAGCTGAAGGGTTCTTCTGCCTTGAGGAGAAATGAAGCCCTGATGGATTGATTCTTTACATATTTAGGTCTGGTAAGTTGTGAGATATTCTTCTTGAAGGAAAAAGGAATGATAGGTTTTACCAGAGCGGAGACCTAGAACGGACTCAGAAATATTGGGCAGGAAAGAATCTTTAAGATTTGCTCCTGAAATCACAATAAAAAATACTCTGAAAACAAGGGACCTTTACACAAAGTTGGTCTATCTATGGAGAGGTATGGGGAGTTCAGTACTCAGTACTGGGCCAATAAGCTAAGGTGAGACCAGCAGAAAGTCCATTTCTAGGCTTCTTGTATTTGGGCCAAGAACTTGATCCAACTGTGAAATTGGAACTCTAGGAACAGTAGAAGGCCTCAAGGCCTGAAGCTATGTGGGTACATATACTTCTCTTTGGATGGTGGGAACAGTCAAAGAGGAGGGAGGTAGAGAGGGTCCTATTGAAAAATCAGCCAGTCAGGCAGTTAATAAGCCAGGTACTGTGCTAATCACTGGGGAAACCGAAAGAGAGAGAGAGAGAAAGAGAGACAGAGAGAGAGAGAGACAGAGAGAGAGAGAGACAGAGAGAGAGAGAGAGAAAGAGAGAGAGAGGCAGAGAGAGAGAGAGAGAGGGAGAGAGAGAAAGAGAGAGAGAAGGGAAGAAGAGAGAAAGAAAGAGTAGGAGGGAGGGAGGGAAAGGAAGGAAGGTAGCAACAAATAAAGAAATAATCTTTGTTTTCAAGGAAATATATTTAATCAGATGTGGTGAGAAGGTGAGGAGTCTAATGTTGTTCAGTCATGTTCAACTCTTCATTTTCATGGCAAATCAAATGGAGTGTTTTTGCCATTTCTTCCTCCAGTGTCTCCCCATTCTACAGATTAGAAATTGAGACAAATAGCAGTTAAGTGACTACACCCACATCTAGTAATTGTCTGAGGTCAAATTTAAACTCAGGTCTTTCTGACTCTAGGCCAGTATTCTACCCACTGCACCACCTAGCTGCCCCCTAGATTTTTACCTTATATTGTTTTTACCTCTGGTAAAAATTTCTAACAAATTTATGCTGTTGGAATTCATTCTCTTGCATTACAGAGGCATTACTTTACTTGTAGATGAATGACTAAGCCTAGTGTACTGCTTTATTGAGAGGTCGTATAGTGCATTGGATAGAACACTAGTCCTGATGTCTGGAGGCTCACAGGGGTTTAAACCTGGCCTGAGCAAGTCATCTTTTCTCTCTAGGCTTTAGTTTCTTCATCTCTAAAACAAAGCGGTTGGATTCAATTTTCCCTAAAGTCCCCTCCAACTCAAGTCTACTATCCAAAGATCTTCAGAAAGGCTCTGAAAAATTTATGATCTCCTTTTCAAAGTGAATTTGATTTGGGCTCAGCAAAATTTCTTTCTCAAAACTAAACATGAATCCCAAGGTCAATTTTCAGATCTTTTTTTTTTCCTTTTTGCTGGGTGATCATTCCAGATAGGAAACTGTCTCACCCACACAAAAAACCCTAACAAATACAGATTCTAGTCAAACCTCATCCATTTGTTAAAAAGGTAAGGTCAGAGTGGGATGTGGGAACCAGCAATAAACACAGCCTTACAAAGCTTGAAAGAATTTGAGACCATTTTGTTCACCTATTGAATTTTATAAGCCAGTAAATTAATTGATTTATAAACAAACTCATTATTGATTTTTATCATTTCAAGCAGGTTGATAGTGATTACTCTTTCCTAGTCCAGTGGTTCTTCATTTATATCACCCTGTCTATTCGGGGACCATCTTGATCTATATCTTGCAACTGGACCCAGATGGCTCTGGAGGGGAAAGTGAGGCTGGTGACTTTGTACATAACAGCCTTCCCTCACTTCAATTCAATTCACTTGCAAGTTATGACATCTCCTTCCTGATGGGATGATCCTTTTCAAGAATAAAGGACAAGCAACAACCACTGGGGAACCCAACTGGCCAGTTCCAGTTGGGGTTGGACAATGTAGCTCCTTCCTTCCTTCCTTCCTTTGTTCCTCTCTTCCTTCCTCCTTCCCTCCCTCCTTTCCTTTCCTACCTTCCTTCCTCTGTCCACATAGGGAATCATATAACCTCACCTGTGATTGCTCTGCCCAAAGAAATATAAATTTTGATTGCTGAAACATAGCAAGATATTTTGGGGTTTATGGGCTAGATTTCTTTTTTTAGGAACCATGTCTTAAACCCAAATCACTTTGGCTTTCCTTGATGGGCTAACAATAGGTCCCAGCTCACGCCTTACTTAGTCATTGTTTGGATTCCAATGGCTCAGAGTGAGCTTAAATAACAATTGTTTCTGTTTGGCCAGAAATCCTAAGGGTCTTCCCCTCCCAGATTAATTTGATGTTATTTTTTTGACTAGGTAAAAGAGGTCATTCTTTGCCTCATTTTTACCTAATCTTAATCACTGAATGGGCATTGCCTCAGACAAACTGAGACCTGGGAAAGGCCTTTGCTTAAAAAGGTCAAAATCAGGGGGAGCTAGGTGGCACAGTGAATAGAGCACTGGTCTTGGAGTCAGGAGGACCGGAGTTCAAATCTAACCTCAGACACTTAACACTTACTAGCCATGTGACCTTAGGCAAGTCACTTAACCCAATTGCCCTGCCTTTCCCGCTCCAAAAAGAAAAAAAAAAGGTCAAAACCTCACTGTATCCAGGGTCACCTCCAGTCATCTAGATTTATATCTTACAACTGGACCCAGATGACTAGGGAAGAGAAAGTGAGGCTGTTGACTTTGCACAACCCTCCCTCACTTAAATCCAATTCACTTGCAAGTCATGACATCTCTTACCTGATATCACAGTCCTCTTTGAGAAGAAAGACAAACAGCCCTACCTATGCAAGACTGTGTAAGACCTTGAATAGAAGACCTAGAGCTTAACTGTTTCCTCATTTCCAGCCCCTGAATGACCTGTTCATCACAATGGCATACTATGTTAATCATACCATTAATGATGGCCATCCACTCCCTAATATTGGTGATGCTCATATCCCTAGTGATACCTGCTAGTAAAATATGTATGAGTGACACACAAACTCTTCTGCCCAGCCTGTCTTGGCCCTGGTGAAAATAGTGCCTCTCTTCATATTGATCTCGCCTGAGTAGAATATTCCTGGTGTTAAGCCCTATGCGGTTCTGGTTTTTCACTGTCAAACTGCTCCACTCTCATTATCAGGACTGGGTTTCTCTCATCCTCCAACACTGTCATCTCCTTACTGATTTCAGAAGCAGGACCCCTACAGGATCTACTCAGCATGAAGGAGGTATAGAGAGACCTTTTGGATATCACTGGGGGTCTCTCGGTGGATAGGAAGCTGGCGGCAAAGCAAAGCCCCTTCAAAGCCTTCAGCAGGAAAGGAAAATTCCCCATGAAAGAGCAGCTCCCCATCTCATCACTTTGTATTCTAGGAATCTACGTTCATGTCATCTGATTAACATTGATTCTTCTGTAAGTGCACGTACTGTGTTTGATAATTAAAATTTAAAATTATTCAATGAGAACAAATTGTTGGCTGTGTTAAGCTCAGTCAGTGCAGAGGGAGCATGTCTCTATCCACAGAGGGGCCAGATATAACACCAACCATACAGGCATCCTGACACTGAAGCCAGGGTATCCACCCCAGAGCAGGCTGGGAAATTCCCTTCTGGCAACGAGGTTGATAAGGGACAGAGCTTCTGAACAGCTCCTGCTTTACCTTGACTTGACATGCTGCTACAATCCCTTGGTCTCCTTGGTTCCTCAGTCTGCCCCTCTCTCCCCCACCTTTTTTTGGTCTGGGTCCATGATTTCATTGGTATAGGGCACCTCTGCCACTGCAGATGGACAATGCTTCTCCCACTTACAGCCTTAGAGAATGGCCCTAGGGACCTGGATAGATAAGTGACTTGCCAGTCAATATGAGTCAAAGGTAAGACTTGAACCCAGGTCATGGTGACTCTGAGACTTCTAAGACCTCTAAGACATCTAGGCTGCTTTTTTCATCTCCTCACTCAATCTTGAATGTCTGGCTAGCTACTAGCTCTTCTCATTCTTCTCTGGCCCTCTGCCTTGGTGCATGAGGACGCTTAATGGATGAATCTCAGAAGAAAGGTTCACAGACCTCTTATCATACCCATGCATTTACTAACTCTAATAGACTGTTCAGGGAATAAATAATGGCAACCAGAATCCCTGATACTTTTATACTCATTGAACCTTTCTTCTGAGAATAATGTGTGCCTCCCTTTACCATTAGATTGTAAGCTCCTTGAGGGGAGAGACTACCTTTTGCCTCTTTTTGTAACCCTAGGGATATAGAAGGTGCTTGATAAATGCTTATTGACTGACTGATTTTTACCCTTTTGCGACAGTAAGGGTCAAGTAATACAGAACCAAAGTGCTCTCAACTCTGGCCACACCACAAAGGAGAGAGAGTTGACGGATGGAAAGGAACCACAGGATAGGTGGAGACTCACTCCCAAGTCCCACTCCTGAATGTACGCTAGAGACATCGCCATACTTACAACTCCCCAAGTGTCTATCATTACTGTTCTGTTGTTGTTATATTTTTTCAAATGAGCAAATAGAGGCATGAAGGGCTTTTAACTGGACGAATAAGTTATTGGGCCAGATCTGCTAACATATAGTGCGGTCCATCTTGCCCCAGATGCTGCCTGACAGTGGCAGCCTGCTCTACTTCGTGGTGGAGGTGAACGACAAGTAAATAATCATCACAGAATCATAGGTCTGGAGCTGGAAGGGATGTTGGGGGCTATGTGGTCCAACCCCCTTTTCCAGATGGGGAAACTGAGGACCAGGTAGTTTAAATGCTGCCCAAGATAGTAAATATCAGAAGAAAGACTTGATCCTAGAACTCTCTACAGAGACAGGGGTGTTTTGTTTTGTTTTGTTTTTGTCCTTTTGTGTCAATAATAGTGGTAGTTAGGTGGCACAGTGGATAGAACACTCAATGTGGAAACAGGAAGACAGCAAATCTGACCTCAGACTTACCAGCTGTGTGACCCTGGACAAGTCACTTAACTCTGTCTGCCTCAGTTTCCTCATCTCTAATGTCTGTGCTGAGAAAACCCCAAAACAGGGTCACAAAAATAGGACACAATTAAAATGACTCAACAGTAACAAATCAATACAAGTAATAAGTTTTGACAGCATTTTCTATTCATTTTCTTATATGACTCTCATGATAATCCTGTAGGGCAGGTAATTCAGGCCTTCTCATCCAGTGACAAAACTAAGGTTCAGAGACATAATGACTTGTTCCAATTTGAACCCAAGACTCTCCTGACACTAAGACTAGCACTCTCGCCACTAATGCATGGGAAAACAGTTTATATCCTCAGGTCTGGCCAGCTCAGCTGCTTTCTATCCCTGAAGAAGGCAGAATGGGTGCTCCCCAGAGATTGCTAAACTATCCCACAAGAGCGGTCAATCCATGGGCGTGCCAGTTTGTGAGAGCTAGCTGTTATTTTTATTGTGAGCATTCACACGTCCGATATGACAGCCAAGGGGCCAATTCTGGCTCAGTGCCAGCTACTGCGCAGCCCTGTATTTAAAGATATATACATATATATATATATATATATATATATATATATATATATATATATATATATATTTTTTTTTTTTTTTAAATTACATTTAGGGGCAGCTAGGTGGCGCAGGGAATAGAGCACCAGCCCTGCAGTCAGGAGGACCTAAGTTCAAATCCGCCCTCAGACACTTAACACTTACTAGCTGTGTGACCTCGGGCAAGTCATTTAACCCCAATTGCCCTGCCTTCCCCCCTCCAAAAAGACCCCCCAAAACTACATATAAATAGTTCACATTCTGTTTAAATATATAAAAAAGTTTACATTTAAACATGTAAAGACCATTCTTAGCTCTTGGGCTATGCAAAAGCAGGCAGTGGTTAGCATTGGCCTGTCGGCAGTTTGCTGAACTCCAATTCAAACTAAAGAAAGTGTTGAATAAACTTTTAATAATGCAGACTAAGCTTTAAAATGTGTGTGGCATTCACTCTTTTTTTCTGGAGAGCCAGGTGTTAAACACTTACCAACACATCACTGGATCAGCCCTATCCCCCCACCCCAAATGTTTCAAAGAAACCGTACCTCATCCTTACTCTGGAAGCCTAAAATGAATTTTGTACCAACCAGGCTCCTTAGGCCCCCACCTAGTAAAAGAAGAGTGCCCAGCATTCTGGGAAGTAGCCGGAGACAGCTCCTGGACTCTACTCACCTCTCTGATCCTATGCAGGAGGGGCAGAAGCCAGTCTTTGTTTACCTCACAGTGGCTGTCAAGAAAAGTCAGGATGCTGGCCTGGGCTAGGTCTGCTCCCCGGATCCGAGAACGGATCAGCCCTGTAAATGAGGACAAACGGCCACGCAAGTAGCCCCTTGGGACTGGTCCACAGTCCCTCTAGAAGTCTTTAAGGCTGTGGGAGAGCAGCCGACCTCCCTGCTCCCTGCATCGTCATCCCTTTGCCCCCTGTCCCAGGGAGTCCCCCTCGGGAAACTGTTTTGCTCTTACCTTCACGCTGTTCATTCCGTAAGCATTTCACCTTGGGTAGCTTGCTCAGCAGTTGGCAATCATCAGCTTTCAAAAGATAAATAGGGATGATGAATGAGCATCCTGGCCTCCCCACTCTTGGGACAACCTTTGTACTGCAGTGGGGTGTGAGGAGAAGGAGCCTTCCTGGAAGCCCTGTCCCCTGACCTGTTTCCAATTTCCCTGACACTCAATTCTGATGATTTCCTACTCTTGGCTTGGAATAGCAAGAAAACTGGAGAGGAAGAAGCTGCACGACCTGTGGGCTGAATCCTAATCACTATCATTGTGAAAAGTGGCTCAGGAGAAGTAGCCTATCCTAGGGGATACAAAGCTGGTACTGGAATCAGAAAGACCTGGGTTCAAGTTCTACCTCGCTGGCTGTGGGACCCTGGGTGAATTTAACCTTTCAATGCTCTGTGCTCTAAGATTGTCACTGATGAGTTGCTCATCTGCCTTACAGAGCAAATTTCCTAGCTAGAAGTTCCCTATATTAAAAAAAAAATGACAAGGCTGGGAATTTTTTTTTTAATTCTAATGCAATGTAGTTTAAGTGGGGAGTATTTTTGGTTTTCTAGTCTGAACTAGGGTATCTTGATGTACAGCTGAAAGGAAGCCTTGGCTTGGCCACACAGGAAAACTATGGAGCCTCCTTCTCTACAGATTATGGAATCCAAGAGGTTCCTATCACATCTGGGTGTGTCTGGTAAAGACCATCTGGAAGTAGGGGAATGACTGAGATCACCTCTGTACTCAGAATCACAGGCTTCCTACAGGACTCCGCTCAATACCCACCAATGCAGGAGGTGTTTCCTGGTTCCACAGCTGCTACTGCCCTCCCCTCTGAGATTACCTTCCACCTACTCTATACAAAGGACGACTCAAAAATCTTAGTTGTGAATTTCCAGGCTGTAATAGTTTAAAACTGCATGTAGAATTTTGGAACATCTTGAATATCTTATATGTATATATATTTATATGTATATATATATGTATATATATATGTGTATATATATATATATATATATATATATATATATATATATGTATATGTATATATATTTACATGGTATCTCCTTCTTTAGAATGTAAACTCCCTGAGGACAGGCATTATTTGTGTCTCAGGTCTTTGACCTAATGACACTGGCCTTCTAGCTATTCCACAAACAAGACACATATATGTGTAGACATGTGCATACAGATACACACTTATGTATATGTGTATGTATATACACACATATATGTGTGTATATATATATATATGTATATATATATATATTGGTTTTTTGCAAGTTGCAGTTGTGTTGTGAAAAATTTTGAATGTCAAACACAGGAGTCTATTTGTTCCTAGAGGTAACAGGGAACCAATGGAGCTTGTTGAGTAAGGTCAGACTTGTGCTTTAGGAAAATTACTCTGTCCATTGTGTGGAGGATTGACTGGAAAAGAGAGAGCCTTAGACTGGTGAAGGAGAGACTTAAGCCAGGAAGACCAATTAAGGGGCCACTGCAATGGTCTGGACAGAATCAGACAGTCAGGTTAGAGGGGGAGGGAAGCACACCTTGTCTAGTGCGTGATCAAACAGGTGTACAGGCTCCCATACTAACAGGCCTAGATATGTAGCAATAGTTCACATCTATAAAGTGTTTTCAGATGTGCGCAGCATTTTTTCATACATTATCTTGTATGACCTCACAACACCCCTATGAGGTATGTGTTGTTAATATTCTCATTTTGCAAATAAGGAAACCGAAGCTCACAGTGACTTGTCCAGGGTCACACAGATATTAAGTATCTGAAACATGATTAAAACCCAGACTTTTCTGACTATAAGATCAGAGCTTTCCCCATTACACCAAGCTGCCATAAAATCATCTGGCACATACTTAGACTTGTGTCCAGTGGGTCACAAAAGGAGCTTTAAAAGATTCATAAAATCAATTCTCTTCTCTCATTCAGATGGAAATTCTCCAAGCCTGCTTAGACTTTCCTGGTCCCCTGGGAACAAGTGCAGTGCTGAGTGCCACTCCTATGCTTTGGACCCAAAAAGGAAAGAAAGGAAGTGCCGGTACTTACGGTCATCACTGAAGTCATCCACTAATATAATCTCATGAACCAGATGCACTGGAGTTCGGTTTGACACGCTGTGAGATGGAGAGAGGAAAAACCATTACGGCTTCTGGTGGCAAAAATGGGAAGACAAAGGCACACAGTGTGGGAGGAAGGAGATGGTGGGGTTGAGATCAAATCTGTTCCAGGGTGGGTAGTGGACCAACTAAAGGAAAGAAAACACTAGGTTTATTTTTCAGGAAATATGTGTGTGTAGGGGATACCCACACCTTCCGCCCTTGTTTTGTATTTGGAGTTAATTGATCTAAACCTTTCAGGTTCTATTTTTAATGTATCTTTTGAGCAGCTGAGATTATACTGAGATTGAGTTGAGATTATGCTGTCAAAAATCATTAAAACAGGAACCAAGCCTCTCCATATGAGTTAAGGTAAACTGAGGTAGTACCAGAATTATGACAAGGAAGAAAAAGGGGTCGCAGACATTAAATGTGCAAAAATTACTGATGTTCACGTTGAGGGATGATAAAAGGCATGGCTTTGGGGTGACTAGGACTGTTTGGTATGTCACAGTCCATTGGCATAGCCAACAAGAGGAGGGGATACTTAATAAATGCTTTCTGATTTAAATATGATGAAAGAATCACCCAGACTGGCAATAGAGGTAAAAGGGAAGGAAGAATGTAAGAACTAAGTGGTGCCATTGATGGTAATGCTTAGAGTCAGGAGACATTCACCACAATTAAACAAGCAATTATTAATTGCCTGCTTTATGTTGGTCGCTTTGCCAAGTATTAGGGATACAAAGACAAAAAGATATAGTTCCTGCCCTTGAGAAGCTTATACTACTCTACTGTGGAAGTTTACACATATTATAGAGGTTGTGAATGTAGGATAGGGAAGAGATTAAGAATGAAATTTTATACCTAGATGGTGTACCCATTTACACTTCATTTTGGTGTATGGTGTTAGATGATGGTCTAAGCCCAATACATATTTACCTGGAGAGGCTTATCAGTTTGTATAAGCTAAGTGAGAAGAGCAGAACCAGGAAAAATTTGTATACAATTACAGACACATTGTATGTGTGATGACCAACTTTGATAAACTGGACTCTTCTCAGCAACACACAATTATAAGACAACTCTACAAGTCTCAGGATGGAAGGAGATGTCTACATTCAGAGAAAGATCTAGAAAGAACAGTTTAAATGGAGACTGAAGTAAACTACATGCTCTCTTTCTTTTCCATGTTTGGTTTTGTTTCTTTTTTTCCATTGTTCACTCCATTGGTTACAACCCTTCCATATAACCAGACTAATGTCCAATGTGAAAGTATCTGCAGATCCTATACTTGATTGCAAGCCACCATGGATGGGGGGGAAGGGAGGGAAGAAAATCTGAAACTCAAGGGATTATGGAACTGAATCTTGTAAACTAAAAAATAAATAAACAAATCAATTTTTAAAAAAGAATGAAGTTTTAAACATATTCCATTTTGAATGATGTTATTCAAAATAGAGAGGTTCTACAAGTAGCAAGAAATACGGGTCTGAAAAGAGGGTTGGATGCAATAATGCTGTAATTTTGTTATGAGAGCTCTACTTCCATAAGTGAGATAGAATCCTAGAATGCAGTATGTCAAAGCTAGAAGAGTTTTTAGAAATAATCTAGTTCAATTCCCAAATTTTACAGATGGGGAAACTGAAGTTAAAGGACTTGTTCTAGATCACATAAAGTTTGTTATATGGTGGTAGACATGCGATTAGAATTCTCACTGACCCCTTTAGGTGGTTGATAAAACTATATGAATTTTAAGCATGTTTCAGATAGAAATCAACAGGAAAAGTTGTGAGCATGGATAGGGGTTGCCAAACGAGTAGGTGAAGACAGAGCAGAGGACACAGTGGTGAATCATAGTCAGCAGGAAGAAAAGGGAGAAAGAGCCAAGAAAGATGCTAAAGTAGATAGATACCATATAAGCATGAAGGGAAGTAAAAGGGAAAAATATTAGTGGTTCAAGAAGAGACAGATACTCTGAACAGGTAATGGACTGCATGTCCAGGTGAATGAAAGTGGAGGAAGATCCATCATGACAATTTCAGGAGATATTAGATGCTATGAGAGACAACATGGCACAGTAGATAAGAGCGTTAGTCAGAAACCCTAGGTTGAAGTCTTGCTTCCCACATCTCTTAGCTGAGTGAATATTGACAATTTGACCTCTCAAGTATGAGTCAGCATGATTTGGATACCTGGAACACCTATATCACAGGGTGGTTACAAAGCTCAAATGAAATAATGCAACTGTAGAAGTAACAGCAAGCGCTAATGATAATAGTAGTAGTGTCTTGGAGCAAATCCAATCACACTACTGAATACATGGCAGCTCCCTTGACCTTGGTGCTGACTCTAAGAAGTGCCCCAATGTGAACAGTAGGAGGTGGATGGGAAATGAGTTGGCTTCAATCCTTGCTTCCGGGAGCATCCTTTTCAGAGCTCTCCTTTGTATCGGGTGTTCAGCAACCCACAGTGAGAACTTTATTCTTGGAGTTCCCTTTATTTGTGAAGTATTAATTCTCTCCATGGCAACTAGGACAGAGTGGAGAACAGACCCCCACCACAAAGACCCAAGCCCCATCATCAAATTCATTAAAGAAGGTGCCAGAGGTTGCTATCATGTGAAACCAACCCCAGGGAGGGTGGATGGAGGAGGAAGCCTTACCATGCTCACTACTAGGAATGAGGGGAACCCAACCACCCCCAACAGCCAACCCTCTAATTATGGAGGGGAGAGAAAGGGAAAATGGGAGGGAAAAAATTGCTTAAAGAATAACCTTTAATGAGGTTTGATTACAGCTGCAGTTTCGGCATTTTACTCCCTCAAATCCCCACCGGCTCTTTGAAATTCAAGAGTTCTCTTATGTGAACATCAAAAGGTAAATCGTGTGCGAGCTTGGAGCTCAGTCGTACTGGGAGATGATTAGCAAATAAAAAATGTCCAAGGTTTATTAAAAAAAAAGAGAGAGTCGTCAGCACTAAGTGCTAATTATACCATTTCTAGCTAACACCTGGCTTGTTTTTGCTCTTTTAATCAGGACAATTTGAGCAACAGCAGGGTCTCATGCAAAGTGGCTGAGGGCTCAGGAGACCTAGGATGGGACACTGGGCTTCCTGAGTATCCCAAGGGTCAAAGCTAGAAAGGGGATCAAGATTCTACAACTAGACCCTCCCCTGATGATTTACCACTAAATGCTGCATTTGGCCTTTCACCAAGGTGGTCACTTTCTTGAATTTGCCCTTTCTCCACCTGCCAACCCTGGGTTGTAGAAAGGACACTAGAATTGAATTTAAATCCTAACTAAAACTTACTTCTTGTGTGATGATGGGCAGATCATTCAAACTCCTTAGGCCTTAGTTTCCTGTAAAATGAGGGACTAGATGGTCTTGGAGGACAATTCTAGGTCTAGACCTATGATCCTTCTTGAGTTTTGCCTCCATCCTTTTGTTTATACTGATTCTCCTGGCGGGACTTTCCAGATGAAGAGCCATGCTCACCATTCTTTCCACTAAATCCTTCACTTCCTTCAAGGTCTAGATCTCAAATCACCTTCAGACTGACATCTTCATTGACTTACCCAAACCCAAAGCTTCTTTCCCCATGCCTTGAACTTCTTGACACATATTAAAATGGCATCAAGGACTTGGCATCAGAAGATCTGTGTTCAAATCTAGGATCTTTGCCTTATTGGGCACAGTCCCTCCATCTTCTTTCTGGTCCTCATTTTTATCATTTGTAAAAAGAAGAGTTTAGACTAAAGGATCTCTAAGATCCCCTTGCGTGTATATACCATGTGTTATTATACTAGCAAACATCTGCTTGTCTGCCTCCTAGAGTTATCATTTAGCTGGTTTTAATGTGGATATTGAGGAGTCCAGGTGGTGGAAGTGCTGAACTTAGAGTCAAGAATACCTGAATTCTAATCCAATCTCACACCCCACACAATGGGGGAGCAAGGTGCCACAGTGGATAGGGTGCCAGACCTGGAGTCAGGAAGAATCATCTTCCTAAGTTCAAATCCAGCCTCAGGTACATACTAGCTGTGTGACCCTGGGCAAGTCACTCAATCCTGTTTGCTTCAGTTTTCTCATCTGTAAAAGGAGCTGAAGAAGGAAATGGCAAACCACTCCAGTATCTCTGCCAAGAAAACCCTGAATGGGGCTACAAAGAGCTGGACTCAATAACAACACCAAACCCTTGTTCAATCACTTTAACTCTCTCAGTCTCAGTTTTCTCATTTGATAAACCTACCACCCAAAGTGGTTGTTGCTGAATATATTATCATGATCATCATCACCATCAATCATCATTATCAATCATTTCTTATTTCCACAGCTAGGCAGCAAACTCCCCAGAAGCAAGCACTGTGCCCTCTGCTTCCTCTGGAGACCCACCAAACTCCTTATACCAGAAGGCACTCAATCAATGCATGCTTAATGAAATAAACACTGATCTGGGCTCAGCAGCCCTTTTGGTCAAAGGCTGGTCATAGCCTGCTATGCCCTGAAGCTGGATGGCAAGGGGTAGGAAGGGAGATTAGGGCATTCAGACCAAGACTCTTCTATAAGACTTGGATGGGCAGAAAACCAAGTTCCATTATAGCTTTAGGAAGCATGGATGTCTGCCCAGGCTGACAGGAGGGCTTGGATTGCTCAAAATATAATCAGCTCTTCAGCATAAAGATTGGGGAAAGCTGAAGTTCGGAGTCAGAGGGCCTGGTTTCCAGACCAGTTTCTGCTGTTAGGTAGCTAAAAGACCTTAGACAAGCTGCACCCCTCTCTCTGGGATTCAGATTTCTCATCTATAAAGTAAAGCAGGTTGGAGTAGAGAGTCACTAGTGTTTCTGCTCTGTCATTCTATAATCTCTTTAGAATTGCCTTAAAGTGTATGTGGAGAACCCTTAATGGGTGAGGAACTGCCCAATTCTAAGAAGAGTTTTGAAACCCTGAGACAGTAATAAAGGAGAATGTGGAATGTTTCATTTCTGGAATTTCAAAAAATGGCTCTTTATAAGATGAGCTCCCTTATTACATCAGTGGCTAGACACTGAGGACAGTAAGAGGGAGGTTCCCCTCAATAATGAGCCATCTCCACTTATGGAAATTTCTGGCTATCCTCTCTTCCCTTCCTTGCATGCATAATCAATCATTCAAGTAGCATTAATTAAACACCCATTATATGCCAGGTACTGAGGACATATATCAATTAATTAATAAACATTTATTAAGCACCTGTTGTGGGTCAGTCACTGTGTTAGACACTAGAGATACAAAAAGATGCAAAAGACCGTTCCTGCCCTCAAGGAACTCACAGTCTAATGGAGGATACAAATTCAGGACATGTATTATCATATCTATTGACGAAATTGACTGTCAGTGAAGTTGAGTGATTTTTCTTGTGTCACACAGAAAGCATATATGTCAGAGGAAGGATTGGACCCCAGGTTTTCCGGACTCTTAAGTCCAATCTTCTATCTACTCCCTCCACCAACTCCGCTTCTGATACTTCTGTTTAACCTCGACTCCTTTCAAGGCTCAGCTCAAGTTTTACCCCTTTCAAGAAGCCTTCCTTGATTTTCACAGTTGTTAGTGCTGTTCCCCTCATTATATATACACACCTATATATGCATGAATGCAGGTGTGTCCATATGGGTACGCACACACATATAAAGTACATGTGTGTATGCATATGCATGTGTCTATGCATACGTGTTTAAATACAACAGACATGTATATAGATGTATATATGTGTATGTATACAACTGAATGGGACCCACACCTGTAAGCCACCTGATATCAATATGATAAAATAATTGACCTTTTTATATACTCTCTGATTTATAAATCATTTTCCTAACTGAACTTTCAAATGCAAATGTTTTTAGTTTTTAAACAACAAAAGAATGCAAATCTTTACTCAATAATTTAGTTCTGTATCACAAGTAATTAAATGAAAACTGACAAGCATGCTGTTTTTTGACAGCAGGAAGCTCTTCTTTTCTCCCCCCTCCACTTGATTCTGTTCTTTAAGATGATGATGAAGATGTTGATGCTGGTGCTTTTTCATCTGTCCCACTAGTGCAAACAGTAATATACCTATCCTACAGAAGAGGAAACTGAGGCACAGAGATATTAAAGATGACCACACGACTTAAAGTTGGTATCATTCAAATGTCAGGGCCCAGTACTTGTTTCACTAGGGCTACACTAATTCCCAACATCCAATAGCTATGGATAAGATTCCTTCTCTTGGAAAAGAAAAAGAAAATAAGAGGGAATGGGACAGAACTAAGATTATAAGTTGGTTGTGGTAGTTCATGTGCATTCTCAGCTACTAGGGAGGCTGGGACTGGCAGATCTCTTAAGCTCAGAAGTTTGAGTAGCAATGGGCTGCGCAATTTTGGGATCAGCACTAAGTCTGGCCCTAGAAGTGAGGGGCTGCTGAGGGGCCTAAGGAGGGACAAACCAGCCCAGGTTGGGAATGGATCAAATCAAAGCTCCCATGCTGATCAGTAGTGGGGTCAGACCCATGAGTAAATCTTGCATTTATATATAAAGGCATATGTATTTAAGTACTTATGTAAATACATATATGGCACATGTATGTGTGCCTTTACATATATATGAATTCATATATTTCAAATATGCATATATGCATTCACACAATGTATAATATGTGTATATATGCATATACAATGCACACCACAAATTATACATGTATATATGCAAATATACTGTAACATGTAGTGAACACATTTATAACATGCATGTGTGCAATATATGCATACATATATGTATACATAGGATTTATGTCAAAATGCTAATTACGGTCTTGCTCATCACATTAAGTGGTTTCAGGTAGTCTCAGGATCAATCACTTCTATTTTAGGTTCTTGTTGCTCAGTCTAGACAGTCTATAAATTCTACTCTCTGCTTAATCAGAGGGCTTTATATCCTGGAAAAATGGATCATACAGACCCAACTTGAAGGACACTGACCTATAAACCAGAATGTCAATTTCTTCACTGACAATGGGCACTAGTCACCAAGGGGACTGTCTGTCTCTCTCTCCCATCATATTCTCAGGGCTTTTGTCCATTACCACCACCACCAAATAAAAATCTTAGGCGAACAGAGAATTACAATGAATGGAATGTTAGAAGAACTGAGAAATTCAGAGATATAGAAACTGAGGTTCAGAAAGATTGTTATTTGTGGCATCAGACTTCCATCTAGGTGAATGTAGACTGAGTAAAAGAAGGGAGAGGATATCTCTAAACTATGGTAACCTGATGGAAAGTCTTCTACCTCGAATAGGTGCTTCAGCTAGCCAAGGTATCCTCCTCCTTGGCTAACCCTAGGAGCTCAATGACAAATTTTTTTTATCTGGGCAATTCTTTTTTTCCCAGTCTTCAAGCTAACACTCAAAACCTATTCAAATAATTTTCTTCTGTTCTTACCTTCTGGGCAGGATGTCTATACTAATCTCTAATGGCATTCTTCTATGTCTCTGATGTCTACAAAGTCATAACTAGATCATCGATGTAGCACAAAAAGGTAGTCCATCTCCCTCATCGTACAGGGTAAGGAAACTGAGGCCAAGAGAGGTCAAATGATCTCCTCAAAGTTAAACAAATAATAGTAATCTGAGATAGAACTTGAATCCAGATCACTAACTCCTAGGAGTTTCTGCATGGGTTGAGGAGTTAGGGGGAAGAACAGGACTGGACCTTGTAGCTACAAGGCAGAGATTCTAGGACACCAGCACAAGGCCACTGCTCTAGATACTTCAGTGGAGCAGGTAAGGAGCTTACCCAACTTGACTATTTGATAGCTTCATATCTTCACTAATCAATCTTGTTCAATAGGTTCCAAGCTACTAAAGGACTATAAGAGATTTCAGAATACACTGAAACAATATATTCAGTACCCTCTAAATTCATCACCCTAGGACAAATCCCTGTCTCTCCTCTTTAGTTGTGTTTTCAGTTAATTTGTTGGCTCATGTTAATTTTATTTTTAAAAGATTATTTTATTTTTTATTTATATTTTTCCTTTTCAATCATCTTCATTTCAAAATACATCCCTCTTTCCTCTCTAACCAGAAAGTCACTCTTATAACAAACACTTTTTTAAATGGAGGGGAGTCAATTTAGTAAAAACTAACCAAAACATCAACCGAACGTACTGGTATATGTAATGTTCCATACTCATAGTCCCCCATATCTGTGAAGAAAGAAGTATTTTCTCATCTCTTCATTAGGACAAAGCTTGGTGCTTAAATTAATTTTAATAAGAAACTGGGCTCTTGGGGTCGTTTTTCCTTCCCCCAATTCTTGACATCCATGATGTTTTCTATAGACACCTTTGTCTACTATTATACCCTACCTAGAAGGGAAAAGAGAGACATGAGTCTTAGATTATGTGGTTAGCTGATAGGAATGCCTGAAGATTCCCCATACTTGATGCACTCTCTTTGACCTGAATTTAATCTTGTTTCCCTGTGAGACTGGGGATTAATTTGTCCTGCCAAGTGACCAAATGAGTGATGCATTTTTCTTTCTCCACGAGGGCCTGGCTTTCATAGGGTATTATATATCTCAGTCTATGCTGACAGCATGTGTCAAAGTGAAGTGGCCAGCTTAGGTCACTGCTGAGCTGGTCTAAATGCCCAGTCATGGGTGGGTTCAGCTTGACTCATGCCTAAAGACAGTCAAAATTATCTTTTGGAGAGGCCCCCTGCATCCCAATACTTCTCATGGAGTTGTCTAAACTTCTAAACTGGCCATCAGATGAGTTGGTTAAGCTGGTGGTGGGGGTGAGGGGAAGGTAGGGCCCATCAGCTAAATGTCATATTTCTCTGGAAACAGCATGGCAACCCCACAGGCATCCAAGCCTGTTAGGAAACTAGGTCAGGGAAGATTTCATATCTACACTGGTCGTTTGAAGAGGTTCTCAGATAAGAACCACAGTGCAGCTCAGTTATACTGACCTACTTATAAATAATAGATTTGGAGCTAAGAGAGACACCTTAGAGGTCATCCAGTCCAGCCCCCTTATTTTATAGATAAGGGAACTGACCTTTAGTGGGGTTAAGTGACTTGCCCATCATCACACAGCTAGTAAGTATCAGAGTCAGGATTTGAACCCAAGTTTTCCTGACTCCAAGTACAACAGATCATCCTACTATAGACATCTAGAGGGTACATGGATAGAGGACTGAATCTAGAGGCAGGAAGTCCTGAATTCAAATCCTGCATCAGATTCTGACTGGCTATGTGACCCTGGGCAAGTTTCTTTTTTTATTTTTTGTAATTTTTTTTAAAGGCAATTGGGGTTAAGTGACTTGCCCAGGGTCACATAGCTAGTAAGTATCTGAGACACCAACCAGGGTTGGTGCTCCATCTACTGTGCCACCTAGCTGCTATTACTTTCTACTATATCATGCTGCTTTTACTTGTTCCTTGCACAGTAAGCTGAATCTGTGTCTTTGCACAAGTATCTCCCATCCCCGGAACTCTCTCCCTACTCACCTCTGTTTCTCAGGATCCCTTGTCTCCTTAAAGGCTGAGCTGGAGAGCCACTTCCTGAAGCTTTCCTGACACCCCCAGACACTAGTGCTATGCCTCCAGGCTTCACTTGTATCTGTTTTCCCTGTGCTTTGTTTATACCTATAGGGGTACCTGTTATTTCCTCTGTTAGAAAATAAGCTCTATGGGCAGAGGATGTTTGACTTTTGCTTTTGTTTTTTTGTATCACCACCGACTACCATGGTCATGCCTTCCTGTGATCAAAGGAGAGTTCTCATTTCTTCATAACAACAACAAGAACAACAACAAAGACAGAAGTCCCCTATACATGAGGTCTGGACCCCTCCAGCTTGGTAGATTTCTGAGGACCACTCAAGTCACTATACCCTACCCTGCTGAACAGAACTGAAGTGCCTGCTGTGCCCTTGTACATGACTTGAGTCACCCTCAAAAATCTACCAAGTTGGAGGGGTCCTGACCCCATGTGTAGGGGACTTTTTATGTCCTTTAGTGACTAGAAAGCTGGCTCAAGGAAGGTGGGGACAATCGAGTCTCAGCAAAAGTTCTGTTGCCTTTTAGGGAAAACTAAGCCTTGTTGTGGGGAAATGAGAACTCTCCTTTGATCAAAGGAAGGCATGATTATATATAATAGGTTTTTTTGAAAAATATTTGGGGATTTTAGTAATCTGAACATTCAGTGTAATGTTATTACATTGCTATTGCAAAAAAAAAATTGATTATGTTTTACATTTCAATGAGAGGCAAAGTACCTAGGCACTATGAGGCTTCTTATTGATGAATGTTCACCATATGTAACCTGGACTCTGACCCACATAACTATGAATACTATGCCACAGAGCATGTACCCTACCCCAGTTCCTGCCCCTCTCTCCCAATTTTGGGTTCTGGAAGAGCAATGGGCTAGAGCACCATATTCAGCTCAATGCAAGGAAATGTGTCTCAATAATTAGAGCTGTCCAAAAGCAGAACAGGGTGTGGGGTGAGGTGGTGGCTTCCCCCTCATTGGAGACAAGTTGGAAGATTCCTTGTGGGGATGAAGGGCTCCCTGTTTTCAAATATGAAGTCCTTTTAACCTTGCAGGCTTTATGATTTGTGACAAAGATCAGATAGTGTCTGATCTCTCTAAAAGGCTTCTGGAGGGGAAGCCCTTTATGAAAGACATGCCTTTGACTCTGCAATGATTTCTTAATTCACAAGGATTTTTCTACTTCTTCATGTGAAGGATGGTGAATGTCCATCGTTCCCTAATTGTAAGAAGAAAATAGCACGAAAGGCTTTGTATGGAAGCAGTAGAAGAAAGAAGTCTGTTTCTCCTTGATCCTCACGGCCCACGCTTGGGGATGGAATATGGTTGTGAATTGGAATTTTCCTGATAAGATGATACTGTCCCTGGGGGATGAAATTAGGACCTATGGCACTGTACCCTGCCCCCTTCACTGCACTAACCACAATCCAGGGTACATAATAAGTGCTCAATAAATACCTTTTGATTGACTGATTGAATGAACTTGCCTTACCTCCGGATGGTCCTTAGAAGGGTCGATCTGGCTTCATTGTGGAAGGTGATGATGATGCTGGTTGGAGGAAGGTCTGGACCATAGTGCAAAGTTGCACATCTGGGGAGATGAAAGAAACAATATTTATTCATTCAGTCTGGGGGTCCAGAGGATAGAGTGCTAGGCATGGAGTCAGAAAGACCTGAATTCAAATCTAGCCTCAGTCATTTACTGGCTGTGTGACCCTGGGCAAGTCACTTAAGCTTTGCTTGCCTCAGTTTCCTCATCTGCAAAAGGTACTTATTTTATAGGGTTGTTGTGAAGATCAAATGAAATAATAATGTAAAGTGCTCAAAATAGTGCCTGGCACATAGTGAGTACTATATAAATGTTTATTTCATTATTTTAAAAAATGATTAATTCCTGGTACACAAATACTCTAACATGGAATATAAATGTAACCCGTCCCAAAGCCTATTGGTACAGGACTTCCTCTTTACTGGTGAAGATCAAGACCTCACCTCTGTCCCACATTTTAAAAAATGACAAATAGAGAGAACTAAAAGAAGTATAGAAAAGCTTCTATGAACTGATGCAGACTGAAGTAAACATAACCAAGAAGACAATATATACAATGACTATGAATGGAAAAAACAACAAAAAAATTTTTGTGGACACTGTCATTCTGATGACTGATTGAATAAAAAACATTAAATCTCTACTAATGATTTATGATGCAGATACAAAAGCATCCCAGGCAGTCCCTGTCCTTGTAACCTATATTCTTTTTTTTTCATGTTTGTTGTTTTAAATTTTATTTTTTTTATTTTTTTCAATGACTTGTTTATTTACTTTTAGTTTACAAGATTCAGTTCCACAATCCCTTGAGTTTCAGATTTTCTCCCCTCTCTTCCCTCCCCCCCCCATGGTGGCGTGCAATCATGTATAGGATCTGCAAATAGTTTCACATTGTACAACAGTCTGGTTGTATAGAAGGGTTGTAACCAATGAGTGAACAAGGGGAAAAAACAAACAAAACCAAACATGGAAAAGAACAATAGCATGTACTGCTTCAGTCTCCATTTAAACTCTAGTCTTTCTACATCTTTCTCTGAATGTAGACATCTCCTTCCATTCTGAGACTTATACAGTTGTCTTATAACTGTGCATTGCTGAGAAGAGTCCAGTTCGTCAAGGTTGGTCATCACACATACGATGTGTCTGTGATTGTGTACAAATTTTTCCTGGTTCTGCTCTTCTCACTTAGCATCAGTCTGTATAAGCCTCTCCAGGTAATTATGAAGTCCATCTCCTCCCTATTTCTTATAGCACAATAGTATTCCATTACATTCATATACCACAACTTGTTCAGCCATTCCCCAATTGATGGGCAACCTTTATATTTCCAGTTTTTTGCTACCACAAAGAGAGCTGCTATAAATATCCTTGTACATATAGGTTCTTTTCTCACTTCTGTGACCTCTTTGGGATATAACCCCAAAAGTGGTATTGCTGGGTCTAAGGGTATGCAATTATTTATAAGCCTTTGGGCACAGTTTCAGATTGCTCTCCAGAATGGTTGTATCAATTCACAACTCCACCAACAGTGCATTAGTGTTCCGATTTTTCCACATCCTCTCCAGCATTTGTCATTTTCCTGTTTTGTCATCTTAGCCAATCTGACTAGTAAGATGTGGTACCTCAAAGTTGTTTTGATTTGCATTTCTCGAATTAGTAGTGATTTATAGCATTTTTCCATATGCTTAAAGATATCTTTAATTTCTGTCTCTGTAAATTGCCTGTTCTGTAACCTATATTCTAATGAAGGAGACAACACATGGAAGGGTGTGGTATCCTGGGAAAGGAGTTATAGGACAGGAAGTCACAAGATGTAAGTGGAAGAATAGGGCAATCAATTAGCATGTCCTTTTCAGGTGAAATGGTGACTTTGATTACACTTCTCAGAGCAAGAAATGGAAAGGGAGGGGAGGGAAGGGGAAGGATATATGTGCAGAAGGAAAGAAACTTGCCAGAGGCAAGATGAGGCTTCACATTCCCTGGGAATGCAGAACCAAGTCTGCTTTGGAAGGTAGAGTGGCAGCAGCACTAGATGTCACACATAAGAAATAAGAAAATGAATGTACTTCCTTCCATTCTTTGGAGAGGTGGGGTTAGAACACTGTATATACCATCAGGCATGGTTCATGGGTTGGATGATTTTGCAGAACTATTTTTTTTTCTTTCCCACCTCTTTGTAAAAACAATTCTTTGTTACATGGAATGAGTCACCAAGTAAGGGAAATGGGGAAGATACAAAAATAAGATATCAATAAATATATTATTTTTTTAAAAAAGAAAGTGTAAAAAGGATTGAACAAAATCAGGGATTCTTAACCTGAGCTCCATGAACTTATTTTTTTAATAACTATTTCAACAGAATTGGTTTCCTTGGTATTTTGTACTATTCCTTTCAATATAATTGGTCTTCTTTGTATTTTATTTTATGCACATAAAAACATAATTATGATAAACCTAAATATATTAATTTTTTAAAATGAAATAAAGTATGAAAAGGATTGAGCTAGATCAAGGATTCTTAACCTGGCAGAGTCCATGAACTGTTTTCTTATAACTATATTTCAACATAATTGGTTTCCTTTTAATTTTTTTTTACTATTTAAATATATTTTTCTGAAAAGGGTTTACAGGTTTCACCAAAGTGTCTGGGGCAGGGGAGGGAGGAGGAGAGCACAAGTATTTATTAAGCTCTTATTCTGTGTCGGGCTCTATGCTAAGCCCTTTACAAATACTATCTCATTTGATTAACATAAGAACCTGTGAGGTAAGTGCTATTATTAATTCATTTTACAATTGAAGAAAATGAGGATGACAGAGATAAAATGACTTGTCTAGGATAACACAGCTAGTAAGTATCTGAGGCTGGATTTGAACTCAGTCTTCCTCACTACAAGCCCAGCACTCTGTTCACTGTGCCAACTAGCTGCCATGACATGAACTCACAAAAGGTTAAGAACCATTAGTCTAAAGACCAAACAGAAAAAGTTTAATCATTGTCTTCCAGGATTTAGTCCTTTATATTTTTGAAGACATTATCAGGGTGCCCCCCCCCCCAAGTCCTCCTCTTTCTTCATACTTATCACTCCTACTTCCTTTCATATGGCCTGGACTCAAGGACCTTCACTATCCAGGTTGCCCTCCTGTAAATACTTTTTAATTTGTCTTTGTCCTTCCCATAAGGTAGTACCCAGAACAAAAAACAATATTTTATATGTAGTCTAAGCAGTGAACAGTACAGTAGATCAGAGGTGTCAAATTCATTTCTTGGGAGGCTACTAGATTAAAATGTGATTGAAAAATGTTTAACAAAATAAAAAAAAATACAATACAACACAGATAATATTAATTTGTAGTTTTCTAAGTCAATATATAGCCAAAGGGCTACAAAACTATGACTACTTCTTGACCGAGCAATAACACTGCTAGGTATATTTCCCAAAGACATCCAAAAAAGGGAAAAGGACCTATTTGTACATAAATATTTATAGCAGCTCTTTTTGTTGTGGCTAAGAATTGGAAATAGAAGGGATGCCCATCAATTGGGGAATGACTAAACAAGCTGTGGTATATAATTATAATGAAATATGATTGTGCTGTAAGAAATGACAAGCAGGATGATTTCAGAAAAACCTGCAAAGACTTACATGAACTGATGCAATGTGAAGTGAATAGAGCCGGAATGTTATATACAATAAAAGCAACAATGTATGATGAAGAATTGTGAATGATTTAGCTATTCTTATCAATGCAATAATCCAAGACAATCCTAAAGGGCTAATGATGAAGTATACTATCTGCCTTCAGAGAAAGAACTGATATTGTTTGAATACAGACTGAAGCATACTATTTTCACTTTCTTTCTTCTTTTTCTTTTATTCAAGTCTTCTTGTACAAAACTATTGATAGGGAAATGTTATACATAATTGCATATGTATTACCTAAATCCGATTGCTTACTGTCTGAGGGTGGGGCTTAAGGGAGGAGAAGGAAGACAGGTATAGAATCTGGAACTCAAAACTTTAAACAGAAATGTTAAAAAAAAATGTGGCCTGAATGGATCTGGGATCTGTTCCTATTTGATGGAGACCACAGCAATAGATGATCACCTCCCTAATCCTGTACATTATCCATTCCTTTATGTAGCATAGTATGATTCTAGCTTTCCTGACTTCAGCATTCCCATGCCACGTCATAACTTTGCAGTCCACTAGGACAACTGGGTTGTTTTTAGACAAATTGCTAGTTGGCCATGCTTCTCTCCTCTTATACTTATGAAGCTGATTTTCTTAAACCTAAGTATAAGACTTTATATTTATTGCTATAAAATTTCATCTATTAAATTAGCTTGTGTTGCAGCCTGTCAAGACTTGAGTCCTGACTTTGTCATCTAGTATATTATCTAACCCTCACAACTCTGTCAGCATCAAGTTTATTAAATGTGTTTTTTTCCTAAGTTACTAACGAAAACATTAAATAACACAGAGCCCAAAAAAGTTTTTTGGGATATTTCATCCACTAGAGATTTCCTTCCCCGCTCACCCTGAACTATCACTGCCTCTTCTTTGGGTCCAGGCATTTCATTACATGGAATTTATCTAACTGTGCTACAAGTTGTACCAAAAAATCTTAGTGAAATTTTAAGCTTTAATAGCTTGTGTAATCTGTATAACCTAGCCAATATTTTTAAATTTTTTTTTCTAGAAAAATATGAGACTTTTGCTAAATGTTTTATTAAAATCTAGATAAACTATATCTGTAGCATTCCTTTGACCAGTAGTCCAATAACCCTGTCAAAAGAGAGAATGAGGTGAGTTTGACATGACCAATTCTTGAAGTCATCTGGTTCTTTTGTGATGCTCATTTCCTTTTCTAGCTTTTCTAACCATCCTGATGATAATATGTCCTAGAATTCTGCCAAAAATCAAGGTTAACTTAGAAGTCACTACCTTAGAGTTTTCAGACTTCATTCTTTGCCCTTTAATAAAAATCACACATTTGTCCTTCTGCAAATTAGAGATGTGTTTCCCTTTTTTCATGCTCTTTTAGTACTGATTGTTCTTATAGTACAGGAGGATATATTTCCCTCAAGGCAGGTAACTTGAGCTCTATGTAAAGGCAGCTCGATGCTCTCTTACTCTCTCTTTGACAGTATAGTTCAGTGGAAAGAGGGATGGATCTGGAGTCAAATGGATCTGGGCTCAAATCCCAACTCTCCCATTTACTCTCTGTATGACCTTTAACAATGTACTTCAACACTCTCAAACTTGATTTCCTCCACTGTAAAATGAGGGGGTTGGACCAGATGGCCCCTAATGTCCCTTCCAGATCTATGAACTCCCTTATTTTGTTCTGGGTCTAGCATTTCTGAAAATTATGGCAACTCAAAAAGACAAGGTCTTAACAGTCCTTAACACTTTCCATTGGAAGACAGTTTTCCTTGGCAGAGAAAACTAAAGCAAAAGCAGGATGGTGTTTCTGTATCTTCTCTCTAACATCACTTAGTATCATTTATCCACCCAGGGCAACATGTTATCCTTTCTTTGCTAATATTATTTTCTGTAATATAGCTAAAACAAACAAATTTTTAAAACCCACCTTATTGCTTTCCACAGCATGTACGAGCAGCCTCAGCTCATTCTGTGCTTTAAAACCACTCGTACCTTTTGACAAGGTACCTACTGTTGTATTCAACTTCTGTTATCTGTCCTTGATTTCATGCTAAAGTTGTCTTTTTTTTTGTCCACCCAGTTATCTCTTTTTTCCACCCAGGCTGGAAATGCAAGGGCACTGGGCAGGAAGGGGTTGGGGGAAAGGAGGCAATAATCCCCCTACTAATTAGCTCTGAAGTTTTGACCTTTCCCTTTCTGTCACTTGGGCTCGTCTGTCCTTCCTTAGGCACCCTGATGGGCCCATGCTCAGGGCTCACTCTATTAGCCCTGGACTTAGGGAGGACATCTAGTCAGCTCAGAACTCCTGATCTCATGGGATCTACCAGCCTCAGCCTCCGTTAGTAGTAATGATGAAGGGAGTGTGCTACTCTACCTAGCCCTGAGATGTCTTTTAAAATTTTAGACTAGCTGATGACTTCCCTGTCTATTCACACTGGTATCTTTAGACACCTCTCTTTTCTTCTGTACTTAAGTGAGTTTTCTTTTTGTCTTCAGGATTTTGTTTTCCAGAACTTCCCATCCACTCTGGACTGACTTCTGTGGAATTTTAGTCCAATTCTCCCTACTCTGTTTTCTGAAACCTCCTTAGCTTTTAAATAGGTGCCTCCCCAATTTAGATGACTTTCCTGATTATGTCTGGCTTTTGTCTCCTCTATCATAAATGTGAAAAAGGAAAAGTAATTTTCTCCCAACATTCCTAACATTTTTGCTCCAGTGACCATTTAGCTACAGAATAGGATTTCCTCTTGTTGGTTGGTAAACTGTTCCTTAAGCCAAGTTAAAAAAAAAAAACAAACCAAAACCAACTCTAGTTTTGTGAAGGAGAGTTTTCTTTTGCCTGCAGATACCCAGTTACCTGAAGCCTCCCTTCATGGCTATATCATACCTCTGTGTCAGATTTGTGATCTGTTTCTCAAACTCATCCATTTCCTTTTTCTGTCCAAGGAGTCTGCAGTGAGCTTTTCTGTTTTTGCTTTTGATAACCACCAAAATGTTCTCCACCCTGTTTCTCCCTCTAGTTCTTAGAGTCCCTCACATGACTGGTGTTTGTTGTCCTGCTTTCTCAAAGAGGATCAAATTACAGTGTGTCTGACGGTGCCTGATCAGACCAATACAACCTCAGAACGCTCTACCACAAGTCAGGCACAAATAGTCCATGTGAACATTTGGGCGGATTCTCTAAATTTGTGCATCTCACATCTCTTTGTTCAATGCCACTTCTGACCTAAAATGTCCTTTTGGATAAGGCATATCCTCCCAGAGCCATATGCTACTCACTGGTCATTCAGCCTCAATTTCCTCAAATTGGCAAAATGAAGGGGTTGGATGTATTGCTTCTAGTTCTAAATCTAGGATTCTATGATCTCATCAATTTAATGATACTTATGAAGTAAAATTTGCCTCTTTTTGTTAGGACCTCTAAATTTGTTTATTTTCAGAGGCTAATTATTTTGCTGCTACTCCTTTCCTTTCATCTCCCCTCCCCTCCCCTCCTCTCCTCTCCTCTCTTCTCCTCTCTTTTCCTCTCCTCCCCTCTGCTCCCCTCCCCTCCGCTCCCCTCCCCTCTCCTCTCCTCTCCTGTCCTCTCCTCTCCTCTCCTGTCCTCTCCTCTCCTCTCATTTCCTCTCCTCTCCTTTCCTCTCCTCCCCCCTTGCTTGCCTTCCCCTCCCTTGTCTTCCCTTTCCTGTTATTTGTCTTGGTTTGGTTTTGCTCCTATGACTTTCTGGGAATCTCCATTGTTGTACTCTTATACTATAGTTATTTTCTCTGATAGCTACTTTAGCAGGTATATACACAGGAGGTGTTTTAGCTCTCCTTTCTTTTTCAGGTAAAGGTCCTTTGTGGCTTGTCATCCTCTTCCTGGAAGGTCTTGCATGTCAGGAGAAAAAAAGGTGCTAAATTTGTGAGGAAACCTGGTAGAATAAAGCAACTATAGAAGGTATAGTTTAGAGACCACATCACCTGGGGCTCTGTTTCTTGCTTCAACAGTATTTGGACAGAACAGATCCCGAGCCTCCCTAGCGCCTCTCACCCTTAACCTTCACGCTTTTGCAGCCCAGCCAACCCTTGAGACCAGCAGCCTTCATGCACAGCCCTAAGTTCCTGCCTCCAGAACCAGACCCCTCTTTTGTAGCCAGTCCCCTCCAGTGTCATGAGAAAGATTGGGTTTTTTTCCCCTTCTTCCAGAGTGTTTGAAGTCACTCCAGGACCAGTGTCAATGCTGTGTTTTTCTATATAAATTTACCCTCTCCCTTTTCCATAGACACTTGAAGTTTAAAATAAGAAAGAGGAGATTATAAGGGTAAGTTGTCTTCTTGAAAATGATCTTAACTAGATAGATGAGAGAGAACTCTCCAGCTGAATGGTTTGCTTCATCAAGCCATGGACTACTCCCAGGGCTGTAGCAAGAGCACTTACATTTAGAGGGAAGAAAAGAGCCCTGAGTGGAAGGTCAAGAAGAAGTACATCAGACAGTGACTTTCCACACTTCATTTCCACGCCTCAGCTGTGGTCCTACCCAGGGACTTTCCTTAGTGACTGGGAACTTTTCAACCTGGAGCATCCTTCCCCATGGGCACCCATTCTGCAGAGGGACCCAGGTCTACCGTTCTTCATTCCCCTCCTGGCTCTGCTTCGGACTCTGTGGAATTCATAGTCATATCTCCACATAACTCCCTTCCTCAATGTCTTCTCAGTTTTGTTTTGTGGGTTGTCTTCCCCTAGTAGAATGCAAGCTCTTTGTTATTGTTTAATCAGTTTAGTTGTATCTGACTCTTCATGACCCCATCTGGGGTTTTCTTGGCAAAGATACTGGAGTGGTTTTCCATTTTCTTCTCCAGCTCATTTTACAGACGAGGAACTGAGGCAAACAGGGTTAAGTGACTTGTCCAGGGTCTCACAGCTACTAAGTTTGAGATGGATTTGAACTTGGGTCTTCCAGGCTCCAGACCTAGTATTCTATCCGTTGTGTCACCTTGCTGCCCTATAAGCTCTTTGAGGGAAATAATTATCTTTCTTTTTGCTTATATTTGTTTACCATGTAATAAATGCTTAATAAATACTCGTTGCCTGTTGCTTGTTAGACTTGGGGTTATAGAATCATAGAATCAGAAATGAAACCACCTCTTTTCATAGATGAAGAAAACTGAGGCCAGAGATACTGGAACTTGGCCAAGGTCACAAAAGTAATAATTAGTTAAATCAGTATTTGAACCCAGGTCCTTAGGTTCTGAATTCATCATCATTTCTGCTACACAAGAGAATTGGGTTTGAATTCTACCTTCAACATATGTTATCTCTGTGACCTTGGGCAAGTCATTAAATATAATGGAAAGAGCACTAGCTCTGGCGTCAGAGAACTTGGGTTCAAATCCTTTCTCTGATGCTTTTTACCTGTGTGACTGTAGGCAAATAATCTCTTCACTGCTCTGTGCCTTAGTTTCCATCTCTGTAAAACATGACTACTAGTCTAGATCTAGAGCTTTGAGCTATATGTCTCAGTTTCCACATCTGCAAAATGGAGATAATAATATTTGCTCTACCTACCTGCCAGTGGCGTTGAAAGTACTCCCTAATCCTTAAAGTGCCCTATAACTGTGCAGGATCCTTTCCTGGTGGGAAGACTTTAGCTTCAGGAATACAACAGGGACGCTGACCTCAGAATGGAGACAAAGAAAAGGATGGAGTAAGCCTTCTCCTTCAGTTACAGAAGAAGGGACTGGTCCAAGCTGAGCCCAGAGTCCTTATTTCTATCATGAACAATTGATATTTATTCATTTCCCACAAGGCACTGGTTCTTAAGTGGGTAATTTCCCAAACATACAGAGAAGCCCACTATGCAATGTTCTTTCAATAGCTTTGCAGGGGCCCTAGCCAAACTCTCAGGTCCCTCTTTTTCTCTTTTCATAAAAAATTGCATCTTCATTTGTCCCTGGACAAAGGGTTATTCTCTGTTCCAGACTGGATGCCCCAGAGAGCTGGCAACCTCAACTGTAATAGGAGCAGGTGTGCTCCCTAAGGATCACATCATCAAAATCATGACATTGGCTACTGGCAAGGCTGATTCTTGGCAGAATTTGTCAATGTCCTAGGCCAGCATAGGAGTTGTGCTTAGGGGGACTTACATCATTGAGAGATGCTGATCCTCAAGGAACCAGAAAAATCAGAGGGCTTTCTCCCTGAAGAGCCACATTCACCTGACTCTGAGATGATCTATCAGAGATCCCAAGCCTGAGACTGGTAACAGTGGGATTGGGAGCCTCTCCAATGCATCTGACAACTGTCTCCTACTCTACTCACACAGCCATTTCCTTCATTCCAGCCTCATCCCCTCTCAGCTGTACCATGGCCAAAGCTCCTCTCCTATGTCTGGACCCTCGCACTGCCCATTCTACTCAGTTCCATGTCCTGAGCACACTCCCTCACCCCTCCCTCATGGAATCTCTTTGCCTTCAGGGGGTGACTCAGGTACAAATATCCACATGGAGCCTTTTCTCATCCTTTCTCTCTCCTTACCCCACTCCCTTTCCTATAACTGTTAAGATCCTTCTCTCCCAAATTACCTCATATTTAACTATCTTCTGTTTATTCACATTAATTCTCTTTGTATTTGTTCAGTATAAACTGACACGGGCAGCTAAGGTGGCTCAGTGGACAGAGAACCAGATCTGGAGTCAGGAAAACTCGTCTTCCTGAGTTCAAATCTGGCCTCAGAGACTTATTAGCTGCGTGACCCTGAGCAAGTCACTTAACCCTGTTTCAGTTTCCTCATCTATAAAATGAGCTGGAAAAAGAAATGACAAAGTACTTCAGCATCTTCGCCAAGAAAATCCCAAATGGGGTCATGAAAAGTCAGACAAGCCTGAAACAAGTGAACAATAACAACAAATAAACTTGTATAAGAGCGTGTCTTCCCCAGGAGAATGGAAGCTCCTTGAGCATGGGGGTCATTTCATTCTTTGTATTTGTACCTCCATACGCAGTGTACCTGGTACTTAATAAATGCTCACTGATTGATTAGATGACAGCCAACATTTATGCAGTGTTAACTATGCGCTAAGTGTTGTACTAAGTGCTTTGTACTTATTATTTCAATTTATCTTTAAACCACCCTGTGAGATAGGGGCTATTAGTATCCCCATTTTACAGATGAGGAAGACTGAGGCAAAGAGGTTAAGTGACTTGCCCAAGGGCACACAGTTTCTAAGTGCCAGAGGTCAGATTTGAGAGCTCAGGGCCTTCTGACTCCAGGACCTACCCTCTAATTTACTGAGACACAAATTGCCTTCTAAGAGCTCTCCCTGATTCCAGGATGTATCTGATTTATTCCCCTCGCTTTTCTACCTCCAGATGACTTATTCCAAATCCTGTCTTCTGCAGGAGGCCTTCCCTGGTGCCCTCCCCACTCACCTCGGTCCCTTTCCTTAGAGACTGCCGTCCACTGACACTGCGTCTTGTATGTACAGAGTGATTTGCAGGCTGTCTCCCTCATTAGAATGTGAGCTCCTTGAGGGCAGAGACCCTGTTTCTGTCTTCCTTTGTATTCCCAGTGCTTCTTACAGTGTCTTGCATACAATAAGCATGTAATAAATACACGTTGCCTGCCTGACTAGCTGACTGATTGATTAGTCTTTCCCTTGTCAACCCAGCCATCAAGAAGCTATTTATTTTTCTATAAAGAAGCAGGATAGCTGTATGAATTCTTCCTCATCCTATCTAAGGCTAGACCACAAGGCAATGAGTCCCTTTACGCATATTATATGCAGGTATATGCTTTGAATGAAGCTTTTCTGTGACCCAAGATGAGAAAAGAGCAATTAATTTATATGATCCCAGCTGTAAGACAGGATTAGCAGGCCTAGTGCTAAGTCTCTGTCTCTCCCTAGGCTATTTATAAATACCTTCTGGTCCCCAGATCATTCCTCTACTCTGAGCCCTTCTATCTTCTCTGATTGTGCCATTGGGGGAGAGGAGAACATTGTCACTAATGAAGGTCTCCTGCAGCTACATTCCACCCAGCCACCTGGCACCCCTGCCCACCAGGGCCATCCAGGACTGATTGTGCTCTTCCTGGCATTGCAGGAAGAGTTTTTCTAACCCGGCTGGTGCAATGAAACCTCAGCTAGAAAAAAGTATTCCATTCAGCATGTCCAGGATTATTCTGTGTGACAATTACATCTGGGGTAATTTCAATTTAATACCTCACTGCAAGTGAAAATTGCAGCCTGCAGCCTGAAAATTTCTATAATAATGAAAATAAACCCACTAAGTGTGGCTGGTGCCACCAGGGGCTAACTCTGGGTAAATGTTTTCTGCTTCTTGCTGGTTTAAGGGTCAGCCGCTTATGTGGGCTTGTTTGGGGCAGAGTGGGAGGGGTAAGGGGAAGGAGAAAGGGAAAGGGAGAATTAGAAGGGGGAATAATAGAGGTCTGGAAATAGAAAAGCTATGTTTACTTGTTCAATCCTGGGCCAATGAGAGCCAGACAAAGCCTCCTCTCTCTAGCTGGCCATTTGAAATATATTGTTCCAGGCCAGAAACAACCAGGAAAGAACTCCAAAAGTGGTCTAGAGGGTTTAACCAAGAGAAAACGGTCATAAAGGTATCAATGGACTCTGCTTTCAAACACTGGTCCCAAAGCACAGAAGCAGTTCAGATTGGGGGCATTAAGTGGGAGACAGATTGAGAGGGAAGAGGATGATAAAGAAGGTAGCAGAGGAAAATCATCGAGAGAAGGCTGAGAGTTGGTGAGCTGAGCACTAGACGGTGCAATGCCCTCCGCTCCTAACCCAATAGATCCAACCAAAAGCATTCAGTCTCTCCTTATGTAGTACAGCTCCCATTTCTGTAGTACTTCACATTACATGCATAACCCTATTGGATCCCACCTTGTTTGATCCTTATAACTCTATGAGGTAGGCAGTATGAGTATTATGATATGCATATTATAGATGCTGAGGACTTAGGGAAATAAACTTATCCAAGGACCATCTGGATTTTTTTTAAAGTCTAAGTCTGTGCTTTTTTTTTTTTTAACCAACATAGGGAAATTGCCTCTATCAATTCAGATCTGTAACTTTTAGTCTGAAAGGATTACCTAGGGCCTTGGGAGTGTAAGTAACTTGTCCATGTTCATGTAGTTATTGGTTTCAGAGGTGAAATCTGAACACAGGTCTTCCTGATGCCAAGGCTTGTTGTCTAATTGGCCTCACTGCCTCTCCACTGATGATGCTTAATGGTATATGCTTGGTGCTAAAAGAGACAACAGAGACCATCTTGCCCAAACTCTTCACTTTACAAGTCAGCTTGTTACTCTGTTGCTGCCTAACCTCTTAATGCCTCTTGGGAGCCTCGCAGAGGAAAAAAAATGGGGCACCTCCCATTCACTAAAGAAAAAATTAAGGCCTAGAAATGGAGAAGGACATAGCTGGAGGTGTTGCATAAAAGGACTGAAGCTTACAGAAGCAGCTGGGAGAGTGATGAATACAGTGCTAGGCCTGAAGTCAGAAAGACTTGAGTTCAAATCCTGGGCAGGTTACTTAACCTGTCTCAGTTTCCCCATCTGTAAAATGGGGATCATAATAACATCTCCCTCCCAGAGTTGTTTTGAAGATCAAATGAGATAATAATTATAAAGCACTTAACATAAGTGCCTGGCATATAGTAAGTAATATATAAATGCTATCGATTATTTGTTCATAGCTTAAAACAGATACTGAGGTCCCAAGTTTCCCAAGGGGACAAATTTTAGGCTTTTAGGTTGTTGGAAACCTTGGACTCTGAATAGGATAAAGGTCGGGGTAGGAGTTGAGAGAGAGGAAGAGAGTCCTAGGGTGAGACACCAGGAAGATGAGATTCTCTTGCCTTTCAGGGATCCTTCGCACCACTGTAGAGGGGTGGCTCCAAGAGCTGAGTCACTGAAGGAGGCTGTGTGGAGGACATCTGGCCAGAACACTTGACCACCTTCCACTGGCAGAACAGAGAAGCATGAGGAGCTGTGCACCAGGCTTAAGGAGGGAAAGCGCGCAGGATAACCACCCATCTCTTTAGAGGAAGGCAACAGAACAGAGACGGGAGTGGGGGGCCTCTCTGTTTCTGTACAAACATGCTGGAGCGTGGGGAGATCAGTGGCAGGCAGCGCTGTTCGTTGGCATGCCAAGGGGAGAAAATGAGCTGTATTTAGGAAAGAGAGACTCGGCTGATTCTGAAAGCTGACTGGGATATTAACTGCCTGAAAGCCCAGGTCCTCTCTCTTCTTCCTGCTAGGTTCTTGGCCCTAGCCAGAGTGGGAGTCCCCAGAGGGACATGGAATAGCTTCCAAGACTCTCACCTCCCTAATTCATCACCCGCAGGAGGGCAGAAATGGGCTCTCATCTGATGGGCCTTGAGAACTGATATTATTCAGGGATGGCTGCCTGCGGAAAGCATAAATACACTGAACCAATGCCCTGCCTAAAGGTTTTTGAGGTTAGGGACCATGTCTTATACTTCTTAATAATTTCCACAGCACTTAATATCATGCTGAGCACATTAATTACAATTATTATTATTTGTTCAGTCCTGTGATTTCATTAGTATTGGTAACACTCAGTGAAGAAATTCCCTCTCCCAGAGAAGATTAGGAGCTGTTCTGCAAACTGGTGGCACCCAGAGGCCCCATGCCTTCCTTCCTTCTTTCTTCCTTCCTTCCTTCCTTCCTTCCTTTCTTTTTCTTTTTTCTTGCTTTTTGGAGGGGGTGGGAAGATAGGGCAATTGCGGTTAGGTGACTTGCCCAAGGTCACACAGCTAGTTTTGTGTTAAGTGTCTGAGTGAGGCTGGATTTGAACTCAGGTCCTCCTAACTCTAGGGCCAGTGCTCTATTCACTGCATCACCTACCCACCCTCTCCCTACTTTTCTTAGGGTCACACAGCTAGTATCTTAAAGACAGGATTTAAATCCAAGCCTTGTTGTCTCTTATTCTTTCTCCATGTGGGACACTGGGAAAGTCACCTTCCTGGATTTTAGTTTTCTCCTCTGTAAAATGAGGGAAGGAACAAACTTTTATTAAGCCCCTACTATGCACCAGGCACTGTGATAAGTGCTTTATACATATCTTATTTGACCCTCACAACAACCCTGGGAGGTAAGTGCTATTATGATCCCTACTGTACAGTTGAGGCAGTACAAACTGAGGCAGACAAAAGTTAAGTTACCTGCCCAGGTCATGTAACTAATAAGTGTCCAAAGTTGGATTTGAACTCAGGTCTTCCTTTAGGTCCAACAATCCAACCACTTCATCACCTAACTGCCTACTAAATATACTGCCACCAAACCACCTCTATCTTCCCATCTGTTGAAGGGTCGGCATGAAAGCCTTATTCCAGACAATAATAATTGTTCATAGCAAAAATGATAACAGCTGACATTCATGTAGTGTTTTGAGGTTGGCACACAACACCCTTTGAGATAGGTGCTATTATTATCCCCGTTTTACAGAGGAATGTTAAGCTCAGAAATGTTAAGAGACTGTTGAAAGTCACATAGCTCGCAAGCATCTGATGTGGGATTTGAGTTCTGGTTTTTCTGCCTGGCACTGGGAACTTACTGGGCAGTAAGAACATGTATGGAGAGGAAGGTCATTTACTCCTATATCAGGTCCAAAAGGTGCAATCCTTTAAGACCCAAACTCTGCTTTCTTTCTTTGGGGAATCATGGGGGTTGGGAAGATCCAGGGTACCATTAATGACCCATTATCAAAGCACTTCTATGGATATTATTGAGAATTACCTAGAGCCTATAGCCTGGGCAGAATGAACAGCGACCAGCTTGTCTCTTATCCCCATTACAGGAATTATATTGGCACTAAGAGCTGCAGTCTAACATAGGCCCAGAAGTTAAGGACTAGAATTGGAAAAGGAAAACATCAAGACTGAAAGGCAGCGGGAAAATCTTCAAAGCCCAAATCCATGAGGCTAGCTGCTCTCTGACAGTATTTTCTGTGTGTGTGTGGGAATCTAAAAGATTAATCAAACAGCTAGATATATTAAGGGCACAGAGGAAGAAGGAAAAGGCTTCCAGCCTTGTGATCTGACAACTGCATGCTGAACATCAGAGAATCACAGGCTTGAGAGCCCAGAGGGACCTCAGAAATCATCTGCTCTAATCCCCTGATTTTACAGATGAGGAAACTGAGGCCCAAAGGCATATTTTCAGTTTATTAAAAATTCAATGGCTTTTCTTATGGAGAAAAGAGGAGTTAAAAAAGAAAATCCAAACAGCCCTCCAGAAGCATTCAGGAAGAAAACACAGCTGTATTTAAAACCAGACTCCCAGGACCATGTGCCCTGATTAGCAAAGCAGTTCATGAATAATTCAGGCTCCTCTGATCTGTTTTTGCTTTTTTTTTTTTTTATTTTTTAAAGAGGTTCAAGTTAGATTGGGACCAAAAGTACTTCCTAGATTGTCAAGCTCTAGAGAGGCGAAGAATCAAAGACTTTGGTGCCTGTCATACCTCTATATATGTGATGACTTTCTTTCACATCTCCTATTATGGAGAGTCATGTTGCTGAGGATGGGTTTAGGGATGAAAATCTCCCCAGGCATTGCTAAAAAAGACTCCTTTCCCTGCCTCCCACCCACAACTTCCATTATGTGCATCAGAATATGTGATATCTTTCCTATAATCAGAGTATACATGTGAAATGACTATGAGTATTAATTCTTACAGTATAAGTAAACACTTCTTGTTTACTCACATCCAGGATGTCACAAGTACCACTAGGTCAGAGAGAGCAGTATCTCAAAAGGGAAATCCTGCATGTGGATCTGAGGCAGGGGTCCATCAGAGGAGAAAAGGCTGCTTTTCTCTAACCTCATGCCTCACCCACTAACCTCCCCAGGCTGTTGCAAAAAAGGATCAAGGAGGGCTGGGGGGATCAGAAGAGAGCAAAGAAAGGCCATAAAAGGTGACAGACCATACACGTCCCACAGCATTCATTGAAGAGGTGAGAACTAAGAATAAAGGCAGTAAATTAGGTAAAGGGGATAAGATGTTCATTTAAACCAGGCTTTTTTTTTTAACCTGGACGTCATGCACTTAAAAAAAAAATTTTGACAATTGCATTTCAATATAATTGGTTTCCTTTGTAATCCTATGTATTTTGCCTTATGCATTTAATCCCATGATTCTGAGAAAGGGTCCATGAGCTTCACCAGACTGTGCCAAAGGGGTCCATGACATTTGGTTACAAACCTCTGCTCCAGACTATTATTATTCTATTATTTCCAGAAACATCATGACAAACAATTGCCCCATGGTTTTACTCATTCCTGTGACTTTCAGAGACCAATACAAAATTCTGATTTGTTGTCTACCTTCATTAGAAAGTAAGCTCCCTGAGAACAGACTCTCTCCTATTTGTATGCCCAGCTCTCAGCAGAATAAGAATCAAGTAAGTGCTCATTCATTTTTAGATATTCCTATGTATACCTTGCCTAGATCACCAGCAAAGTGCTAAGGTTTGTTGAGAGCCAAATATACGTAATAAGGGCAGGAATTTGGAAGGAAGATTTGAAGTGAGAGAGGTAGAAGGAACTGATGTGAAGTGCTTCCCCAGCGGGGGTTTAGTGACTTTGTTTTCCCCCAGTCCCCTTCATTTTCATTGGAAGCCAAAAAGAATCTTGGTATTGATAAAACTGGGGGAGGGGGCACGGTGCTTAGAGCTATATAGCCCTTGGTGGTGTGTGGGAAGGATAGCCCCTAAGATGATCTTCAGCCTCTGTAGTTTGGTAGTTATTAAGAGGGAATTACAAGGACTTTATAACACAATGTTTAGCACAGTGTCTGGCACATAGTAGGCACTTAATAAATGTTTATTGGTTGATTAATTAATCCTAAATCAAAGGAACTAAGTGAAGAGGAAACCAGTTAAAAAATAAGCCAATGGCTTTGGATAATAATAAGTCAACTGGCTGTTCTGTGTCCCAATGTCTTTGGGTCCTGGAGGCAAAGGCTCTAAATTCTAGAGAGGAAAAGAATTTTTGGTTGCTCTTTTTTTTTAATCTAGTCCAATTACTGAGTATTAAAGGTCCCTCTGCCTTTCTAAAAGGGCTAAAGCTTAAGTTTTCTGGATTCTAAAGAGAGAGGGAGAGAGACAGACAGACAGACAGACAGACAGACATAGAGACAGAGACAAAGAGACAGAGAGAGAGAGAGAGAGAGAGAGAGAGAGAGAGAGAGAAGCATACTCCTCTTCATTTATTCATTCAACAGGCATCAAGTGCCTACTGTGTGTCAGACAAAAATAGTCCTGGCCCTCAAGATGCTTATGTTGTATTGGAGGAAAACAATATGTAAATGAAAAATTAAATCCAAAATGTACACAAATTAAGCTCTAACTTCAGTTCACTAGCCAAGGTAGGGGTGGAGGATAGAAGAAGACAGGCAGATTTCTGTCTAGACAAAGGATTCTTGATCTTTTTTGTGGTCTCGGGCTCCTTTGGCAGTATGGTGAAACCCATGAATCCCCTTTCAGAATAACAACTTTAAATGCATAAAATAAAACACATAGGATTACAAAGGAAAGTGAAATTAAAGATGTAATTTCTTCTTTCCCACCTAAGTTTGCTGAAATCTATCCACGGAACCCAGTTAAGAACCTATGGTTTAGGAGTTAGTAGCTGAGCTGAACTTTGAAGTAAAATGGGTATTCTATGAAACACAAGGGAGGAGAACATTTGAGCCTGTGCAAAGGAGCCCTTCTATTCTAAAAGATTTAAAAGATGGAAGGTAAACCCACTCTTCCACTTATGGAAAAGAGGGAGCACCTCATAAAAGCTACCAGCTTAGGCCAGATGGAAACAGAGAAAAGCTTCACAACCTCACACAGAGTGGAAGCCATACTTGGTAGTGACCAGCAGCTACCATGAAGTGAGGGCGGCATAATCAAGCAACCATTATTTGAGACAAGCAGGGAGTAATACTCAGCTGACATGACACATCTCACACATAACATATGCCACACCAGTCCAATGAGAAGGATGTCCAGTAGGAGCAACAAGATGAAGATACCAGTGGTCTCTTGCCGCATCAGCAACCTGTGTTTCTCTGCATGAATATGTTCATTTTTTTTCCACTGATGTTATATATATCTCTAAGAAGAGTGTGCCTCAGATTGATGGGGAAAGTGTTCTATTGTTACACACACACATGTTTGTATTTATAAGATAAGAGTTCGAGTCCTATTTCTGACACATGTTGGCTGTGTGACCTTGGTCACTTAACCTCTCGCTGTCCAAGGTGGCTCTCTAAAATAGTAAGTTGCAGAGCACCTGTCAATCTGCTTTGGTTGAGGGTATTTCCTCACTGGGAACTCCTAGCAGCAATGAAATCACAGGACCAGACCAAAATAATTCATTAAGGCTTGTGATTTTAATTAACTGCATGCTTTGTCTATTAAAACACACTGATGGGGACTTGTGAGTGATGGACCGGGATTTTTTCAGTAAGTACAGACACACAGTGTCGCTTGAGCTTGAGGTAGCCCAAAAGGGATTCTGTAGGTGAAAGGAGGGGTGCCCCAGCTGCTCCAATGACACTATTAGTAGTAATGGCATGAGAAATATTCATCTTTAGAGTATATGTGTAACAGTGATTATATAAATACATATTTATTACACAAATTACACAAATGTGATTACATAAATATATATAATGTGCCTATGTGACACACATAAACATCCACATTATCTATGTATTGTACAGATATATGTATGTGGATATATTATTCATACACATATACACACATTAAGAGGAGAGAGACAGGAAATAAGGGGGAAGAAATCATGTTTCTGGGGTTAAAGTCCTGTGCAAGAAAGATAACTTAACCTATGCATACACATGCACACAGACACATACACACATCCTTATATACGTGCATGGTTTTATATATATATGTGTGTGTGTGTGTGTGTGTGTGTGTGTGTGTGTATGCATACATACACATACACATATGCATATATAATATACACATATACATATATATGCATATATGTGTGTATGTATAAACATACGCTGTATGCACATGGGCATATAGTATATGATATATGTATACATACATGGATTGAAATATATACACATATATAACATGTACAATATAAATATATATGGTATATAAATATACATATGGCATCTATAATATGCTTCCTAAAGAGGCAATATGGCAAAATAGATAGAATGCTTGGCTTGGGATCAGAAAGATGGGTTCAGATTCTGTCTCTGACACTTCTTATCTATGTAACACTGTGCAAATCACAATTTCTATGTAACCTTAAGGAACACCGGAGGACTTAACTATTATATTAAGTCATAGAATGTTAGAGGGAGTTCTCCTAGCAGGCATTATCTATGTGAAGAAATCACAAAATCTTCTCATCACAGCAAAACAGAAATGAAGAAAGGGAGGAAGGAAGGAAGGAAGGAAGGACAGAAGGGAGGGAGGGAAGGAGGAAGGAAGGAAGGAAGAAAGGAAGGAAGGGAGGGAGGGAGGAAGGGAGGAAGGGAGGAAGGATTCATTAAGCACCTTCTACTCACCACGCACAAAGTGCTTTACAGACAACTCATTTGATCCTCACAACAGTCCTAGGAAATAGGGGCTATTATGATCCCATTTTATCATTCAAGAAACTGAGGCAAAGAGGACAAGTAGCTAGCCCAAGGTTACAAATCTAGTAAGTGCCCAAGACCAGATTTGCCATCCAGATTTTGCTGTTCAGTGTTCTATGTGCTGTGCTGTCTATAGGCCCCTAGATAAACCCAGAAATATTAGTATAGGAAGAGAACTCAGAGATGAGCTTGTCTAACTTTCTCATTTTACAGATAAGAAAACTAAGGCCATGGGAGGGCGATGTAACAGGGTGAAGGTTACACCCTGATAAGTGACCAGGCTAAGATCAGAAGCCAGCTCTCTTGACTCCAGACCCACCTCGTTGTCTATTGCCTCCAATTTAACACATAGACCTCTCTGTCTCCTCTCCCTTCTTCCATCTGTCTCCACCACTACCATTCCCCTTCTAACTCCTATCCAAGGTCAGCCCAGAGCAGCACAGCCTCACAGTGACAGTCTGGATACTGGCAGGTGACCACATGAAATTGTACTGGAAAAGAGGAGGCCACATCAAGACATAGACTGGTTACAGGGGCATGACCTAGATTAACAGCAAAGTGGATTATTAAGAGGAAAGAGAAAATAAAGGGGCTAGGGGGCTACCAAGAAGGAACTAGGTTTCCAGGGCCACAATCTTGGGTGAAAAAGATCCCCTAGCCTTAAAGAGGTGGTTGGAGGAACAAGGAGCCTGCTGTGCCTGACAGCTCATCTGACACTTATTCCCCAGTCTGACCATGGGAGGCTGACCTTGAGAGAAGGAAGAGGAGATGTCACTATTATTCTAGACCACTTTCTGCCCTCTGAAATAGATCATCATCCAAGATCCAACCCTCAGTAGGAAGTAAGAGATCAAGGCAAATGGGGTGACCCCCCCATTCCCTCTCCTTTGCAGTTTCTCCCCAACTCCCTGGCTCCAGATACAAGCAACAAAGATAAGACTTGGGCCACTGTACTGCAGGTTGAGTTTCTGCCATTATAGGAGGTAAAAACCCACAAGATCATA
Organism: Pseudochirops cupreus; assembly: GCA_028627135.1. Taxonomy (NCBI): domain Eukaryota; kingdom Metazoa; phylum Chordata; class Mammalia; order Diprotodontia; family Pseudocheiridae; genus Pseudochirops; species Pseudochirops cupreus. Next base: position 180,088,906 of record CM053581.1, on the reverse strand, counting down.
GATTTAGATGGAGAGTCAGAAGGGACCTCAGAGATTGTCTAGTCTAACCTCACCCCAATCCCCCTGCCAATTTTACAGATGAAGAACTGAGGCCTAGAGGAAATGAAGTGACTTGTCCAAGGTCACACAGGTAGCTGTCTACAGAGAAGAGACATGAACCCAGGTTCTTATTGTTGTTCAGTTGTTTTTCAATCCTATCCAATTCTTCATGAGTTGAAGTTTTCTTGGCAAAGATGTTGGAGTGGTTAGCCATTTTCCTTCTTCAGTTCATTTTACAGATGAGAAAAGTGAGGCAAATGGTAAGTGACTTGCCCAGGGTCACACAGCCAATGCATGTCTAAGGTCAGATTTGAACTCAGAAAGGTGAGTCTTCCTAACTCCACTCTAACCACTGTATCACCTAGCTGGCCTAAGGTTCAGTCCAGAGCTAGTATTCTTTCTACTGCATCATGAAGGCTTCTACAGGAAACTGCAAACACAAACACATATACAGTACATGCTTATACACATATGAAATAGATGTGTGAAAATATATAAATATCCCCATATATATGCATAGGTATATTTACATACAGATATAGATACATATAGATAGATAAATAGATAACATATACTTCCCAAAGAGGCAGTGTGGCAAAGTGGACAAAATGCTGGGCTTGTAGTTATGGAAACTTGGGTTCAAATTCTGCCACTGCCATTTAGCTATGGAAAGTCGAGAAGTCATTTAACCTCTATGTGACCTTAAGTGACTATGGAGGCCCTTTTTTCTAAGCCATAGATGTGTTGTTGGGGATAATATCCTCCCAGGTTTCCTGGTTCTTGGGTGCCATGCCCTGATAGGAAGATAACAGAGAGAAATCAGAGCTGTGGTCCTCAGTGGGGCTTACTAAAAGGCAGCATGCAGAGTCTGAATTATGACTGAGTTTCTACTAGAACAGCAGTTCTCAAACTTTTGGGTCTCAGGACATCTTTTAGAAATGATTGAGACCCGCCTGGCTTGTTTTTGAAGGTTATAAATATTGATATTTACTGTATTTGAAATTAAAATCTCTTAGAATTATTATGAAAACAGTTTTGACCTTGTGAACCAACTGAAAGAGTCCCAGGGCTCCCTAAGGGTCCCTGGAGCAGCACAGTTTGAGAACCTTATACCAGAGAAGCAAAGGGTTCAAGGGGACAAGTATGGTCTGGGTTAGGTCTAGATAACAGGCAAAATGAGTCAGTTCAAGCTTAACAAAGAGCCTGGAGCAATGTCTAGTACTCATTCTTGTGGGCATGCTTGTGTTTATGCCAGGCACGAGAGGCTGGGACTCTGGCCTGCCACATAACTCCTAGTAATGTGACCTTCAGTAAAGTCACTTCATACCGCTGGGTCTTTTTTTTTTTTCCTGGAAAATGTGCATGGTTGAAATGGAAAACATAAAGTTTCAAAATCCTATAATTCTGATTCTTCCCAACCCCTGTTCATCATTTCTCATCAAAAGACTTGCCCTGAAAACAATAACCAAACCACATGAAGACCAGAATCTCCTCATCAATTACTATGTTCCAGGGGCAGCTAGGTGGCACAGTGGATAGAGCATTGGGCTTGGATCAGGAAGACTCATCTTCCTGATTCAAATCCAGTCTCAGATATTTACTAAGCTGTGTGACCCTGAGTAAGTCATGTACCCGTTTGCCTCAGTTTTTTCATCTGTAACATAAACTAGAGAAGGAAATGGCAAAACAGTGCAGTATCTCTGCCAAGAAAACCCCCAAGAAGGGGTCACAAAGAGTCAGACAAGGCTGAAACCACTAAATAAGAGTAACAAACTATATTCCACATACAATGCTAGACAACACATATACAGGCGCAAACAATGAAACAGTATTTGTTCAATATCAATTATTTTATGAATAACATGTGTAAAGGAGAGGAAACAGCTCATTCTGTACTTGAATTCTTCTAAATGCAGGTGCTGAAGAAAACGGCCCAATTTCCTTAGCATAAAATTTGCAGGATCACAAAATGTTGGAGGTGGAAGAGATATGAGACATGATCTGGTCCAAACCCAGACTCTGTACTGTCATATGGAACCCCACTCCCCACGAGCACTCAACGATGAGAAAGATGATCATGGAAGAGAAGATTAAAAACGAAAATTTAAAAAGCATCCACAGCTGCTACCAATAAGAGTAGAAAAAACATCAACAACTAAACCGTAAAATCAGAAACTCCCCTTAATCTCATTTCATGGACAACCCTGATTCACTGTAAGGCGTGAAATTCAATTTCATGTCAATTTCGTTGGAATTTCACATGCAGGTTAATTTGTTCTTCCATATAAACACACATTACTCCCATCTCCTTTCTCAACAACTGACCTTACCAAGGCATTACAGAAGGCCAGCATCTCTGAGAAAATTTAAATAATGATGAGATGTCATTTCCATTTCCAAAGAACTGAACATGTTTACAAAAAACAAGTGATGGATATGGGATGAGTAGCAAAGCCAGAGAAAAGAATTTGATCAGATCCATACCCAAAGGCAAATGGCAGTTGGGAGGAATAAAACCCAGCTATTTCAATAGTTTTCTGATCTTAGCAACATGGATACTCTTCATAATGATTCATGACCCATCCCGTGTCAATTCACCTTGTATGACTTTTGTCCATTGCTCCTTCTCTCCCATAAATTCACAAGAAGGTTCATTCAATGGGCTGGGGGCTTTCCTTTAGATCTACTTCCATTACTTACAAATCAATGGAATGAAGCAATTTGGATGTCTATTGGTTGTCCTTAACAAAAACTAATTAATTTCCAAGTGTGGACTTAAAATTTCATCTCCTCAAACTGTGGAGACCAACACTTTCATTCCCTTTCTCTCAGAAATAAAATTAATGATAGTGCAGTGAATTGTGGGAGGAAGGACACCAGACTAAGAGTCAAGCTTCAGCATTATGATTAACTCACTATACACCTTGGATAAGTCACTTAACTTCTCTGATATGAGCTTGGGCAAGTGATTTAGCTTCCTTGTGCCCCAGGTTCCTTAACTTGAGAGTTGGCTTAGATGGTCTTTGGGATCCCTTGCTAATGATTCCATGACCTCGGTTCTGTCATCTACAAAACCCAGGAGTGGGAACAGAGTACATTAAAGAGAGCAATGTGTAATAAGCCTGGAGGGGTAGGCTGGAGACAGATTGTAAAGGGTTTTAAATGTCAAAGAGAAGAGTTTTTATTGGATCCTCTGGACACAGAAATGGGAGACAGAATGTTGAGTGGAAGGAAGAGCAAGTCAGCCAGTCTGTCTGATTGTAGAGTCCGTGAAGAGAACACATAATAAGCCTAGAAATGGAGGGTGCAGCCAGATTGCGAATGTCCTTGAAAGACAAATAGGTTACAGAATGAAAGCATATAAAAATTATCATTTGTTCCAAGAAATTTGCATAACACTTTACCTGAAATTTAGTTTGTAGTGATTCAGAGATAAATGATAATCAGTCCTTATACTGAATGGGTATCTGGAAAATTCTGTTGAGGCTACATCCTCAAGGGTGAAATCGCAGGCAGTGGTGCACTTGATACCTCAGAGGCTTTTTCTGGAGTAGTAACCCTAGCCAAAGTTCTGGACTGTGCTGAAAGTTGGAGGAAAAAGAGTGCCTAATGGCACCCCAGGATTTCAAAGGGAACTTCGGGGTGAGGAGATTCTCTATCAATTTAGGTCATCACTTTTTCTACAACTTATGGTCTTCAGAGAGTTGTCTAGAGCATGGGTTAGGTTAAATGACTTGCCTACAGTCACAAAATCTGAAGTCTGAGGGGGAATTTGAATCCAGGGCTTCCTCTTTTCTAGACTGGATCTCTATCCATTATGCCAGGCTGCCTCCCACGTTACTGCAAAGCAGTCTGGTTGAAAACTTTAAATACCTTTGGAGGAACCTGGCAACTAGAGGGGTTGATAATGAGTCCTATTATAGGCTTCTTAAAATTGGAAGAACAAGACCAACAAAAAAGAAAACAGCTATTAGCTGTTGCTATAAAGCAAAACTGCTTGTCAGGAGCAAGACAATATCAGTCAATCAGTTAGTCAGTCAATAAAACATTTATTAAGGCCTTCTATATGCCAAGCACTGTGCTCAGTGCTGGGCATACAAAAAGAGGCAAAAGAGAGATAAAAATATAAACAATACAAAGACTGGAGTACTGAAGATTGAAAAAACATAACTTTTTACTTATGAAACTCAATTTTCCATTTAAGATTTTAATAAGCCCCTTTGCAGAAATTAAGGTGAACCTACAAAACCTGGGAAATTCCCTAAGACTAAAACATTCATCTTCCACAGATGTTTTGAGAATATTTTATTTCCAGTGAGCCCGGAAGTCTTGTTCCCATTGAGGAAATGACAAACTCCAACAAGTACAATGACCTGGGAACTGATTTAAACTGCATTAAAATTAAGAACTAAAAACCTATGGTTTATAATTAAGGCTAGACTTGGAAAAATGAACAATAAAATGAACAAATGTTTAATATCCAACGTAATAAAAGTGTGATTTCATGATGAAGAATTAGGCTGTCAAAACCACGCAGAATGAATGCCAAATTGCGAAACTAATCATTGCTGCTAAAGCAAGTCACGTTGCATATTAAAAGTTTTAAAAGATGTCAGAAATGATAAAGTTCATTGCATAAATAAATAAATATAATTATTTCACTTTGTCCTAAATAACTCATTGCACTAGAGTGATTTAAAATCATTTCTCTTAGCCCAATGGAAAGCAACAATTCCTTTCCTTTCCTTTCGAAAGAAAACAAATGGTAGCGTCTTGTGAAAAATCACAAGATCATAGATTTTTGAGCAGGAAGGAACAATAGAGGCCATGTCGTCCAACCATCTCATTTTACAGATAAGGAAATTTAGGCTCAGAGAGTTTAATTGACTTGCCCAAAGTCAATTAATCACACATAAAATAAAGTTGAATGCTATATGATTGTAATGACCAATTACGGCTCCACAGAAGGGATAAGGAAATAAATGTACTAGAGGTGGGGTATTTTGTTTCTTTAGTCAGGTCTGACTCTTCATAACCCTATTTGGGGTTTTCTGGCAAAGATACTAGAGTGATTTGACATTTCCTTTTCCAGCTCATCTGACAGATGAGGAAACTGAGGCAAACAAGGTTAAGTGACTTGCCCAGGGTCACACAGGTAGGAAGTGTGTGAGGCCAGATTTGAACTCAGGAAGAGGAGTCTTTCTCACTCCAGGCCCAGCATTCTATCCGCTGGGTCACCTAGCTACAGAGTACCATGGGCATGGAACACTGCCTTTTCTGTTAGCTGTGATCACTGTTTCAGCTGATTTTACTTAATTGTTTTTGTTTGTTTTGTTGTTGTTGTTAGAAGGGAAGGTTCATTAGATGGGGCTATATCTTGAAATGGTGGTATATCTTGAAATGACTGAGATATGAAAATAAAAGGCATTAAACTTGTTTTAAGCATGTACCACATGACCTTGCTACATCTAAGACTGATACATATGGTATCAGAGTTCCCCAAAATTTTCCCTGACTATCCTATGTGTTGTCTATCCCAATTAGAGTGAGAGCCCTTTGAGGGCAACTCCTTGAGATTATCTCATTTTTTTATTTAAGTGTCCAGTTCTTAATACATGTATTGTTGTTATTCAGTCATTTTCAGTTGGATTTGACTCTTTATGACCCCATTTAGGGTTTTCCTTGCAAAGATACTGGAGTGGTTTGCCATTTCCTTCTCCAGTTCATTTGACAGATGATGAAATTGAGGCAAAGAGGGTTAAGTGACTTGCTCAGGGTCACATAGTTAGGAAGTGTCTGAGGCTAGATCTGAACTCAGAAAGATGAGTCTTCGTGAATCCAGGTCCAGTACTCTGTCCAATGTACCACCTAGCTGCCCTGCTTAATACATACATAAGAACACTTAATGGATGCATTTTCATTCATTCATTCAACCATTCTTTTTGCAGAAATCAGAAGCCAACACCCCTACTCGCAAAGAGCTCTCTGTATCACTACCTTAAGATACATGCTCATGAGCTCCTTCTTTCCCACGCTCCCCCAAGAAGCATAAAACCGGGACCAAGTACAGGATGATCAGTTATCTACACACCCTTTGGATCATTCTCACTTCAATGCGGTGACCATTTATTGAGCATATGCTGCATGATAAAGCACTATGCTAGAGGTTAAGACAAATGTAAGAAGACTCTTGCCTTCAGGGCGCTTACATTCTATGTTAGTAGCACTTATATAAACCTGTCCAGATGGATATTTGGACACTAAAATTGTTTTCCTTATTTGGATTTCTAATTCTTTTACTTGGAGGAAGTTGGGTGTGCTGGAATGGACAGAAACCTAGGAGACCTCTCTATGAAGGCCAATTTCAAGACTACTTAGTTGCTCAATTCTCTCCAGGTCACTGAACCTTCCTGAATCTCAGTTTCCTTGTCTTTAAAATGGGAATAAAAATATTTTCCCATGGTAGATATGAAGAAAGTGCTTCATAATTCTTAAAGCACTACCGAAATGTGAGCCACTGTGATTACCACTCATCTGTCCACTTTTAAAGCCCCAGCTGGTCTCCTAGACTTTGGGCTTAGCTCCTTAAACCTGGACTTATGATACTTGCACATCCTTCTCTAGATCAGTGGCTTTCCTGGCAATGAATAACTGCCTGCTAGCTTGCTCATACATTCAGTATCCACCTGACCCTATCTGTCTTTCCAGATTTCTGGTCTTGACCTTTCTTTCTGCTTGAGTCTCCTTTGTGAGTGGCAGGAAGCTGGGGTAGGAACCTAGAAGGAGATAGGGAGGGAAGAAGCTGCTAAGCCTATCTATTAAATTACCAGAAGCTCTATGAAGGCTGCAAAGAGGCTTTCTTGGGATGCTGCCAGCGTCAGTTGGTGGGAAGCATCGTCACAGATGGTGAGTGAATGCAAGGGAGTATTCTTGAAAGTCAAATGCAGAGATTGGCTGGGACAAGGCAACACAGAGAGAGGCTAGATTTTATTTTTGCCATGTCTCCTGATTCTGTCCTCCAGGAGCTCACACACCTTTATGTCTTCTTTTAACCTCTGTCCGAGCCAAGATGACAAAGTAGACACAAGGCTTTCCATACACATCTTTGTCTTCCAGCTGGTTCTTTTATTCTCTAGACTCTGGCCCCTGAGTTGGGAAGAAGGGGGAAAAGTTGAGAAACTGGTTTGGACTGGCCCACAGATGAAAAAGAAGGATGAGTTCTTGCCTTGACATTTCTTGGGACACTGTGATTACTCGGGCACACCAGCCTGAAGGACAGGACTGATAAATCTCTTCCCTTTCAATCTGAAGGGAAACAAGATGGTTCTTGAAGCAGGAACTGGGCCAAGAGATTAGCACTCAGGAAACATATGCTTCCCATAGCAGTCTGAGCCCAAGAAGAGAGTCATTGAGGGGAGTGGGGATGACTAATCTGCTCTTTCAAAGGATTTGTATGAAAGAGTATGTGTTTGTATGAAGGCCTGGACATTTGGGATGGGGGAGGAGCGATAATAACTGCAATCAATCAGTCAATCAACAAGGATTTAAGTGCTTATTATGCACTGCTAAGTGCTGAGTATATAAGAATGGTTAAAAAAAAAGGTGTTTATATTCTAATGGAGGAAACAATACAACAAGAATCAGGCATGTACAAGATAAGGACTGTAAATGGGAGGTAATCCCAGAGGGAAGGCAACAACATTGAGAAGGACCAGAAGGTGAGTTTTAAACTGAGAATTGATGGAAAGAAACCAGGTGGTGGAGACAAGGAGAGAGACTATTGTGGGTACTGGAGACTACTAGTGAAAAGGTCCAGTCTGACATACAGTGTCATGTAGGAGGAACAGCAACAAGGTCAGTGTCTCCAGGGGAAGGTAGTAAAAGGCTAGGCTGTGAAGGGTTTTAAAAGCCAGAAGATTATTGATCCTGGAGATAACAGGGAGCCACTGGACTTTACCAGGCAGCTAGGCACCTCAGTGGATGGAGCACCAGACCTGCAGTCAGGAAGATCTGAATTCAAATCTGGCTTCAGACACTTGCTAGCTGTGTGACCCTAGGCAAGTCCTTTGCCTCAGTTTCCTCACCTGTAAAATGGAGACACACTGGAGAAGGAAATGGCAAATAACTCCAGTATCTTTGTCCAAAAGATCACACAAGTCCATGGGGTCATGTAGAACAGGATCTAACTGAACAATAACTGGAGTTTATGGAGTGGGGAGAGGTTGGTGATGTAGCTGAACTTGTGATTTAGGAAGATCACTTTGGCATCGGAATGGAGTATGAGCTGGAATGGGTACAGACATGAAGCAGGGACATCAACCAGAAGTCTCTCGCAATTTTCCAGGCATGAGGCAATGTGAACCTGTGTCTTATATACATTCTAGCTTATTTTATTTTTGTTACAGTTACAAAGCACCTTTTAGACTTTATTTCATTTGAGCCTCATCATGTTGTAATTAGATTGTAAGCTCCTAGAGGGCAGAGACAGTCTCTCATCTCCTTTTGTATTCCCAGTGCTTAGCATAGTGCCTAGCACACAGCAGGCTCTTAATAAATGTTGACTAATTGATTACATCCCATGAGACAGGTAGTTCAAGTATTACTGTCCCCATTTTAGTGATGAGAAAATTAAGACTCAGGAGGGGGATGGTCACATACATGGAGAGTAAGTGGCAGAGCTCAGATCTAAATCTAAAGTCTTCTGATTCTCCACTAGGGCTCTATTTTATTATATATACCCCCTAGGAGTGGAACAAAAGTTAGGACAGGGGTAGGGAAGAGGATAGGGAGTCCAGGAGAGGAGTTGGGGAGGGAGTGATAGGTCTGGGGAGCATGAAGCCTTCAGTCTCTCACTCCTAGTCTGCGTCAGTAAACGCTTGCTGTCATGCATGATGAGTACCTTATTCAAGGGGAACTTTTCACAAAGCTCAGACTTCTCTGGCCTCTGTTCTCTCTATCTTTTCCCCCAAGAAACAATATCCAAGCTCATGACTTCAACTGTCACCTCTACGTGGATGACTGCCAAAAACGAATTCTCTAGCTCTGACCTAACAAAAGACAGCTCAGGTCTGGAATCCCTAATTGCCTGTGGGCATCTCTACTTGGCTGTCCCACTGTCACCCCAAAGTTAACCCACGTAAAAGTGATCTCATCTTCTCCCTCCCCCACTTCCCCCACACTGCAGGGTCAGCAGGACTACTATTCTCCTTGTCATCTACTCTCTGTGAAGATCTCAGAGATCTTTGACTCCTACTTCAACCCCTCACTTCCCCAATTCCAGTCATTAAATCCTGTTAATTCTTCCCTAACAAGTAATGCCCTCTCTATCATCTCTTCCTTTGTATCCTTATTGGCACCAATCTTGCCCAGGCTGTAACCACCTTGTGCCACAACTCAGAATCATCTCTTAACTGGTCTCCCTGCCTCTGGTATTTCTCCTTCTAATCCACCCTACTCACAGTTGCTGAAATAAATCTTCCTAAAATACTGCATTATACATGCCATTGACTTGCTCAAAAACTTTTAATGGCTCCAAATTGCCTATAAAATAAAGTTCAGCTTGTTCAGCCTTCATGATATGATGGAAAAAAGACAGAGGATCTGGGCTCCAATCCCAGTTCTTACTACTTTTTATGCACAGCTAGGTGGTACAATGGATAGAGAGCCAGGACTTAAATCAGGAAGATTTGAGTTCAAATGTAAGCTTGAACACTAGCTGCATGACATTGGACAAGTTACTTAATGTCTCCTGGACTCAGTTTCCTCACATGTAAAATAGGAACAAAATTGCATCTACTTCCCAGGATTGTTGTGAGGACCAAATGAAATACTATTTTAAAGTAATTGGCATAGGACCTGGTACATAGTAGTGGTTAATAAATGCTTATTTTAGGAAGTTTTCAAACAAAGAAATCAAAGCTATCTATAGTCATATGAAAAAATCACTGTTGATTAGAGAAATGTAAATTAAAACAACTCTGAGACACCACCTCACACCTATCAGAGAGGCTAATATAACAAAAAAGGAAAACATTGGATGTTGGAGGGGATGTGGGAAAGCTGGGACTTAAATTCCCTATTGGTGCAGTTGTGAACTGATCCAACCATTCTGGAGAGCAATTTGGAACTATGCCCAAAGGGCTATGAAACTGCGCATACCTTTTGATCTAGCAATACCAAAGCTAGGTCTATATCCCAAAGATATCTGAAAAGAGGGGAAAAGACCCATTTGTACAAAAATATTTATAGCAACCTCTTTCTGTGGCGGCTAAGAAATTGGAAATCAAAGGGATGTCCATCAACTAGGGAATGACTAGACAAGCTGTAGTATTCATATATCACAATTTTATGTAATGAAATATTGTGCTATAAGAAATGACAAGAAATTATTTCAGAAAAACCTGGAAAGACTTACATGAACTGATGCGTAGGGAAGTGAACAGAACCAGGAGAAACTTGTACACAGTAACAGCAATATTGTATGATGAAGAACTGTGAATGACTTAGCTATTCTCAGCAATGTAATGATCCAAAGGACTAATGATAACGTATACTATCTGCCTCCAGAGAAAGAACTAGTATTATTTGAATACAGACTGAAGTATGCTATTTTTCACTTTTTTTGTTTTATTTTTTCTTTTATTTGAGTCTTCTTGTACAAAACAATAATACAGAAATGTTTTACATAATTGCAGAAATATAACCTACATCTGATTGCTTACCATCTCAGGTGGGGGGGGACAGAAGGAAGGAGGGCTAGAACTTGGAACTTAAAATTAAATAAAAGTGTTCAATTAAAAAAAAACACAATAATAAAAGGGGCAGGTAGGTGGTGCAGTGAATACAGCACTGACCCTGGAGTCAGGAGGACGTGAGTTCAAATCCGGCCTCAGACACTTAACACTTACTAGCCTTTCCCCCTCCAAAAAGCTAAAAACAGAGTAAAAATTAATAAATGTTTGTTTCCTCCCTCCCTTATGATCTCAGGCAAACTTCTCTGGACCTCAGTTTCTTTCTCTGTAAAATGAAGGTGTTGGACAAGATGGCCTCTAAGGGACTTCTGGATCTAAATCTATGATTCTGTGACCTTACAATCCGGTTCCAACAAAACTTTTTCAATGCTATCTCCCACCATTTCAGTATAGGAATCCTTTGATCTGGCCAAAACATTCTACTTAGGGTTCCTGGGACATACTTTATAGCCTCTCTCCTCTCTTTTCCTCTCCTCTCCTCTCTTCTCGTCCTCTCTTCTTCTCTTTCCTCTTTTCCCCCTCCTCCCCTTTTCTCCTCTTCTCTTCTCTCTCTCCTTTCTCTCTTTTTGTCTCCTGTTTTTTCCCTTCTCTCTCTGCCTCTTCTCTGTTTTCTCTCCTTTCTTTTCTTCTCTTTTTCCCTCTCTCTCTCCTTTCTCTCTTTTTTGTCTTTTTTTCTCTCTGCCTCTTCTCTGTTTTCTCTCTCCCTTCTCTTTCTCTTCTCTGTCTCTCTTTGTCTCTCTGTCTCTTGACCTCTACTCATAAACAGAATCCACCTCCATGTTCCTAAGTCCTCTGTCCTAGAATTCTTACCCATCTTCTCATTTTGCAATCATTCTCCTTCCACTCTTTTTACAAGAAGCACAGTGACATGACAGATAGAGAACACTCCTGGAGTCTGAAAAACCTGGTTTTAAGTATTTCCTCTGGCACATTTTAAATGGGTGATCATGTGCATATAACTTAATCTCTCAGGGTTCCAAGACTGCTCTGATGCTGCAAGGATGGAGGACATTTTCACACTGGAATCTTCCTGAACCGCTGACATAACAAATCCAGACTAAAAACAAACAAAAAGTCCACCCATACACCACTTACATACTATCTTGGTCTCTTAATTTCTTTGTGCACATCTCCTATCTCCACAGTTGGAAATTAAATTTCCCAAGGGCAAGACCCCCATTTTATACCTCTTTGTATCCTTGTTTTCTAGGCCAGTGCCATCATATACAGGTACGCTAATGTCTGATGGAGAAGGCATAGACTACTGATTGGTTGTCTGAGTACCCAATTTGGACTGTAGATAAACTGTGATCTCTCCTCATCCAGTGAAATACATTTTACATTTCAGGTAGTTTCCTTTTTTTTCCTTTCAGGCATTAATTTGAGGATTTAGCCCCTTGCTATTTTTAAGGGAGGATGGGATATTTTTAGGACAAATAGAAGAAAATGTGTTTTCATACAACAAATATGACTTTACAAACTAGGGAAGGCAAAAAAAGGAAAAATTTAGGAGAAGAACTGAGGTTGGAATTGAGTTAGGAAATATAAGTTAAGAAGATTAGTCAATGACTGTTAGAAAAATAATGGGCGAATAAATTAGGGCAGGGTCATTAGAGAAACATTTTTAACCAGGGAAAGTACACTGAAGGACCGTTGCCAAGACCTCTCCAAAATCAATCTTTGGTGCCATTGTCTGAGATGAAATATGTGGTTAAGTCAACCTAAATCTGACCCAACATGGAGTATGTGTGTGTGTGTATGCGTGTATGCGTGTATGTGTGTATGTGTGTGTGTGCGAGTATGTGTGTGCGTGCGTGTATGTGTGTATGTGTGTGTATGTGTGTGTATGTGTGTGTGTGTGTTCTCACAGAAAAGATTCAAGTCATATCTTTTATTTCTCCTTGTATTAGAACCAACCAGAAACATAACATCAGTCCACACCTCCTCTTTCCATCCCACTGTCTCTCACCACAGGCTATATAAAAGACTTCTTCTAAACTTCTCCCACCTACAAATGACATCTTTCATTTTTTTCCTAAAATCTCATTTACAACATATTTGATTCCAATCATTTGTCCCTTAAATCAGACACTCTGCTATTATTTCTCCCCTCCCCCACATCTGACCAGGAACTTCAAGAGCCAACTGCCAAATGAGACTTGGGGTCAGAATTTATTATTTATTTTAACTCTCAGGCTCTCAAGGTTCCCAGGTTTGACATTCAGACAAGTACAATACACCAGTCTGAGCCAAGCCTGGGGCAGAAATCTATTTTGTTAGGCCTGCTTCCCTCCACCCCCATACCTATCTTTGGTTCAGCAGTGATGCACAGCCATCTTCAGGTTCTCAAGCCTGGAATCCCAAAGACAACTGGGTCTGAGCTCCTCCAAGCTGTTCCTCTGCCCCTTGCCATGAATTGTATCATGCCCTTCTTTCCCAGGAGGTTCTGCCAAGGTCCATCTTCTCAACCTGGCAGATGCCCTGCTATTTTTCCAATCCAGAGCCTATCCAAGGTCCCTGGACCCATCCTGCTACTGTCACTGAAATCCAAGCCTTTTCCCAGCATAAAGTGAAATTATTATATCACACCTTGTCGATCACTTTTTAGATGAAGTTAGAAAAAATAACCAGATATTATGATGTTCTGGGTTTTCAAGAGAGAGAAAGCAATGGGTGGGGGGAAAGCCCATATGTTCCAAATCCTTTTTTAGACTTTGTAAAAATGTGAGCAGGTCATCACTGTCTGCAATTCTGCTGCCATTCATTTGATGTTTCCACACTAGCTGGGTACAGATTCTTTGGTTTTGAATATTGTACTTTAAAAAATAAATAAATAAAAAAGTATGCTGTCAAATCAAATTGTATTTATAGAGAAATCTGCAAGGGGCTTTGGCAGGTCAGACCCCCTTACTAAGGAAATCTGGGAGAGTCTCAGTGTGCTTGGGGAACAGGGACAGCCCACTGGTAAGGAAATGGAAGAGACAGCCATAAAAAATGTGACAGTTTTAATGATCCTACAAGATCCTCAGGAGGGCCGGCAGTAAGTTTAGAAAGAGCTGTCATGGAGGAAAAAGTACAGAGAGGAGAAAAGGACTAATCAACAGCCTTCCATGACAGAGCTGGGAGTGCTTCTGGCTTCTGGAAATAATGTCCCTTCTGATTCAGGCGTCTAACCAGGCTTCAGCACATCCCTGGCAGGGAGGGGAACTCCTTGAGGGACCAAGGCCAAAATCAAATTGGAGAACGGGCTGATGTAAGAAGGGAGATTTTTGATTAAAGGGGCATTACAAAGACTGAAGGATTATTGCTCCCCCTACCCCTACCCCCACTCCAGAAGTCGCTGGGTGGCAAAAAGTTAAATACAATTCACAAAATTTGTAATGGCTTTACTCAAGGATATCCATTTGCCCCACTCCCTTCATGGCCTATTCTCAGCTTGGTTTTATGGACAGTTAAGTTAAGAAAGCAAAGAGATATGGGCTAGAGAAGAGTAATCAATTGAGTCAATATTAGCACTGCTTCTGCAAAAGGCATGTTGATCAATTACCCTATGGTTCCCTTCACCAACCCTGTAACTACCTACTTCCCTGGCTGTCATTCTTTTACAGGTCCTGTCTCCTATGATTAGAATATAAGCTTCTTGAAGATAATAGCTACAGCTCTTTAGTATTTGAAGCCCTTGAACTTAGCACAGTACCTGATAATCATTTAACTTTCATTGGCACCTCCTATGAGCTAGACACTATGCCAAGCTCAAGTGTTATAAAGACAAAAATTAAATAGTCCCTGAGCTTGAGATCTCAAGCTAAGGCAATGCATACTGGAGAATGGTAGCTAAGGAAAAGAAAAGTTACAGGGATCATAAATGATACATAGAAAATGCTTTAAAAATGCCTTTTCACTTATTTATTCACCCCCAGGTCTTTAATTTCCTCCACTAAATTAATTGATTGATTGATTACTAAAAAGATGGAACCCAAAAATTACTTTTTAGACCTAGAAAAAATAGTGACAAAATTCATTTGGAAGAACAAAAAGTCCAGAATATCAAGGCAATTAATGAAAAGAAATGGTAGGGAAGGTGGCCTAGCCGTACCAGATTTTAATCTAAGGGATAGAGTAGTGGATCAATGGAATAGATTGGGTACAAAAGACTCAACAGTCA
>CM053581.1:180047083-180073451 GCA_028627135.1 Pseudochirops cupreus | reverse complement strand
TCCGTTCTCCCTGCCCCGACCTGATTAGGCACTTCTCTGGGCTGGGAATCTGTCACTCTCTGTCTCCCAATGGGCTCTGTCACTCTTAAATCCGCTCAAATTTACTTTTTAGTTCCCAAGGACGAAATTCTTGGGGAGCCTTGAGTAGTCACTGCTTACTCTCCGCCATCTTAGCTTCGCCCCTCAGCAGTATTTTTTTTAAGCATAAGTCTCTTTTATTCCTTGCCTGATGTTGTTTTATCAAAGGATCGTTAACAACTAGCAAGGAATATTCTATCATGTTAAGATATACATAGGAAACACCTTGTTGAAGAACTTTCAAAACTGATTCTTTTTTCTGAGTCAAATATTTTTTCCTGATCCGTAAACAATAAACACAGTTGGATCTTGAATTTTCTACACCTTTCAGTCAACTGTGTGACTAAAGATTTGGTCTCCTGTAAAAAATCATTTATGAAAACCTGAATAGATTCCCTTCTCATATTTTTATCAAGGTCACCTTTGATATGTGTATGGTTCATTCTCTTTTTAAAAAAAATCATCTAACTGTTTTTCCTCCTACCTTCCCTCCCCCATTGGAAAATAAAAAGTAAAATTAAAACAAACCTTTGCAACAAATGTACTTTCAAACAAAACAGATTCCCACATGTTGGAAAAGTTCATGCCTCACACTGCAAATCTAGTCTGTCACCTCTCTGTCAGGAAAGTCACTAGTCCTCTGGAATCACAGATGATCTTTGCGTTAATCAGACTTCTCTTCCAAAATTGCTTGTTCTACAATGTAATGGACACAGAATAAATCATTCTCCTGACCCTGTTCGCTTCACTCTAGATCAGTTCATATCAGTTCTCCCAGGTTTTTCTGAAACTATCTATTTCATCATTTCTTATAGCACAATAATATTACATTACTCTCCTTTGCCGTCATTTATCCAGCTATTCCCCAGTTGATGAATGGCCCCCTGCATAGTTCTCTGGGTCTTTCTCAAAAAATAGCACAGAGATAAGAAGGCAAGTCCAAGGGTTGGTAGACATGGATGTTCACTTGATCATCTTTGGGGGTTTGTTGAGTAATGATGCCATAAGCAAATTTTTCCAATTTTTTTACCTCGCTTCCTCCTTTGAATATCTCAAAAATTGATCTCTTGATGCTTACAAAGCTGTGTCATACCCAGCATAGATTTCTTCTGTGTACCGGGTCTGGTCTAGCAGTTCCCAACATTCTTGTCTTTTTTAAGAGTCATTTCTCTTCCTACATGACCCAATTCCATTTATGATGAGAATGTTCATATTAACATGGTTCATTTCCTCCAATGGCATAGCCATTGGTTGTTGGACAAGAATCTCACATTTAAAATACCAACAGCTAATAAACTGTAAACACACAGTTTATTTAAAAAAATAAACAAATATTTTATATTCTTGGCCTATTTTAAAATTTTCCTGCCATTCAAGCACACTCACTGTAAGAGGCACAGAGGTCCTAGTGCAGAACTAAGCACCACATTTTTTAAAACTCTTATTTGTTTCATGGGTTGTCATAGACAAAGGATTCATCACCTAGTGACCAACTGGATGGTAATGAACCTCATTTCACTTCACTAGGCTGGTCCTCAGCTAGCAGACAGTCTGTAGCCAGGATTATACTCAAACCCTTTTTAGCTGCATAATACCTGTGTTCTCTTGGAATAATTCTGAGATGCCAGGATCCTTTCCGTGCCAAAACAACATATAATAGCAAGACTTTTGTAGAGATTACAAGAAACAGAACTGATAAAAATTAAAATTCCCCAAATTTATATGGAACTAGCAGAACAGCTTTAAAAAAGGCCTTGATAAGCTGGAATATATATAGGGGGGCAGCTAGTATGGTTAAAGGCCTTGACTCCTGATAGACAGGAATTGTTTGAAGGGTCAGGACATGTGAAGGAGAGAAGATTCTAGAAAAGATATGAGAGCTCTCCTCAAGTAGTTGAAGGGCTGTCATATAGAAGAAGGGTTAGGCTTACGCCACTTGTCCCTGGAAGGCCAAACCAGAAGCAAAGAACTAACAAAAAGGCAAATTTAGGCTTGATATCAGAGAAAACAACAACAACCATAACAACTTCCTAATAATAAGAGATGAATAAAAACAGAATGGTCTATGTCATAAGGGAATGGATTCCCCCTCTATGGAAGGCTCCAAGCAGAGGCTGTGTGGTTACTTAGGCATATTAAAGTAAGGATTCTTTTTGTATGTGGTTTAGACTAGATGGCCACTGAGGTATCTTACAGCTCTTAAGAGTAAGGTACCTTCTCCACTGAATAGAACATTGACTGTGGAGTACAAGACCTGGGTCCAAATCTCACTTGCGACACTTATTACCTGTGTTGTGGAGAAAGCTAGGTGGTTCAGTGCATAAGAACTCTGGATATGGAGTCAAGAAAACTTGAATTCAAATCTGGTCTCAGATACTTCCTTGTTGTGTGACCTTAGACAAGTCACTTAACAAGTCTGCCTCAGTTTCCTCGACTGTAAAATGAGAATAATAATATCAACTATTTCCCAGGGTTGTTGTAGGAATCAAATGAGATATATCTTAAAGCACTTAGAACCTGGCACTCACGTGAGCTCAATAAGTTATTTTTTTCCTTCTTTTCTTCCTGGGTGAGTGTGGGTAAGTCGGCCAACCTTTTTGGGCCTCAGTTAACTTATAAATAAAGTGAGGTGGAGATACCACTTAGCTTCTGAGGTCCTGTCCAGTGGATCTATGATGATCTAATTGATAAGTGGTCAGTACCTGAAAGAGGGCATTACCCATAAATGCCTGAATAATTATCCAAATTCTGACAATCAGAGAGAGAGCCACCATAGTTCAGAGGCTAGAGGGCCAGTTTCAGACTATACAGATATATCTGTATATGCATACACACAAATACATATGTGTGTATGTATGTATAAGTATTTATAAAGGCTCTGTGACCCTTGGCTTGTTATAAGGAACTTCTTCCAGCAATGGATCCGTAGGTCCAGATAAAAAAATATAATAATCATGAGAAAAATTCAAGTTAAAACAACTTTGAGGTACTCTATATTGATTAAGTTGGTAAATTTAGCTTGATTTTCCTTTTTTTGGAGACTGAATCTTCTTATCTCAACTGGGCTGGAAGTACAAAGACCACTCGTGGGCCTGGTCTGAATACTGATCAGCAAGGAAGCTTTAATCTGCTCCATTTTTCTAACCTACTTCAGTTCAGTTCACTTCAGGCAGCCTGGTGACCCTCCACTCTGCAGGGCCCACTATATTCATGCTAGATTTAGAATGGATACCAAATTGGCAACAGCTCAGAACACCCTAACCCAAGCAACCCACCAGCCTCAGCCTCCCCAGCAACAAGATCTACATATGTATGCATGCTACCACACTCAGCCAAAGATAACCTGAAACGATAAAATGTCATTCTGATGAGGTATACCAAGGCAATACTCAGATTGAAAGTATCCCTCCCTCTTGCATGACCTATCTGCCATCCTTCCCTGATGAGTTCACTCAAGATGCTTCACTGACAATAATTGTTAGTTATATGTTGCAGTCTATTTATACCTACCACGCTTGTAAAAACAGCTAAAGCTACTCAGAAGATGAAGATTAGAAAATGCCGAGCCAATGGGGAACTGTTGTTTCTGAGGTTGGTCAGAGTTCCCATTGCTATCAGACCCAGCATTGCTGCCCTGAAGAGTATAGGGTCAGAGGGGTGCAGTATCCCTTTTTAGGAATCATATCCTTTTAATCCTTTGGTATAAATAAAGTCATTTTAATGGCATTTTCTAGGCAAGGAGCGTCTCCTTGCATTCCAGTCCCAAACCTGAATCACTAGAGTGGTTTGAGTTAAGCATAACTCAAAATATTTGGTGTTAGTCAACAGAATTGAATTACAATTTCCTGGCTGAAGTGGGGAAAAGGCAATGCTGGGGGTGGGGGAGGGAGGGCTTCAGGTTATTTCAAAAAAAGGTCAGAGTATGTAGGCTATAGGCCAATGACCTTGACTTTGGCTCCTGGGAAAATTCTAGAATAGATCATTTAAGAGACGTGCGGTAAATATCTCAAAAGGGAATGGATCATCACAAAAAGCCAGCTTGGCTACATAAAGAATAAGTCCTGCCAGGCTAACCTAATTTCCTTTGTTAGATGTGATTACTAAAATAATAGATGAAGGGTAATGTTATTGATATAGCTTTCCCAGATTTTAGCAAAGATGGTGATAAAAGTATTTCATGGTATTCTTGTGGAGAAGATGAAGAAATATGGAACAGAGATGGATTCAGAACCAGCTGGATGGTTGAACCCAAACAGTTAATGGTCCAGTGTCAATGTGGCAGGAGGTCCTCAGCTGAGGACCCAAGGGATCTCATGAACTCTATGCCATTTAACATGTTTAAAAGTGACTTAGATAAAAACACAGATGGACTTCTCAACAAATTTGCAGATGGTAGGAGAGATAACAAACACAAAGAGACAGCAGGATCAAGATCTCGACAGGCTGCTGCCTTCAAACTTCATGAGCAGAAGAGGGGATAGAATAATAGATATCAGTTGTTCTATAAAAGTCTGGGGTGTTTTAACAGACCACAAGCCTGATACAAGTCAGCAGCATGATGTGGTAGCCAAAAAAAGCTGATGTGCTATTGTGTTGCATTAAGAGCTTCTAGGAATAGGGCACTTAGCTCTTGTCAGACTTCACCTGGAGGACTGGGTTACCTTTTGGGTGCCACAGCCTAAAAAAAAAAAACATTGATGAGCTGGAATATACATAGGAGGGCAACAAGGATGGTGAAGGACCTTGGCTCCTGATAGATAGAAACTGTTTGAAGGAACAGGGCATGTGAAGAAGAGAAGACTCAAGGGGAGGTGTGAGAGATCCCTTCAAATATCTGAAGGGCTGCCATATGGAAGAAGCATTAGGAGTATCCCACTTGGCCCTAGAAGGCCAAACCAGAAGCAAAGAAGTGACAAAAGGGCAAAGTTAGGCTTGATATCATAGAAAACAACAATTACCAAGACAAGTTTTTAATAATTAGAGCTGAATAAAAGAATAATGGTCTGTATCAGAAAGTAATGAGTTCCCCCTCCATGGAAGGCCCCAAGTAGAGGCTATGTGCTTACTTAGGCATATTAAAACAAGGATTTTTGTCTGTCTGTGGTTTAGACCAGATGGCCACTGAGGTATCTTACAGCTCTTAAATTATACGATTCTGTAGGCGAATGGCCAGGATTCTGGTACCTTGTAGCTATTGTACTTTTAGGCATATGTAGGGATCTCTCTTAATGTGGAAAAAAAGAGGGGACCTCCCACCAACTCCATAGGATTTCCCTCTGCAGCTGGTTCTAAAGTGTAGGTCAGCAAAGGAGAGAGTGAAATTTCTAAAAGAAATATTTTTAGTGAACTGGATCCATGCCAACCTCTAATCTCTACTGCCTAGCTTGTGTCAGGAATAATTAGATCCTGTCCTCTGGAAGGTACCACACCTGAATGATGTCAGGTTTTAGCTATGGGATTCCTTTGTCACAAGACCATAAAGGCTTGAGCAGAGTAATTTGTGAAATTCAAGCAAGAAATCGGGACAATTCCAGTGGCTAACTGGAAAAATATAACTGCCAACACAAACAGATGCTCTGGGGATGAAGGGAAGAAGCACTGTGCCCGCTGCCATGTTAGGTGGAGAGTGATGGTGCCCTCTCCCATAAGAAGCCTTGAGCTAGTTCTTGAAACATGAGATCTTAAAGCAGATGATTGGTTACCAAATTCTTGTGGAAGAAAGGGGATCCTTTAATTGACTTATTGGCAACCTTGACACCTTGGATAAATGTGAAAGGGAATGTCCTACAGAAGAATAGGGCAAACCCCTGGAGGAGGCTTTAAAGGGACAAAGATTTTGTGGCACCTGCTTGATGGGGATACCAGGGGTGGGGGTGAGATTGTTTCTCAGGTGGGCCAGGGAACATTAAATTGGTGGCACTACAGTGTAAGTCTCAGTATGTACATAGATTCCAAGAGAGACTGTTTGCAAGAGCCTTATGACCTCTTAACTACTTTGCCACAGATGATCCTATCACATAATGGGGACTGGGTATTAAAAGGTGTCATTATTGGCCTGTGGCCCTGATGTTTCTGATGTTGTTCTTGTTCATCATTATTGGTTCACATTGGAAGACCTACTTTGAACTTCTTCACACCACCCAATAGGCTAAATTTTTTTCAGAAATTTTATATATTTTGTTGTTTCTTATTATTTTTATTGGGCTCCTCCTCATATGCTGCTTATATTAGTCTTCTTCCTAGGGTCAGCAATGTTTCAGGATTTTTTAAGGGGTAAAATGTCACAAGAGGATTTGGGGGACCTTGCCAGCAAGGGGTAGTATGTGATGTGTCGTGAAAGGAATAACATTTACTTTATGTAGGTGGGTAAGGTTTATTTTTAAGGTGGCAAAAAAGGTCATCTTAAGAACTGGGTTGTTCTAGAAGACTAAAGGAAAAAAAAAAGCCAGTCCTATGGTTTTCCAAAAGTTTGGCAATTCCTGTTCCCCTGTGGAGTGTCATTATGACCTAATATTCCTGCCCTAGGTGGAGGAAGAGGGAAATAGTGTCTGGTTTTTAGTAATAACATCTTTTTAATACTTTACTGTAAATCAAGTCATTCTGATTACATTTCAGGGCTCAGGAAGGTTTCATTGCATTCTAATCTCAAACTTGAATCAGACTGCCCCAAGTTAGGGCTGGCCCAAGATTGTGTGCCTTTCTAATGTCCTTTTAATCAGCTAAAATTCTGATTCCTCTGAGGCAACCCTGTTCCATGATTTGTTGCTACAGAGCATTATTAGTAGGAGTATTGGTGATAAGGTGTGTGTGTGTGGGGGGGGGGGGGGGGTGTGTGTGTGTGTGTGTAGTTGTGAGGAGTTTGGTATGACTGAGAGTACTATGCACCTTCCCAAATGTAATCCAAACCATTTTCTTCCCAACTGGTGGTCTTCAAGAAAGGACCAGATCAGCATCGTTATAGTGGGGGTTCTGTTCAGATTTGTGCTGAATAAGAGAATCACTGATTTCCCTTCAGACTTTCCAATTTTGTGATTCCGTGATTCTTCATATTCAATGCTGGAGCTAGCTCCTCATTCATCTGTGATGCCTTTCTAAGTGCATGGATGGACTAACCCAATAGACAGCATATGCAACTACATGTCCTGTTCAGGCAGTATGTGATCTTCCTCTACTTGGTATTCCTGTGTGGGTAGCCAGGACATGTCTTCTGGGTCATTATGGATCTCATTATCATCTGTTATTTGAGCATATTA
Source organism: Pseudochirops cupreus (assembly GCA_028627135.1). Taxonomy (NCBI): domain Eukaryota; kingdom Metazoa; phylum Chordata; class Mammalia; order Diprotodontia; family Pseudocheiridae; genus Pseudochirops; species Pseudochirops cupreus. The sequence continues at coordinate 180,066,120 of CM053581.1, read as the reverse complement.
ATATCTGTCATTTTCACTTGTGTCCTATTCTGTATGGCCCCATTTGGGATTTCCTTGGCAGAGATACTAGAGTAGTTTGCCATTTCCTTCTCCAACTCATTTTATAGATTAGGAAACTGAAGCAAATAGGGCTAAGGGACTTGCCCAAAGTCACACAGTTAAGAAATGTCTGAGACTGGATTTGAACTCAGCAAGATGAGTCTTCCTGACTCCAGGCCTGGCGCTCTAGCCACTGGGCCACTTAGCTGGCCTACCTATCCTCTCTGCCTCACAAGATTAGTATGAGCATCAGAGGAGAAAGGACATTGCAACCATAAAATATTAAATCAATATAAGCTGTTTTATTAATAACTAATAATAAGTCATCACTATTATTAAAATTACCATTGTCATTAAAACAATAATCACTATTGCTATTATTTACAATAATAGTAATTATATGATAGTATATAATTAGAGTAATTAATAATAGGGATAATGATGATGATAATAATAGCCTCTTCTTAACAGTCTTGTGATTTCATTAGTATAGGAAATTCCCAGTGAGAAATTCCTATACCAACGCAGTTTCCTATACCAATGGAATCAGAAATCCAAGAAAAAATGCTATCGTTATCACTATTATTATTATTAGAAAATGTAATTTGATCATCAGCATCCATTCATGGGTTCAGGCCACTGGCCAGATGACACTAACCCCTGAGTGACAAAGACCCTGACCCAGCAAGGCCATCACAATGAACGTCCGGACTGGGAGAAGCTGGAGGAAACACACTCAAACCCAACAATTAAGTTACAGGTCTATTTCTTTTAAAGTAGTTCTCATCATAACCTTGTACGTGGTTGGCACTCGATAAATATTTCTTAGCTCGTTGGTCCACATGTTGATTGGAGCACTTATCTCTTCCTCCACTAAAATTGGATCCCATGATTCAGGCCTATCATCAGAACTGCCCAGAGGATGTAAGTGATCTTTGCTCTCTTTGGGGAAATGGCTAGTACCTTGTAGCAGGGTGTAACGCCTTTTCCTTTTGTGTGTTTTAAGGGGTCTGAAGTTCTAATTAAGTGCCTTGTTTTCTTTCAATAGATACTACCCTTTGAATAGAAAGAGGGGGGGAAAGAGACTAGACTAGGAGTCAGAGAAAATGAATTCTAGAGCCATCTCTAGCAGTAAATTAGTTGTATGATTTTGGGCAGGTCACTTCACTATCATGGCCCTCAGTATCTTCATCTATAAAGTGATGGAATTGGACTCAATGACTCTCCCCACCAAAGGTCCTTTTCACTAAATTCTATTATTCTATTAACTCATTTGCTTCATCAAGGAGGATGTTTAGCCACACAGATAGAGACAGGGTTAGGGCCTAGGTTTCCAGACTACTGGGCTGAGTATCATTGACACTACCTTTTAATGACTCTTGCTTTCAGCACTGATTTAGGTATCTGCCCCACTAAATGGAAGAGAGGGCTAAGTAAAAGGCTAGTGGAATTGACACTAATGGCCAGCCAACTCAGAAAACAGAGAAGAAAACCAACCAAAAGTGAGTCAGACTTTCCTAAAGAAGCCCAAGGATTTGTGTACAAAAATATAAAAAATGATACTTGAAAGTAAGTTGGTGCCACACCGTGAAGGGTCTTGAAGGGCAGTTTGGTATTTATTTAGTAGCTCATAGGGAGATATGGTAGGTTTTGGATCAGGGGAGTGACATAGTGTTGTAATTTAGGAAGACAAATCCAACTATAGTATATGGAATTGACTGGATAGGGGAGAGATTAAAGGCAAGAGGATGAATTAGGAAGTTATTTAATAGCTAGTCTAAACACAAAGTCTAAACACAATAGTCTAAACACAAAAGAAAAAATGAAGTGAGTGAGAGCAGTCAGTGAAAATGGAAAATATGTCTATGATAGTATATTGGAAAGAGCACTGAGGGTTCCAGAACACTTGGGTTATAGTCTCAGTTATGTTATTAAATCACTATATATGTTGGTTATTTCATTTTTCTGAGATATAGTTTTCTAAACCATAAAATAATAATAGTTCCATTTATGTAGAATTTAGAATGTCATCTAAAATGCTCACAAAACCCTTTTTGTCAAAGTCACTCTATAGAATTGGCAGGTTGGTATTGTGAACAATGCCATTTTACCGATGAGGAAATTGGAATTTAGAGAGATCAGATGACTTCCCCAAAGTCACCCAGCTAGGGACTGGCTGATTTGATGTGTCACCTCTATGCAGTGACTGGATGCACCAGAGGGAGTAGAAAAGAGGGAGAAGGAGGAAATACCTGTCAGGGCGGGTGTCCCGGATAGCCCGGTTACTGGGGATCCGATCGCTCTCCCGCTGGTTGAAGGAGTACAGCTTATAGGGATCCTGGCCGACTTGCCACTTCTTAGCACTCAGGTACCGTCGCTCCTCAAACTCGTCCCACAAGTCACCCCAATCACTATCCAAGGCCTGTGTGACATGAATATGCACTTGGTGAGAACTGTTCAATGACCCCCTAGCCTCTTCCTCACTCACCCTCCTTGACTCTCCCTCATCATCCAACCTCAAGAGAGACATCAAATGGTTCACAGAGTTAGGCAGGCAAGAGCTGCCTTGTAAACTGCGGGGTCCGAGGTGGAATGCAGAGTTGTCCCTCTTGGCAATCCCTAGCCTATCTTTGGCAGCACAGAAGAGAAGGTAGTGATCAAAAGTGTCATATGCAAACCTTTCATGAAGAGTCTCTGTAATATCCCTTCCACCCACCAACCCTAGAACTTTTTCCTGGTCTACAAAACCAATAAGGGTAGAGGAAAATGGGTACAAATGTAGGAGTGGCTGATTCATAATAACAGGAATGGTCAATGAATACAAGCCATTACTGCAGTTTCTTATTGTAAGTCTTCAAGCCAAGGTCAACTAAAGTCACCGACTTGTTAGCTACACTTTCCTGGGCTTTGGCCTCTTTACCTTAGTCACCAACAAAATCAAGGGAATCTTTCCAATTAATCTCAGTGCAGACAAATTGCTTCTCATCCACACCTTTGCTCATGCCCCAGGAAAGCTATCCTGAGGATACCAATGGTCTCTTTTTTGATAATGGATGATTCCAAAAGGGCCCTGAGCCTCAGAAAATCAACACCCTGAGAAGAAAGCATATTCCCAGGGCCACTAGCTGATGGTCAAGTTCTGTCCCAAAACATATGGGAGAATAGTCTTAGATTTGACATCATTATAGAGAAGGGAAAGAGGCTTATTATTATTTTTTCCTTTTTGGAGGCAGGGCAATTGAGGTTAAATGACTTGCCCAAGGTCACACAGCTAGTAAGTGTTACATGTCTGAGGCCAGATTTGAACTCAGGTCCTCCTGAACTCCAGGGCTGGTGCTCTATTCACTGTGCCACCTAGCTGCCCCTATCATCATCATCATCATCATCATCATCATCATCATCATCATTATTATTATTGCTGGTGCTTATCATCTTATTAAGCACTTACTATGTGTCTGACACTGTGCTAAGTGCTTTTTTAATTTAACTTTTTTATTTTTAATTTATTATCTCATTTGATCCTCACAAACAACCCTGTAAGGTAGGTGTCCTCATTATCTTTATTTTACAGCTGATGAAACTGAGTCAGACGGAGGTTAAATGACTTCTCAATGGTCACACAGCTAGTAAGAGGCTTGATTTGAACTCAGTACTTCCTGACTCTAGACATATCACTCTGCTCTATCTAATGCAACACCTAATTGCCTCCAATTATCACTAGATGATGGGGTTCTCACTCATATGCTAATATACATTCCACTATAGATCTATGTAAATAATATATATAATATGAATAAAACATACGTGTATATATATATATATATATAAATATTATATGCACATTATTATTTCTTTTTTGGCATGTTGTGAGCTCTTTCAGGATAAGTACCACATCTTGGCCTCACTTTATATCCACAGCACTCAGCATAGTGCTGATACATCATAAGTCCCCAATAATGCCTATTGACTAACTTAAATCCTCTATAAAACTGTTGGATTTATCTGCAGCTACCCCAAGAGGGAACCAAGAGAAGCCGGGGCCGGATGGCACAACAGAAAGAATATTGGCTTTGGAGTTAGGGGCCTAGATTTGATTTCTGGTTCTACAGCTTACTTCACAACAGAAAGAATACTGGCTTTGGAGTTAGGGGCCTAGATTTGATTTCTGGTTCTGCAGCTTACTTCCTGTATAACCTTGTATGTGATACCATTCTCCAAAAGGGTCAGTTTCCTCACATATGAAATAAGAGGTTTAGACTATGAGGACTTCTAGGATCCTTTCTAGTTCTAAATCTATGATCCTATAATTGAAAGGGAGTCAGTCTCATCCCATCAATGAATGGGCCATCCCATCAATGACTAAGTTCTATCTTCCACATGTCAAGGACCTAAACAAGGTGAAACCCACAAGAAAGATGGTACCCTGACAGCTGTCTAGCTACTCAGGACAACCACAGGAGATGGGTGACAAGAGAGACAGATCCCAACTTGTTCATTCATTTCAGGCCTAAACAAAGTTGTGACCTTATCTAATCTCTCCCTCTTTGTTAACTCCTTTGGGAACCAGGGTTCCCCTGCTAATAGCACAAAATGAGGCTTTTGAAATCAGTGATTTTTATCCAATAATGGATTTTATTAATGTTGGGACGATAGAGTCTCTGTATTAATGGCCTTGGAGGAGTAGAGAATGTAGGTGGATGGGAGGCAGGGAATGGATGTGGTACTTCCTGGGGGCTGCTCTGTCATTTCACTGGGCTACCCTAAGAAGGGATGAATCTCAATTCCCAAAGCTGTCACCATATCAGAATCATAGAAACACAAAACTTTAAGTCTGGAAGAAACCTTAGATATCACCCAGTCCACCCCCACATTATATGTATGAGGAAGCTGGAAGCCTTAGGAAGGAGGGGATCTGCCCAATTGTTAATATCAGGGATTTTGTTTTTTGTTGGTTTTTTTTTTAATTTCAGAACTGTCCCAATCATTTTGGCCCTAAGAGGAATATGTGTGCTCTCCTGAATGATTTCCCACTACAGGGCATGCAGAGCCTAATTTATTAATTGGATCTCTGAAAATATGGCATTAAGGTAAAACTATCGCAATGGGGTAATTAGTCATGTGGGAACCACTGTTTAAGTGTAAACAGTAGGGTTTATAGCAGGGTTTGGCCATTCTGTTGCTAGGATTTGTTTTATAATGGATTCAAGCAAGGTTGTTATAAATTCATATTGGTCAGAGCAATGTTTCATGGGAGAAGAGCAGTATGCTGTAGTGGACAGAAGGTTAGTCCTGATGCCAGGACGCCCTGGGTTAAAGGACTGCTACTTTACACATACTGGTTCCTCATTTACCTGCTCCATGCCCCTAGGCAATTCTGAAAGACTATATAGGTTACAGACACTTTGCCCATGTGCATTAGGGAGTAATGCAAAAAAGCTGTTTTCTGGTATGTCTATAGTCCAGAGATAGCTAAAAAGGCACCAGAAGTTGGACAGGCGGGAAGATATACTCAGCAATGTGGAGAGGAAAGAAGGAAACAAGCATTTAAAAAATATCTCACTTGGCGTGGCTAGGTGGCGCAGTGAATAGAGCACCAGCCCTGGAGTCAGGAGGACCTGAGTTCAAATGTGGCCTCAGACACTTAACACTTACTAGCTTCGTGACCTTGGGCAAATCACTTAATCCCAATTGCCCTGCCCTCCCCCCTCCAAAAAAAGTCTCACTTAATCCTCACAACACTGGGAGGAAGGTGCTATGATTACCCTAATTTTATAGCTGAGGAAACTGTGCACAGCTGGAAACTGCGTACAGCTGGTAACTATGTAAGGCTGGATTTGAACTCATGGCGTTCTGACTCTAAGCCCAGTGCTCATCTACTACGCCACCTAGCTGCCTGAGGATTCAAGAAGAGACTGCACTTAACTAAATGGCCCCTTGACTCGGCCTTAACTCCCCAGGGCCCTGTATCTCCACTCACTGCAGAAAGCCAATAACGACAGCTTGGTGTTTTCATCTTCAGGGATAATGAGGCAAACCACTCCCCACTCCCACCCCCACAGAATCTGTTTCTTCAGAGGCAGCACCAGAGGCATCCTGAGCTCAGCTGAGATTCAAACACCAAGAAAGTTCTCAGCAGCAGCAATAATGTTGGCAAGAGAAATTGCAGAGACAGGCCAACAGATATGAGACACGAGGAGGCAAAATATTGTCCCCAGTCATCACTTACACAGAGCCCCTTTTGGCTCTGCTGCTCTGGGGCCCTGAAGGAAGCTCCCTGCATTGGGAACTTGGAGGACCTCCTCCAAGAATTCTTTCCCAGTAAGCATAGTCAAGCATCTTTAATCAGACAAAGTAACTGTGTTGAAATTCAAAGAAGTTTCCATCTTGTTTCCCACAAAGAAAGAGGTCACCTGAGAAATAGGGCCCTTAGTATTAAAGGAATCTCTTCCATTAATGGGGGGGGGGGGGGAGAAGAAAGAGGAGGGAAAGAGAGAGTGAGAGGGGAAAGAGAGAGAGGTGGGAGGGAGAGAAAGGGGAGGGAAAGTGGGAGAGAGAAGAAGAGGAGGAGGAGGAGGAGGAGGAGGAGGAGGAGGAGGAAAGAGAGCCCTCTGCTCCCAGGTCCCATTAGTGAAACACCTCATCAGTCAGGGATGAATCCTATGGATCTGGTCTGTGGTCAAGAGAACTGCTGGATTCAGTGATGGCAGGGGAAAGCCAAGACTTTTATTCACCCAGGGCAAGTTTTGAAAATGGCAGCCCGCCATTCTTATTTGAAAAACTCCAGTGTCCCTTTGTGTGTCACCATGCAGCCGCCTGAGGCTTGGAGTTTTCTCTGTAACATATGGGACTTGACTTCTTACAAAATTAATATTTCGGTACCATGGAGAGGGGAATTTTCAGGCATTAAAGTGTGGGTTTTTAGAATGATATTGAAATGCCATTGCACTCCTCCACCCCCACTGCCTGCTACACCCCACAAGACCTCCCACTTTGGCTCCTTGCTCTGTCTTCATTACATGCTGGTTCAGGGCCTGCCAGGGCACCAGGAATAGCCCTGGATCAAGAGGAGAGAATATTGAAGTGAGGAACAAAAGCCGGTTTCCCTCTCTCCTCACCCAGAGAATGGATTTTCTCTAGAATCTGCTCAGGGCTCTGGAGGGCAGCAGTCTTATCTACTGGCTTTCAGTGCTTAAATTAGGAGCTCACTTCAAAGTCTTTCTATTCACTCCACCTGTGCTGAATGCAGTACCTCTGAGTCCTAATAACAGCTCACACTTAGAGAGTAGAGCTCTCAATGTAATCCTGTGATGTCCTTCTGCAAGCATTACTGCCTATGTTTTGCAGATGAAGAAAACTGAGGTTTGGAGAGATTAAGTGGCCAGAGCCTAGGGGTACAGGCCATTCACCACCATCACCACCCCACACCTGATCCTATTTAGTACAGTGTCTTTTCCATTCTCCATGATAGGTAACTGGCACCCATGAGCAAATCTTTCAGTTCAATGACCCAACCATAAATGGTCCCTGATTTTCCTTTTCATATGTTGAAGAAATGAGAGCATGTTTTCAAGTCCTTTACTCCTAGTTCCTGAGAACTTTATTTTTTAAAAATTTGCTATCTGAGAACCTTTCTAATCTTCTCTTTGAAATGCAATCATTTACTCTCCTTTTTCCTTACAGCTAAGAAACCACAAACAAATATAAATCCACAAAAGTATGAGGTTTGTTTCAAATAGATCAAAATCAATCAATCAGTCATCACAAAGCTTCTAGGCAACCTCCTAAGCTTAGAGAAATTGGAGAAATGCACGTTGGACCCAACAACTGGTTTTCAATGATGTCCCCATGCTATTCAGGGCACAGCTGGAATCTCACTGTTTCCATTATCAGAATGGAAAGCCACAGAATCACAAACTATCTGAATTGGAAAGGAGTTCAGATGACATTTAATTTAAATCACCCCCCAAAAGGGGTTATCTCTATATCTCACTCAGCAACTCACAAACTAAATGGTCACCTGGGATAATTCCAAGGCTCTAGAATTTTTGGGGGGGGGGGACGGTAAAGGGAAGAATATAAATTGAGATTTGGAAGCCACCTTAGAGGTCATCTAATCCAACACCCTTGTACAGAAGACAAAGCTGGGACCCAGAGATATGTAATGACTTGCCCAAGGTTATACTGATAGTAAACATGAGTGGTGATGGTATCCCATAATTTCTCATCCCTATAAATATGGTGACTCAAGATCTATCTGCCAACTATGGAAAGCCCACACAAGAAAAAATGTTTGAGCTCAGTTGAGCTAAGCTCCCTTTAAAAGTGAAGGATAAGAGGCAGGCAAACAAACCTATTGCTCATGCCAGGCCAGTCACAGGGAAAGGACTTTATATCTGAGCTAGAAAATCCTCTTCACTCTTTCAGGGACAGCACATAAATTATGGATTATTAGATAAGATCTTCATTTTAATATTTCCACCATGTATTATCACCTCTTCTTCTCCCTAGAATTCTGTCTGGGGAGTTATTTAACTGATGTGCAAAAATCTAAATTTAATTTATTATGATCTAACTCACTTTAGAAGCCAAATTACCCTGCGCTGGAGAAGGCTCAAGTCAATATTCCTCTTGGTTTTCTATTTATCTTCTGCACGGTGTTCCATCCTTCTCCTTAGTATTCATTTTATCTCATGTGCTGGTGATAAATTTTAATTTTCCTCAGAATTAGGCAATTGCTCCTTCAATGTTGTAGTTTAATGGTTGATATTAATTATATGAAACAGTCACTTCTTAAAGAGTTTGATAGATGGAATGAACATATAATAGAGGAGGGGAAGGGGAAAAAAAAGCTATTTCTCAGACCAAATTAGGAGGCACATAATTCAGAGGCTAAGTTTGTTCTTTCTCTCTTACTTTAGAACCCAATAGTCAGAAAATGGGCTGATTGGAAGCCACAGGGACAGCATATTTGTAGGGTTGATGCAGGTTGAAAGAGGCCTAACGTAACATTTAGACCAACTTACTCATTTTACAAACCAAGAAACAGAGATGCAGAGAGGTTGTGACTTGCACATAGTAAGTGATAGAGTTGAGATTTGAACTCAGGCCTCCTGACTCTATGTTAATGGCTCTTTCTGTTAAACCACACTAATCTCCCATTCAACTTAAATGACTTCCTGGAGAGTCTGCACATAAAAATTTCTGGGTTCAATTCAATTTAATGCTCTCACCAATTTACTAGGCAAGTCACATAATTTGTCTGGGGACTGTTTTATCTTTCCCGTGCTATCCCTAGAAGTTAATACAGTCCTTGGCACATTCATTTTCAGATGTGAACAAAAATATTTACTCTCCTCACTCTAGTCCCTGACTTAGAGAAAGTTTGGAGCTTGTCTTTATCCTCAGTGCCTGGTGTATAGTAGGCATTTAATAAAACCTTGTTTACTTGACTGAGTTTTCAGAAAAGAAAAATCCTCATTAGTATGACTAGGATTGTACCTCCCCACAGCTATTCAGAAAAGCTTTGGGGGTTACTATGGCCTTAAAACTATGTCTCTTGCTCTTCCATCATTAGGGTATGAGTCTCTCTGAACTTGGCTAGACCAGTCAATGGATGACAAACATAGATAGTCTTAACTGGAACTGCTTTCTCCAAATTTACCAATGATCTCTTAATTGTCAAATCTAATATTCTTTTCTTCTTGCCTTCTCTGAAGTATTTGGCACTAGTGACTACCCTCTCTTTCCTGGACAGTCAGCTCATCTATGGGTTTTTTCACTTCATGACCTAGCCCCAAACCACCTTTCTAGCCTTCTTATACACTCTGTGGTCCAGTCAGATTTGTCTCTCTGTTTTCACAGGTGAGGCTCCATCTTCCATTTATGTGTCTTCATGTGGGCTATCCCTCACCTGTGGAGTGCATTCTCCCCTCAGTTTCACCTCTAAGAGCCAATTATTTCCTTAAAAGCTTTGCTCACAAACTATGTTCTGCACAAAGCCTTTCTTGAACCCCACAGTTGGTACTGCTTCCCCTCCACCCCCACCCATAACATCTTGCATCTATCTTATATATACCTGCAAATTCACATCTCTGCTGGTTAGGCTGTAAACTCCTTGAGGGCAGGGACTGTTCTGCTTTTGTCTTTGTATCCCTAAAGCCTAGCGGAGTAGCTGGCAGACCATAAGACTGTAATAAATTCTTGCTGATTGACTAACTGATAGGTCATTAATAGAAGTCTTTTTGCAATCAAAATGCTATAGCGGATTTTCTATAGTAGTAGCCTTTGAGAACCTAGAATGACTTCCATGATATAGTAAGATACAGAAGTAGGACTCCAGTGTAGAAATTAACCAAGTCTAGCCTCACTAAAATGATTTTATACATATGTTAATTTATATATATAAGTATATGTGTATGTGTGTATATACACACATACACAAAGAAAGAAAGAGAAAGAGAAAGAGAGAGACAGAGACAGAGAGAGACACAGAAAGAGAGCCCTCCCTCCCAAACAAATATAAGCTCTTTGAGGACAGGAAGTGGTTTATCTTTGCCTCCGTATCCCCAAAGTTTAACAGTCATTTTTGTCATTCAGTTATTTTTTCAGTTGTGTCCAATTCTTCATGACCCCATTTGGAATTTTCTTGGCAAAGATACAGGAGCGGTTTATCATTTCCTTTTCCATTTCATTTTACAGACAAGAAAACGAAGGCAAGCAGGGTTAAGTGACTTGCCCAGAGTCACACAGCTACTAATTGTCTGAGGCCAAATTTGTAGTTGATTGTCCTGACTCTGGGGTCTGTACTCATCTGCTGTGCCACCTAGCTGCTCTCTTGGCACACAGCAGGTATCTAATAAACATCTGTTGATTGACTGATCAATTGGAATGGAATTTAGAGATAAGGCTGTCTTCTTAAAAACTACTAGAATAGGAATAGAGAATCATGGTAAAGACTAGCATGATTCCAGGCACAAAGCAAGAGCATCATAAATGATTGGTTAAATTGAATTGGACTTCTTAGAAAATCCCAAACGTGAAATTCAACATGCCTCACCTAGTGGACAAGGGGTCAGTTTCTGATTGAAAAAAAAAAAAACTCTCTCACAGTTTAATTTATCACACTAACTGGCAGAAAGGGGAGGTGCTCCAAAAATATTCTTGTGGCGGAAGGGATGGTGTATTTATTGAATCTATTTTCCCCATTTTCTACATTCACTGCATGTACCTTAATGTAAAAAGGTCTCATCATTGATATTGGACAAACAAAAGATGTCAGCATCCACTCCAGGAGAGAAAGAATGACTTTTGATTCCACCGAATATCAAATAATGAGGAACCTGGTTATCAAGATGGTGTGCATTTGCCTGCAGGTGGGCAAACCAGAATGCAGAAAAGAATGAATTACAAAAGAAGATGGGGTACAACAGAGACCTGTTATCTAACTAGTTAGCACCTTGCCCCAGATGAAAAATAGGAACCGGGGAGGGTAGATAGGAAGATAGGAAACCAGGCACTGTGCCAAGTACTTTACAAATATTATGTTCACAATAAGCCTGGGAGGCGGGTGCTACTCCTATTTTATAGTTGGGGAAACTGAGGCAGGCCCAAGGTAAAGTTAGTTGCCTAGAGTCACACAGCCAGTAAGTGTTTGAAGCTAGAATTGAGGTTTACCTGAATCCAAGCCCAGTGCTCTATGCACTGTGCTACCTAACTACCTCTGAAGCCACATATTTTAGGGATGGCTAAAGTGATGAATTTAGTAACCTGGAACTAGAAGGAGAAAATAAAATTCTAAGAGAGTCAGAGAAAGACCGCATGCAACCAAACCACTGACAAATATGGAATTCTGTTATCTATATTTTCTAGATAAATGCCTTCCTAAGGTTCCTCTCTCTCTCTCTCTCTACCCTGAAGTCAAGTTGGTTTTCATTATTCTCCAGAAAACTGACCTCTGAGAAAGATTTCATTAGTGTTGGAATAGGAAAGCAATTGGGTACAATGGAAAACACGCTGGACATGGAACTGGAGGATCTTGGTTGATATCCCTTCTCTCTAGTACTAGTTATATATTTATTTTAGCACTTACTAGTTATGTTGTTGTGCAGAGAATAAGTGAGCCGAGACCTGGGTTCAAGATAAATTTAGGTGTGGATTTATTAAGCAAGCACGCGACTACCCGAGTGTATTCACTTAAACGAGTAGTGACTTTCTGGGAGGTACAGACTTGATTATATAGGCCAAAATCACAAAAACCACAATCAGGGAGGGGAGCTAGCAAAAGCCATGATGTACAGAAGCAAAAACCAGCCATTGGTTAGATCTATCGCTCAGGTCTAATTTGGGAATATGGTTTGATGGTACAGGGGTGCAATCTTCCTGTGACTCAGGTGTCCCTTGGAAGAACAGGGGTAGTCAGCTCTTTTCAGAACAGGGTGGAGGGACTTGGGGTAAAGGGGAACTGGAAAGTTCCAGAACAGGCCAGGGTCACATTCCGGGCGAAGGGTGTGGGGACCTTGCTTGGTCAGTGGAACAGGACAGGGTGGTCTCTATATTACACCATAACTCCGAGTTGCACTTTGCACACTCATACTGATTCAAGGAAAGAAAGATACATTAAATGCTAATAGGGAACTTTGCCCTGAGCAATGCCCAGGCATGCCTTTAAGCTGTTCTAAGCTAGGAGGGGATATAGCATAGGGACAAAGACAGAAATGTAAAGGGGGCTTAATGGTGGGCCACAAATCAGGTGGCGTGCAGTGACCTGGGATTTGGGTCTCTGTATTACAATGTGACTTCGAGCCAAAAGGGGCCTCAGAAGTCACCTAGTCAAATTCCCTTATGCTACAGATGCAGAAATGTCACTCAGCTACAATTTTCCACAACAATGCTTGAAAGTCATCTATTCCATTAAAGATCCATTTTTCCCCATAAAGGATTCTACTCAGTTTTGCAGGGTAAGTTATTATTGGTTGCAGTCTTATATATTTTGACTTTTGGAATACTGTATTCTAAATTTCCTCTTATATAGTAGAACCTGCCAGGCCTTGTGTGGTCCTTACTGGCTCCTCCCAAGGAATTCTTCCCTTCTGGATGCTTTCAGTATTTTGTTTGCCTGTTTGGTTGATATTAAAGTTCTGGATTTGGCAATGAAATTACTGGGACTTTTCTTTTGGGGATTTCTTTATGGAAGCGCCCAGTGGATTTCTTGTATTTTCACTCTGTGCTTTGATTCTAAGCGATCTGGGGAGTTTTCATTTAGAATTTCTTGAAATACAGTATCTACATATTTTATTATGGTTTTCAGGGAGTTCAGTCATTCTTAAATTATCTTTACTTTGACTTGTTTTCTAGGGAAGTTGTTTTTTGACAGCAGAATATCTTATCTTCTATTTTCCTCTATTTTTTCAAAAGTTTGATTCATTCTAATGTTTCTCATAGTCTCATAGAGATACTGATTTCTGTTTAGTCTGCTCTGTTTCAGGAAGTAGATTACTTGGGTAAGTGTGTGTTAAAACACTATATGTTTCAAACTATTTTAAAGTTTATTCCTCTTCTAATTCTTTCCTCTGGAACTTTTATTTCATTTTTTTCCCTCTTGCTTCATTTCTTCCTGGTTATTTATAGAGTCCTTGTGAAACATCCATTTTCCCTTTGAATCTCTACTCACAGTTATTGTGAAAGTATCTTCTTCTAGAATTGATTTTCATGTATCTCTCTATCTATAATAATATCTATAATAATATAGTAGTTGGTGTCTTCTATTTAACCATATCCTCAGCTTTATTTCCTGAATTATGACTTTGTGCCAAGACAAGGCTCCACCCTCTACTGTGCTTTTGGGTGGAAAGTCAAGCAGTGATTTGTCTTATGGTAGGTCACCAGGGTTTAGCCATTGACCTCCTCTTGGGATATGTCTACAGGAACTGTACTGATATGTTTTACCCATCCTTTATCCCGACCTGCCCTACCCCCATCTTTGAAGTTCAGATTACTGGATCTCTGAGGCTCTTAATGTCATCTCAGGACAAAGCAGCAGAGATTCAACAACTCCTAGGCCTGTAGTGACCCTGTCTTTGCATGTAAACGGTCACTCATGGTCATTTCCATAGTCCTTGCTATGGTTTTCTAGCAGGCACCTGACATACTTGCTGCCTCTGGATAAAGAACAACCTGGAAGACTATAGGGATGTATGGCCTCTCTCTGGCCCTGCTGGGAGGCTTTCTTGTTTACCTGTTCTGGTACTCGCATTTCTAGTCATCTGCCTTTCCTATTGCCTGTGGACTTCTAGCTGATGGTTGCTGGTAGTGGCATCTTTTCATTTTTGTTTTTGTTTTGTTTTTTGCTTTTTAATGCAATATAGGAGTGGGTAAAGTCATTTACTGTAGTTTCTCATTGGATTTCTTAGTCATTTGATCAGGTGCTATTTTTTAGGTTTTTACTGGAGTAGTGTAGGAACTGTCCTGCCTCAGATCAAGAAACCATCCTGCACTGAAGGTTTCCCAGGAGGGGCATGCCCTGGTCAGATATTAGAGTCACTTTGGAATTGGAGAAAAAGGAGATTCAAAACAAGAAGACAAGTTGTCAGGTTGGTGTGATAGGCCATATGACAAAGGCCTGAGCTAGGGCAGTAACACAGAGAGAGAAGAGAAAGGGGATGGGTTTGAGAGATGCTATGAAGACAGAATTGATGATAAGGAAGATTGGTGGCTATGTAGTTCTTCTACTCAAGACCTCCAAAGACTTTATAAAAACCTGAGTCACACAATAACCCCCAGGCAAAGAGAACTGAGCAAAAATAATTATCATGCAACTGGTAAAGGAGAGAAAACATTTTAAGATAAGCAGTGCAGTCCATTATTACCCAGCCTGGAAGGCCTAGAAAGAAGGCTTTGTGTGACTTCTAAAGTGATCAGTTTTTCTAAATGTGCAAAACTGGAATTGCAGAAGAACAGGTCTAGAGGATACCCAAAACAGGGAAGGAGAAATTAAGATGACTTAAAGGGCATAGCAAGAACACTCATGCGGATTGATTTATCAAACCTCCTATCTGGCTTGTGGCATAAGTCTGCATTGCAGACCATCAAGACAAAATTTTAGAACACCCCCTCTTCTCCAACAGTCCTTTGGCCCCTGAAATAACATCCATGCATCCAGGAAAATCATTCCTTCTGAAGATATCTCAAGGCCACTGTTTCCCTTCAGACCAAAGAAACCCATGGAAATCCAGGATAGAGAAGGTCATCTGGATCTAGGGACAAGGAAAACATCAGATTGCTTCTTCATAGACTGGCAAGGGTATCCTTACCAGAACATCCCTAAGACCTATCCACTTCTCTCTCATATGAGCACCACATTAGCTCAGGCCCTTGACACTTCTTACCTAAAGCTTTGCAAGAATTAATCTCCCTCCCTCAAGGACAATCCACCCTTGACTCTGCTGCCAAAATGATTTTTCTTAAGAACAAATCTGGAATTCATAGGACTGATGTCAGGGAGGTGGAGCCAGAATGGTGGCATAAAGGCAGGGAGTAGCCTGAGCTCTCCCCCAGACTCCTTCAAATACCTTTAAATAATGACTCTAAATAAATATTAGAACAGCAGAACCCACAAAAAGACACAGCAAAACAACTTTCCAGTCCATGACAGTTTAGAAGGTTGGCAGGAAAGGTCTATCACACCTGCGTGAGAATGGAACATAGACCAGCCCAGGCCACACCAGCACAATCCTGGCCCCAGCAAATCAAAAGCCACCTTGGAAGCCACTGAGTCAGCAGTAGCAATGGCTGCTTCCAAAGCTCTCAGCCCACAGATTGTAAGGGGCTCAAACAGCTAGAAGATGGAGATTACAAGGGTTTCTTTGCTAGCACTGAGGCAGGACTCTGTTGCTTTGCCCATACGTGTATCTGGGTCACACTCCTGGATGTCAGTCCAAGGACAAGGAGGAGCACTAGCAAAGCAGAGCTTGCAAGCAGCAGTGAAGCAGGAACCCTCCTCACAGTTTCAGGGCAGAAAAGAGTGCTTGTGGTCACTCACTGACAAGAATACAGGCCAGGAGAGTAGTAAACAAAATTCTACATAGATCATAATGGCTTGGACGAACTGACAACTTATAGGTCCCTAGGAGTATCTCTGAAAACAGCTGCACAAAATCACTGAAGCTTGGGACAGGGTGTTCTCCACCCTGGAAGCAGAGCCCTACTTTAACAAAGAGTTAAAAGTCAAGTTATAGGCTGAGAAAATGGGCAAACAACAGAAAAAATTCTGACCATAGAAAGTTACTATAGTGACAAGGAAGATCAAAACACAAAATCAGAAAATAACAAAGTCAAAGCTCCTACGTCCAAAGCCTCCAAAAAATATATGAATTGGTTTCAGGCCATGGAAGTGCTCAAAAAGGACTTTTAAAATCAAGAGAGAGAAGTAGAGTGAAAATTGGGAAGAGAAATGCAATTGGTGCAAGAAAATCATGAAAAATGAGTCAACAGCTTGGTAAAGGAGACACACACAAAAAATACTGAAGAAAAAAACACCTTTAAAACCAGACTGGATCAAATAATAAAAGAGTTACAAAAACCCAACAAGGAGAAGAATGTCTTAAGAAGCAAAATGGTCAAATGGAAAAAGAGGTACAAAAGCTCACTAAAGTAAATAATTTCTTAAAAATTAGAATGGAGCAAATGGAAGCTAATGACTTTATGAGAAATCAAGAGACAATAAAACAAAAACAAAACAATGAAAAAAAGAAGACAATGTGAAATATTTCACTGGAAAAACAACTGAACTGGAAAAGAAATGTAGGAGAGATCATTTTAAAATTACTGGACTATGTGAAAGCCATGATCAAAATAAGGGCCCAAGACATTATCTTTCAAGACATTATCAAGGAATATTTCTAAAACAAGAGGGTAAAATAGAAACTGAAAGACAATCCACTGATCGTCTCCTCAAAAAGATCCCAAAACGAAAACCCCTAGGAATATATAGCCAAATTCCAGAACTCCCAGATCAAGAAGAAAATATTGCAAGTAGTCACAGTCAGGATAACACAAGATTTAACAGCTTCTATATTAAAGGATCAGAGAAATTGGAATATGATACTCTGGAGGGTAAAGGAGCTAGGATTACAACCAAAAATCACCTACCCAGCAAAACTGAGTATAATCCTTCAGGGGGAAAAATAGATACTCAATGAATTAGAGGTCTTTCAAGCACTCTTGATGAAAAGGCCAGAACAGACAATTTGATTTTCTAATACAAGATTCAAGAGAAGCATAAAAAGGTAAACCGGCAAAGGAAATCATAAGGACTTAATAAGGTTAAACTGTTTACATTTCTACATGAGATGATACTTATAACTCATAAAAATTTTCTCATTATTAGGGCAGTTAGAAGGAATATACATAGAAAAAGGGCACAGGTCTGAGTTGAATATAAAAGGATATCTAAAAAAATCAACTAGAAGAAAGAAAAAGGGAGAGTAGAATAGGATAAATTATGTCACAGAAAAGAGGCAAGAAAAAGCTTTTACAGTGAAGGAGAAAAGGAGGGAGATAAGGGGGAGTGAGTGAACTTTACTCTCATCAGAACTGGCTCAAATAGGGAATAATATACACACACAATTGGATATAGAAATCTATCTTACCCTATAGAAAAGTAGGAGGCGAAAGGGGATAAGAGGGGAGGGTGATGATAGAAGGGAGGGCAGAATCGGGGAGAGGGTAGTCAGAAGCAAAACACTTTTGAGGAGGGACAAGGTGAAAGGAGAGAGAATAGACTAAATGGGGGAATAGGATGGAGGAAAATACAGTTAGCAGTAGTAACTGAAAAAAATTTTGAAGCAAGTTTCTCTGTTAAGGGTCTCATTTCTCAAACATATAAAGAACTGTCAAATTTATAAAAATAAGTGCTATTCTCCAATTGATAAATTATCAAAAGATACAAACAGTTTTCAGATGAAATAAAACCATCTACAGGCATATGAAAAAATATTCTAATTATTGATTCGAGAAATGTAAATTAAAAGAATTCTGAGGTACTACCTCACATATATTAGATTAGCTAATGGGGAAAAAAAAAGAAAATAACAAATTTTGGAGGGGATGTGGGAAAAATGAGACATTAAAGCACTGTTGGTAGAGTTGTGAACTGATTCAACCATTCTGTAAAGCAATTTGGAACTATGCCCAAAGGGCTATAAAACCATGCATAGCCCTTGACCTAGCAATACTACTACTAGATCTTTATCCCAAAAGAGAGAAAAAACAAAATGAAAAAAGGCCTATAAGTACAAAATTTTTATAGCAGCTCTTTTTCTGGTGGCAGAGAACTGGAAATTGAAGGGATGCCCATCAATTGAGGAATGTCTCAACAAGTTGTGGTATATGATTATGATGGAATTCTATTGTGCTATAAGAAATGATGAGCAGTAAGCTCACAGAAAAACCTAGAAAGACTTGCATGAGCTGATGCAAAGTGAAATGTACTGTGTACCAAGTAACAGCAATATTGTAAAATGATCAGCTGTAAATGGATTAGCGATTCTCAGCAATACAGTGATACAAGACAACTCTGAAGGACTTAGGATGAAAAATGCTATCTATCTCCAGAATAAGAACTGATAGTGTCAGAATACAGAGTACTTTTTATACTGTCTTTATTTTTCCAGAGTTGGGTTTTTTTTTGTCTATGTTTTCTTTCACAACATAACTATTATGGAAATGTTTTGCATGACTACACATCTATAACCTATATTGCACTGTTTACCTTCTCAATGAAGGGGGATGGGGAGGAAGGAAGGGAGAGAATTTGGAACTCAAAGTTTTAAAAACAAATGTTAAAAATTGTTTTTACATGTAACTGGGGAAAAACAAAATACTAAATAAAAAGAATAAATAAATCCTATTCATAAGCAAAAGGGAGAAGGAGGAGGAGGAGAAGAAGGAAGAAGAAGAAGGAGGAGAAGGAGAAGGAGGAGGAGGAGAAGGAACAGGAGGAG
>CM053581.1:180012235-180046583 GCA_028627135.1 Pseudochirops cupreus | reverse complement strand
AGAAGAAGAAGAAGAAGAAGAAGAAGAAGAAGAAGAAGAAGAAGAAGAAGTAGTAGTAATCCTCCTATTCAATAAGCTTCAGTAACTTTCTATTGCCTCTAGGTTTAAATATAAATGCCAGTGTTCAGGCTTTAAAGGCCTTTCCAACCTTGCCCCAAACTATTTTTCTAACCTCACAGGATATTACTCCCCTTCTTACATCCTGCGATCCAGTCAAATGGTCCTTTTCTCTGCTCCTCACACATATCACTCTATGTCCCATCTCCACACCTTTACACTGGATGTTGCCTCTCCCTGGAGTGTACTCCTTCCTCACCTCTGTCTCCTAGGGTCCCTCTCTTCTTTCAAGGTTCAGCTCAAGCAAGACCTTCTACATTAAACCTCTCCTGAGCTGTTCTCCCCAAGGGCTAGTGCCCTCTCTCCCAAATGACCTTGGATGTAACCACTTTTATTTATTTTCTTTATACTTATTCTTCATATAAGAACATGTGTATTTGCCATCTCCACTATTAGAATGTAAGCTGCAAATGGACAGAGATGAATTTATTTATTGTATTTGTATTATATTATATCCCCAGCACCCAGCACAGTGCCTAGCATGCGGTAATTTATAACTGCTTGTTGACTGATGGACATCCAAATGAGGACAGGAGTTTGCAGAATATTGTAAGATTTTAGAACACTGCCTGGTACATTGTAGGCAGTTAATGATTAATTGACTGATAGAAATGGTGTAGACCCAGACTTAACTTCTTCCTGGAAACAGAAAACCCAAGGTCTTTTTTTTTTTTTAAATCAAATGGATCTTACCTCCCCACATCTGAATCTAAACTCTAAGAGGTGATGAGGAAGTTGACTGAAGATTCCAGCACTTTCCATGCCTCTGAACTGTTCCCAGTGATACCAGTAGCAAGCAGAAGTGCTACCGGCTCTCAGTTATGAAGGGGGCACCTCATTGCTTCCTCTTCCCCCTTCTTTACATCCTGGTGGCAGAGACTGAGTTTCATCAGATTTTGTGCAATGCCCAGGTCCCGGTACATTTTTCATCAGCTCAGTAAATAACACAGCACCCATATACCCTGTGGCTACCTAAAAAACTAGGTCAGCCTGGTGAATATTTAGGTGGAATGCTGGAGAAAATGACATTAACTTTAATTTACCTCTGTGGGAGTCAGCGCTGGCTTTGAAATGGAAGTGCCTCATTTTTATATTAAAGGAGGCACAGCACGTTGGCATATGCCAGAGAATATGTGTTGGTGCTAGAAGGAATACTGGTGCCAAATGCAAAATGTGATCATGGCAAGTGAAAAACTGGGTGAGTGGGCAGATTTGGGGAAACTGTGCACCAGGCCATCCTAGATACTGAATGTCCTAATATCAATCCATTAATCAATAAATACCTACTATGTGCCAGGAACCGGTAACATAAAGACAAAATCAGAAAAATAACACAGAAAACCGTACAGGATCATAGATTGAGAGCTAGAAATTACCTTAGTGGTTACTCTAGTCCAAGTTTCTCATTTTCTAGATGAGAGAAGTAAGACCTTGAGAAACTAAGAGACTTGCCCAAGGTCACAATGATAGTAAATGGCAGAGTCACAATGATAGTAAGTGGCAGAGTCAGGATTTTAACTCAGATCATCAGATGTCAAATCCTAGTCTAAAACGGGCAAATGGATCTTGGACTTCACAGATGTGGATATTTCCTGCAGTGATTCAGAGTGCAACCCAACTATGCCTATCCAACCTAAATGAGTCTTGTCCACCTTCTCCCATAAATTTGCCAAAAGGTAGAGACTATTGTAGGGCGGTTAACATTGCTGGAGACTTTCATCACTTTCTCTCAACATAGTGAAAATACTATTGGAACATAAAAGTCATCTCATGATGGTCCCTCACTCTCACTATGTAGCCTGCCATCTTCCTTTTTCCCTCACTCATTTATTTGGTGACTTCCTTTCTTTTTTTGAGGGGGAAGGCAGGGCAATTGGGGTTAAGTGACTTGCCCAAGGTCACACGGCTAATAAGTGTTAAGTGTCTGAGGCCACATTTGAACTCAGGTCCTCCTGACTTCAGAGTCAGTGCTCTATCCATTGTGCCACCTAGCCACCCTAATGACTTCCTTTACTGTTTCTTCTTCATAGTTCTGTGTTTATACTAGGTTGCAGCCTGCATATACCCATAATGCATCTCTTCTTTGCCCTCTGGGTACAATTCCTTTTTAATTTTTAAAAGACTGCAGTATCTATGAGTCGTAGTCAAATGACACCAGTAGACTACTGGTATTAAAAAAGATGGGACACATTTGGTATCATTAAAAGAACCCTGCAATTGCCCAAAGGCAATCTGCCATACTCTCTCCCTTCTGTTTCTGGGTCCAACTCATTGCCCATACATATTGTTTCTAGAGAACTCATAAAATATAATATCTATTTTGGACAGACAGTGCATATGGGTCATGAGTTGAGACCAGAAACAGAAGGATGAGAGTAACAGTAATCATATGTATAACAGACATTTTTTTGTTTGTTTGGGGTTTTTAACATATGTGCTTTAGGACTCTTTAGAATGGTCATGGGTCTCATCTAAGAGGCTGTAAGATTCTGGGGCTTGGTACTTGATGTATACCACACACAATTTGTGACATCCCCCACCTCAATCTGCAGTATGTGGCTATTCCTTACTATACCATAAAACAGAATCTATTAAACAAAGTATTAGTGTAAACAAGATCACAAGGGGGAATTTAAGCTCACTTAGGGAAACAAACTTTTTAATGACTCAAGAAGCACCATTTACAAATAATTGATGTTCTAACTGTAAATCATTCCTATTCATGCAATTTAATTTAGCAAGCACTTATTAAGTACCATTATGTGAGCAGTCCAAGTACAGTTCACAAAAAATTAAAAACTAACCCTGTCTTCAAGTAGTTCACCTTCCACTGAGGATACAATATATAAACAAACAAGTAAATAAAATATAAATTGAGAAGGGAGAGAATGCCAACAATTAGTGAAATTAGGAAAGTAGCTTGAAATAAATGAAAGATGCTACCTGTATCCAGAGAGATAACGGATAAACAGAAGTATATATAGAATAATTTTACATATATATCTATTTGTGTCTAATGGTAGCTATTGGGGGAGGAAGGGAAGACAAAAAAGAAATTTACATGATAACTTTATTATATTTTTAAAAGAAATAACAAGTTGTACATAAAAGATTTGCAACTTCATGTGCAATCATCTTTTTATTATATTAAGAAAATACTTGTTTTATTCCATAAATTAAAAATAAAAGGATTTTTTTTAAAAGACAGAAATAAATAAAACATTTTAAAAGATGGGACTGGGGAAGTGAATAGAGCAGCAGCCCTGGAGTCAGGAGGACCTGAATTCAAATCCAGCCTCTGATACCTGACACTTTCTAGCTGTGGACCTTGGGCAAGTTGCTTAACCCCAATTGCCCTGCCTCCCCGCCTCCAAAAGAGAAAAAAAAGATGGGACTGCATTCCCGGGAAAAGGGGGGATCTGGATAGGAAGAAAACAACCACCACAAAAAGACACAGAGGTAGAAGATAAGACAGAATGCTGAGTCTGAAAAACTCTAATTTGGTTGGAGTTTGGCAGGAGTACAGAGGATGTGAAATAAGACAGGAAAGGTAGGCTGACAACAGCTCATGGGGAGCCGTAAAAGACAAGATAAGGAATTTGTATTTTTATCCAAGAGATAACAGGAAGCTACTGAAGATTCTTGAGAGAGGGAGTTACCTGACCAGACTTGGGCTTTTGAAAGTTAATTCTTGCA
Organism: Pseudochirops cupreus; assembly: GCA_028627135.1. Classification (NCBI taxonomy): domain Eukaryota; kingdom Metazoa; phylum Chordata; class Mammalia; order Diprotodontia; family Pseudocheiridae; genus Pseudochirops; species Pseudochirops cupreus. The sequence goes on along the minus strand of CM053581.1, from coordinate 180,042,770 downwards.
GTTGTACAGAGGATCTATCAGACAGGAAAGAGACTGAAAGCAGGGAGACAAATGAGGAGGCAACAACAATAGTTCAGACAAGATGTAGGAATAGTCTGTGAGAAGACTCAAGGATACTGTGAAGGTGGAATCGATGTAATTTGGTAAGAGGGGAAAGAGAGGAAGGAGGGGTGGGAAAGAATGGCTGCAAGATTTCAAACCTGGAGGACTACAAGAGCAGAAGAAAAAGGTACAGATATGCTGTATTTGAGATGTCTTTGGGACATCCAAGTGGAGATTGCAAGCAAGGAACTAATGAAATAGGATCAGAACTCAAGAGAAACAGAATATAGACATCTAGAAATGATGTACCTAGAAAAGATTAATTGGATGCACCAGAGCTAATGAAATTACTGTGGGAGTGTATAGTGATGGGAAATGATTATCCAGGAAAGAGGTCACTCTAGGGACCCCTGTGGTTAAGAGGCAGGACATGATCAGTGTTTCAATAAAGGAGCCCAAGAAAGCCAGGTCATACCAATAGAAGAAAAAGCAGGAGAGAGATTAAAAACTAATGAAAGGAGAGGGAAACCTGGAAGAGGGGATAATCACCACTGTCAAATACTGCAGGATGGTAAAGAAGGAAAAGGCCATTAGATTTAGAAATTAAGAGATGGCTAATAACCATAGAGAGAAGCTTAGTTGAATGGTGAAGTTGAACCCAATCAGCTAAATGGTGGGAGAACCAGGGGAAAAAAAAACAAGTCTGGAATTACTTCTTTCAAAGGATAATTATTTTAGCCTAGTTTGAATCACTTATGAACTTTTGAACAATGAAGCTGCATTTAAAAAATTCTTTCTGTATTACAATTCACATTTTCCACTAATTCAGATTGTCCTAATTATTCTGAATTTCAAGTTAGCCCCATTTTAACAGAAGCCAGCAATTAAAACCCAGCTTACTGAGCAGACAAATTTGTTCAACACAAGGATCATATACCATAGAATTCCTTTTAGTTGCCAGCTACCCTACAATGCCAAGAAAAGGATTCAGTTCACAGAGATTTAACTTTCATTCGACTCTTCAGGAACACAACTATTTTGTAAAATGAGAGACCTCCAGTTCCAATGATTTACTGAAATAACAAACTAATCCTGTAACCCCACCCCTCTTTGAATACCAATATATTTGTCCTTACCTGCCAGTCCCAAACAACAAGCATAGGTCCTAAAGCTACTGTCTGGGCAGTTCAGTGAAAAAAGAACAGATATGGATCTTAAAGAGACTTGTATTTGAATCCAACCTCCAACATTAACTATGTGACCATGGGCAAAGTCTTTTAACCAGCGAGCCTCAGTTTCCCCATGTGCAAAATGGCCACCACAACAAATATATATGTATGTATGCATGTACATGTACATGTTTGTACACATACATGTACAAACGTATATTCATATAATTATGTATATTTACATATTATATATGCACATAAGTGTGTGTGTATATCTTCACAGGGCAACTATGAGGACAGAATAAGATCATATATGAGATATTGTAAGCAAAGCACTTCATAAGCCTTAAGGTAGGGGGGAAATGATTATTTCTCTTTCCTATGAATAATCAATTATTGAATTGGGACCAGGATTTTTTAAGAATCCTCTGGTTGTTCAGTCTCTGAAAGACACTGCTGATAATGAGACTGGATTAATTTTCTTAACAACTTCAGACTCTACCCAGGTGGTAAAGCCCAACCTGTTCTACTCAGGTCTGGGTGGAGGTAAGTTCTTTGATTCTTGGGATGATTTGGAAGTAATAACAAGATCGATTTCCTTAGCCCCTCATTAGAATAGGTCCACCACTCATTATAATTATAATATTATAACAGTCATTCTCTCTCCTTACATGTTAACCAGTCAGAGTCAATTGCCACTCTCAGAACACCCACCCTTCCAAGGACATATAAACATTGAGCTGGTTCCATGAGGCGTCTTTGGCAATAAGAGTTTCAATGATCCTTTAGTTAATAATATGATAGCATTATTAATAAAATGATTAATTACCCAGAAACTATGTCTCTCGAACTCTTCAAACATCACAGTATATAAATGCACATTAATACAATGAATATTAATTTTCTTTAAGCCAGGGAAAGGTATTTGAGCTACAGTCTGCACCAGTGGGTTTCAAAGCAGAGGAACATGCAAATCCCTGTTATTCCTTCTTGCTGAGATGAGCAGGCTTGAAACCGAGAAGTGACTCTTCTTCCCTTCACCCCTTTCCCAACTCCAAGTCTGCTTACTTTACTGAATGGCCAGAAGACCAGTAATGGTAGTGGCTGTGATCGACACCATGACAGGTTTGGCATTCCTTCCAGGACCTCATGTGTGTCTGGTGCATTTCTTCCTCTGGTCAGTTCACTGAGTGGGCTTCCTGACACTATGCCCTCCACCTTCTAAGACTTTTTTTCCCCTCTATTTGACTGCACTCCCCCTCCCCCCTCCTCACCTACCCTAATAAAGAGCTTCTCCCTGAGCATTAAAAATTAAGGCTCTCTGAGCACAAGAGGCATAATATGCTTCCTAGCCTGCCTCTTAAATCAAGGCAAGGGAAGGAGGAAGAGGGTATTACTGGAAAGGGGGCGGTGTGTGAGGAGAAAGTAGGTCATTAGTGGTAAAGACTACAATTTTCAAGCGGTTGTTAATGCTTTGTTTATGTGGATTTCTCCAAATGTGACATTTTAATGGCACCATAATTGTGTGATTACAGTGCACCAGAGGACGACACAGGGAGGGAAAGAAGGCAGCACGAGACTCAGGCAGTTGCCTGCTGGGAGATGGCGACACAGTCAAATCTGCCACCTGCAGCAACCGTGTACAATCATTGAGCCATATACCCCTTCCATGAGGTCCCCCAACCTCATGCCGTTTCACAAGGTGATTCCCAAAGGGCCCTCCAATGAAAAGGCACTCAAGTTCCAGGACACACGTCTATGGTCTAGCCCTTGGGCAAAAGCCATGGCAAGATGGAGCTGGAGCACTGATACAAACCAGACAGGTTCATGAAGAATTTGGAGTAGAGCCCCTCGGTTCCATACCGGGGCTTTGCCACTGAGGACTTGTGTAACCTGGGGAGAGCCTGCATCCTCACCTGTAAAATGAGGCAGTAGGACTAGACGACCTTTTAAATCCCTTCCAAAGCTACAGTCCTATCACCTTAGGCATATGTTAAGAAAGTCATACATTTATTCAACAACTTTTTCCTGGGTGTTGCCTGTGGACTAGCCGTCTTCTAGGCACTGAAGGGAGATACACAAATTTAAGTAAGAATTTCTGCCCTGTGGGCACATTCTACATTTCCACCCAATAGCCAAATATTGCCACCCCCACAGCATCACTCCCATCCAAACCCTTCTCTTTACTCTCCCAGCTCCCCCCTTCCTTTAGACCCCCATTCAGCCTCCCAACTGATCTCTCTGCTTCAAGTCTCCCCAGTACATCCTACACACTTTTGCCAAAGCAATTGTCCTTAATCACAGATCTGCTAAGAGACTCCTAAGAGACTCAACCAACTACAAGAGCTTGCCTCCGGGATAAATATCCACTCCTCTGTTTGGTTTTTAAAGCCTTTTCGGCCTAGAACCTTTTCCCATCCTCACTGAAAGTCACCTCCTTTTCTTCCTCCATTCCTCCTGAACTTTGTGATTCTACCAGACTGGCCTTCTCTATATTCTTTATACAGGAACTTCTTCATCTCCCTTCCTACACCTTTGCACTGGCTCTCCTAAATGCCTTGAATTCATCTTTTCCTTATGTCCACCTAGACCTTCCCTTCTCTTTAGGTGTAACGGCAACTCAAACACCATCTTTAAAACGTTTAAACTTGTTCTGATCTTTCCCTCCCAAACCACATTTATAGTTATTCATTCAGTAATATATACATATACACATGTGTGTACATATATGTATATATATATATATGCATTCACACACACATATATGTGTGTGTATATATTTGTCATCTTTCCCATTAAAAGATGAGCTCCCTGTGAGCAGGGATTGTTTTATTCTTTGTACTAGTATCAAGAGCACCTAAAAGGTACCTGGCACACAGTAGGTGCTTTATTAATACTTGTGACTGTTGAGTGATTGATTGATCCTATAAACACTAGAGCATTCCTCCAATCTAGCTGAAGTGGAGGGTTCCTTTTCAGGAGTCGTTAGTGATAAGATGAGAAAGAGCAAGGCCAGATGGTGTGGGATGCAGGGAGAGTTCATTAGAGCCATCCAGGTAGACTAGGAAAGATGTTCTTTGATGTCATGCCTAGGCCTGGCCCACAGGCATCTCCTACACAGAAGAGGGCAGAAACGTGCAGGCGTCCCTGGACGAAAGAGAAGTCGGAGCCACCAGCCTTCCCTTCATCTAGCGAGTGGAGCTATGAGTGGTGATGGGGAAGCACAGAGTGACTCTGGACACAATCACTCATGGATGTCCACTGGCCAGGCCAGCCCATTCGATGATCCCATGCTGAGCTCAGTAATGAGGACAGCTGCACACCAGGGGCCCTGTGGTTGGTCCCTGCACTGAGGAGTGCCAGGCAAGACAGCAACCTTGAAATGTATTCCCCAAACAAACTACAATCCCAGCTGTGCTTGTCTCTGAACACATCTCTGTAACGTGCGCAAGTGAATCTCAATGGCAGGGCACGGGGAGAAGGGAATGAGTGTCTTTAGTGCCTACGATGTGCAAGGCACAGTGCTAAGCACTTTACAATTACCTTATTCGATACAAAGGGACTCATATGGGAATTTGTTTTGCTTGACTATCCCTATTTGTTAAAAGGGTTTTGTTTTTGGTGGCTTTTTTGCTTGTTTTGTTTTGTTTTTACCTCAAGGGTTAGGGCAAGGTAGAGAAAAAGAAAATAAATGCTTGTTAATTAATTGGGGAAAAAAAAGAAAGAAAGAAAGAAAGAAAGAAAACAGATTCCTCTTCCTCATGTCCAGGAGAAGCTGGAACAGTGAGAAGAGCAAAAGATCTGGAACCAAGGAATCTGAGTTCAAATCCCAATTCTGCTACTTAGTAATGGTGAGTTTAGGCAAGTCACTTCACCATTCTCAGGCTCAGCTTCTTCATTTTTAAACTGAGTGAAGATGGAGCAGATGCTTCTAACCTCCCTTTTGGCTCCCAATGCATGATCCCATTGTCTTTTCCCCCTACTCCCAACTCCAACAGGAGCATAGCGGCTGCAAAGCTTATGACCCATAGAAAGGCTTATCTGGGAAGCTGATCTGTCCAAATTTGGGATCTTATAAGCTTCACAGAATGCCAGAGACCTTACAGATCCTGTAGTCTGACTTTAATTCTTGGACTGAGCTAAGAACTCTGACAAATGAATGCATAATTTAAGTACTTATTATGTACTAGGCACTATGCTAAGTGCTGGAGATTTTTAAAACATACATTTTTAGAAATACAAAAAGGAAGATAGTTCTTGTCCTCAAGGAGCTTATACTATACTAGAGGAAGATAGCTCATATAAGGAGCAGTAAGAAATAGTGTTTTGGTTCGGTACATCAAAAACGATGAGTGAAGTCGTAAGAAAATCACTGATGTCCCCTTTCCGGCAGTGATAGTATAGATTTGAATACTCCTTCCAGAGATAGAGGTAGAAAAATTGGAGGAGAAGAGGATGGGGCTCTGGAGGTCAGAGTACATACTCCTGTGGCTACATGACATGAAGATAACAAGGGAATAGGATGATGGGTCAATCTAGAAATGATAAACTCTTATTTTCTCTCTGGCCATTTTCTGCCCTGTCACTACTGCCATCCTCCTTCCAAACTCCAAAACGGATCTCCAGAGATCAGGCATGAGAAGAGCTAAACCCCTCAGCTCTGAAGTCCCCAGAACAACACCTTTTCATTTTTACTCATACCGTTGTCCATGCCTCTCCCATATCAATCCCCAGCTTTGAGAAGTTGCAATCCGATCAGCATTACACTTCTTAGTCTCTGGGAAGGATGTGTCAATGGAATGTCCTCCTCTTCTATTTACCATCCCTGTGACTTCTGAGACCAAAATATCCTTCCATGACCATGATTCTCCTGTATGCATTGTCTCTCCCTATTGGAATATCTGATCTATGAGGGCAAAGACTCTCTCACTTTTGTATCTATATCCCTAGCTTATAGTATAAAGATAAGCATGTAGTTAAGTGCTAAATAAATGCTTTTCCATTCATTCATCTTAAAGCATAGATCAAACAATCATAGAGGGGTAGGTTTCAACATACATAGATGAGAGAGGATGAATAAGAAGGCATTTTAGAAAGTCATGTGAACAAAGGCACAAAGCCTCTAGCATGGTGGTTCTTAACCTTCCTAATGCCGTGACCCTTTAATACAGCTCCTCATGTTGTGGTGACCCCCCCAACCATAAAATTATTTTTGTTGCTACTTCATAACTGTAATTTTGCTACTGTTATGAATCGTAATGTAAATATCTAATATATGGATGTATTTAAATTGAACATAACCCACAGGTTAAGAACCGCTGCTATTGAGTACAGAATTTGTTCAGAAGAATGAGGAAAACAAGGGGCCCCATTTGGCAGGTGCATGGCACATATGAAAGGAAATAGTGAGGGATAAGCAGCAGAGGAATAAGATAAGTAGGAGCTAGACTGTGGAGGGTATACATAACAAGATATGGAGTTCAGGCACTATTTGGTGGGCACTGGGGAGCCAATGAACTTTTCTGAATGAGTAAATGGCAAATCAGAGCTGTCCATTAAATAATTAATTTATAAATGGACTAGAAAAAGAGATACTAAAGACATGAAGATCTCTGGAAAGACCAATAGAATTGGGTGTTATTTGTTGTTCAGTTTTTTGTCTCTTTGTGACCCCGTTTGGAGTCTTCTTGGCAAAGATGCTGGAGTGGTTTGCCATTTCCTTCTCCAGAATTTGACAGATGAGGAAACAGAGGCAAACAGGGCTAAGGGACTTGCCCAAGGTCACACAGGAATTGTCTGAGGCCAGATTTGAACTCAGCAATTAGAGTCTTTCTGATTCCAAGCCCAGTGCTCTATCTACTGTGCTACCTAGCTGCCCTACTAAGTGTTAATGAAGGCCTAAATGACAGTGGTAAATGGAGAAATGGAAAAGAGAGAACGGATGTTAAAGCTATCGTCTATATGTAAGTAAGAGGATCAAGCAAAGAGTGAAAAGGAGAAAAAAGGTGGGGGGGGCTAGGTGGTACAGTAAATAGAGCACCAGCCCTGGAGTCAGGAGGACCTGAGTTCAAATCTGGCCTCAGAAACTTAACACATATTAGCTGTGTGACCTTGGGCAAGTCACTTAACCCCAATTGCTCTGCCTTCCCCCCCTCTAAAAAGACAAAACAGAAAAGAAGAAGAAGAAGTAGGTGTCCAAATGGCATAGAGATTTTCCCCTTAAGTGAGCAGGAGGCTAGTGGTGCATGACTCTCTGGTCTCTGTATGATCCATATTTTAGCTTATCCCTTTCCCTTTTTGTCTTTGTCAAGGGGCAAGAATACTAGGCTGCCACTACCCTGGGGGTTCAGAAATTAAATGACTTACTATTCTTTATGCTATGGAGTCAGAGGCTCTTACAAAGGGAGCAAGGTTGATGATTCCTTCTCTTCCATCCTGTGCAAGAGAGTCAGAGAGAGGACCTGAGCTCCCCCCAGCCCTCCCACATGTCTTCGAGCCTCTGAGGGACCCATGGCGGTGAATGTGGTGCAGTCTTCAAAACCACCAGTAATTCTCATCTCAGTGACCAGGGCAGCCCTGACACAGAGGCCAGGCCAGAACCACAGAGAAAGAGGGCATGCGATTAAATTAAAACGCACCCTGTTTAAAGGAGATTAGGTAGTGGAAAAGGGATTTAATGATCAGCTTTTCCACTGTGAATTGAGAGACCTACTGCCACAAGGAGATTAATGGCTTCATATGTTATTAAACAAAAGATGAGACATGCATGTGAGTAAGAATAGCATCTGCGGCTATCTTGATGAGGGTAAAATGGCTCTCACCACAATCCTTCAGTCATTAGAGAGCAGCATTCATAAACTCCCTGACTGTAGTCAGGCCAACTGCTCAATCTAGGATATTCCAAATCAAATCAATCAACAAGCATTTGGTACTGTACCTTACTATATGCCAGGCACCATGCTATGTGCTAGGAATGTAAAAAAGGCAAAAATACTGGTGCCTTGGGGAAAGGAGTTCAGATCCTAATGGGGTATAGATGGGAGTATGAGTACATGCAAATAACTTGGTACTTCCCAGATATAGGAAAGGTAAATGGAGAGAATCTCAGAGGAAAGAAACTAGACAACTAAAGAAGAAGGGCGGGGGAAGATGGGGGAGAGGGGGAGGAAGGAATATGACATTTGAGATGAGTCCTGAAGGAGGACAGCAAAGCCAGGAGGCAGAAGTGATAAGGGATATCATTCTAGGCATGGGGGAGATCCAGCGAACAGACAGTGCTGGGAAATGTAGTGTTGTGAGCAAGAAGGAGCATCGAGGCCAATGTCTCTGGATACTGGAGTCCATTCAGAGGAGGAAAATGCAAGACTCTTAGAAAGGTAGGAGGAGACCAGGTTGTGAAGGGCTTTAAAGATCAAGCAGAGTATTTTAGATTTGATTCACAGAGGTACTAGGGAGCCATTGAAACTTATTTGGTGGGGGGGGAGAAAGGAGAGGTAATCTCATCAGATGTGCAAAAATCACTTTGCAAGCCGAATGAAGGATGGATTGGAGTAGGAAGAGATTTGAGGCAAGTAGAACAACCAGAAATATATTGCAATAGTCCAGGTGTAAGGTGATGAGGGCTTGTACCAGATAGTGAGAGTCAAGAGAAAGGAAAGCGCACAAGAGTCAAAATGACAAGACTTAAGGCCAGATTGCATGTGGAAGCATGGGGTGAGTTCAAGGGAAGAATTATGCACAAACAAGGAGGTTGCAAACCCTGGTGACTGGGAGAATTGTGATGCCATAGAAGGAAGAAAGTAACAGGGAATCAAAGGCTTGGGGTACATTGTATTCAAAAACTAGTAATTTTGGGGGAAAGGGAGCTTCTCATTACAGAAGCTTCTGTAGATTCCTTAGAAGGCAGAACGCAAAGCTTCTATAGCAGGGAAAAGTGGTTGCAAGCCCTGGTTTCTGGGTGGATAATGTTTTCTGTGCTTGAATTTACTGCTTTTGCTATAATTGTACTTGAATTGTAATGAAATAATACTAACACGTTTCATAAGGTTTTCAAAGTTTGTTGACATTTAAACTTTTTTTTCCCCTTTCTTGAAAAGAATTTGACCTGCAACAGGAAAGCCTGTACATGACTGATTGGATGGCAGGATGGCAGAAGGAACATACTTTACTCTGAATTCCTCCGAAACAACCTCTGACTTCACCTCCTTCCCCTGCTACCCCATCTCCCCGGGGCTCCTTTATCATGGAGATGTCATGGAAAACGTCTCTTCTGAGTGGCCCAGTGGTATGGTGGAAACACTAGACACAGAGACAGAACACTTAGGTTCTAATTCGGGCTCTGACAGTTGCTATTTGTGTGAACTTATGAAAGTTACCTATCTCTCTAAGACCCATCTGAGAAATGGGGATATTATCACTTGCCCACACCAAGGGTTGTCATGAGGCTCCAATAAAAATTAATAGATCTGAGAGAGCTCTGTGAGCAATAAGGTTATCATATGAATGTTAAGGCATTACTGTGCTGACATTCAGATAAAATTGTTACGGACAAATACTGCACCCACAGAGCAGCATTTTTGCTGAAGAGACAGGCCTGCTAAGTGGACAGGGACTTGTGAACATGTGTCATACGGGATGTTTTGTTTAATAGAATTTCCTCTATCCACATCAGTGAAGCAAGGTTAGCTTGGGCTGTCATCTGGGAAATACAAATAGCTTATTGAATCGAATTAGATGCTCCAAAGCTAGTCATGAAAAGACACTTTTGCCTGGATCACATTTCAGGGACTCATTCCCAGTATAAAGTTTATGCATTTTAGGAAGGGTAAGTCATATGATTCATATTGTACCATGAGCCACCATCCAAATGAGTTCTTGCATAGAGAATCTTTAATTGAGAGACAGTGCAATATGGTGCCTAGAGTGCTAGAGTTGGAGATTAGAAATTTCAGGTTCAAATCTCACTTCAGACACTTAATAGCTATGTTATTCTAAGAAAGTTGCTTAAATGCTGTGAGCCTGTTTCCTAATCTGTGAAATGGGCATAATTATGACACCTACCTCACAGGGTGTTATGAGACTCAAATAGGATAACTTATGTAAAAAGATTTTACAAACATTAAGGTGCTATATAAATGTGGGGTGGCTGGGTGGCACAGTGAATAGAGCTCCAGGGTTGAAGTCAGGAAGACTCACCCACCTGAGTTAGAATCTGGCCTCAGATACTTATTAGCTGTCTTACTAGCTGGGCAAATCACTTCATCTTCTTTGCTTCAGCATCTTCTTCTGCCAAATGAGTGGGAGAAGGAAATGGCAAACCACTCCAGTATCTTTGCCAAGAAGACCCCAAATGGGGTCAACAAAGAGTCAGAAACAACTGAACAACAGCATATAAATGCGAGCTGTAATTACCCCGTTTACAATGAATACCTTATTTGTTAAACTTTCCATAAAAATACAGACACAGTTCCTTAGCATTGGACCTATTGGTTTAGGGGATAGTTAGTTCCTTGGGAATTAACCAAACAAATATATTTTATTAGGAGCCTACTATGTGCTACACTGTGCTAGGTTCTGGTTGCACAAAGGCAGGAAAATGATGCAGCTCCTACCCTCAAAGGAGGTAAATTCTTTGGTGGGAAGCATTATGTACCAGGGCAATTAGGGATAATGAGTTACACAGACTCCCATTCAGTTTGTGTGCTATGTGTACGGATGCCTCTGTTCCATGTCTCATAATCTTTCTATCTTTCCTAGCAGCTAACACAATGCTTTGCACAAAGAAAACTTTCTGTTGCTTTTATTCTCCCCACCCAGTCCTGGAGGGTGTCAGGCCACCCTCCCTGGCATTGGCTGTTAATTGTCTTCTGTGCCTTGCACCCTAAGACAGCTTTCAGTCCTCACATCACAAACCTCAAAATACGTGTTTCTGGACAGCTGAGGAAGCCCACTGTTAGCCAGGGACTGGAGGCCTTGTGTTGTAGTAGAAAGCATGGTGCTTGGCAGCCAGCCCGGATCTGGGTCCACATTCCAGTTCTGCTCACCTTTGTTGCCTTAGGTAGGTCACTTACTTTTTTCTGCTTTAGTTTCTTCATCTGTAAAATGAAGGGGCTGATCTAGATGATTTCTAAGGTATCTTACAGTTCTAAAGCTACCATGTTAAGAATAAATGCACCACATACTCTTGTCTGGCTTTCAAGCAAATTTATCAGTCACCAAACATTTATTTCATGCTCACAGTGCTCCCCTGAGGGAGGGGATTTAAAAATGCACTGAATGAAACCATCCCTATTTCTGTTTCTACAAGAGCTTATATTCTATTGAATCCAGACAAATTCTAAGACATTGGGTCCAGAAAACCCCATGATGGGGCTGCTGAACTATACTTGAGACAGATGTGGATTTCCTAAAATGACTCCCATATTAATCCAGACCTCTGTGACTTTACTGTCAATGTTCACTATGCTTGAACATCTGCCCCATCACACACACACACACACATGCATACACACACACACACACACCAACGGTTCAGAAGCACATCCTCCAAGAAGTCTTCCCCAGCGGCGGCTAGGTGGCACAGTGAATACAGCACCCGTCCTGAAGTCAGGAGGACCTGAGTTCAAATCCGGCCTCAGACTCTTGACATACTTACCAGCTATGTGACCTTGGGCAAGTCACTTAACCCCACTTTCCTTGCCTTCTTCCTCCAAAAAAAAAAAGATGTCTTCCCCATTCCTCTTCTACCCTTTCCTCCATCAGAAATTACTCTTCTTTCCCTAGAGTTCCTATGAGCTCCTTCTCATATCCTTAGTAGGGCCATTTCTGCATTCTGCCTTTTGTGTTAGAGCCACACAAGAGGCAGAAAAAGTGCACAGAGCCCTAGGCTTGCAGACAGTAGAGATCTGAGTGTGAATCTTGCCTCTGGCACTAGCTTTGTGATCCTGGGTAAATCATACAATCTCTCCAAGCTTCAGCTTCCTCATCTAAAAAATGAAGATAATAATGCCTGCAGTGAGAGGCAGTGTGCCATGATGCATAGAGAGCAGCCCCAGAATCAGGAGGGGAGGACCTGGGTTCGGGTTCTCATGTGAGACCTTAGACAAGATACTTAACGTCTCAGTGTCCCAGGTTAATTCACTGAGAATTCAAGATGCAGAAGGATGACTGACCTGCACTGCTAGAGGGAACTTCTTTACAGAAATCCCATGTCTGAACCCTTGTTCCCTCTTCCCCCTCCAAAAAATGTCAGAAGTATCTATGTCACAGGGTAGTCATGTGGACCAAATGTAAGCAAAGCACTTTGCAAACCTTAAAATGTAATGTAAATGTGAATTCTGAATAGTACTTGGTGGTAAGCCACAAGAAGAGAGCAGCTAAGTGGTACAGTAGATATGGAGCCTGGCCTTGAGTCAGGAAGACCTGAATTCAAACACTTACTGTGTGACCCTGGGCAAGTCATTTACCCTCCATCTGCCTCAGTTTCCCCATTTGACAAATGAACTGCAAAAGGAAATGGCAAACCACTCCAGTATCCTTGCCAAGAAAACCCCAAATGGGCTCCACAAGAGTCAGACATGGCCAAAAGCTCTAACTAAAAATCTACAAGGAAAGGGGACCACATTTTCTCTAACCTTTATATCTTCCCCAGCGGCCAACTGTGCTCTGCACATTTGGGGAGGAGAGTCCAGCAGGGTCAGCACCTATGATTTTGTCCCCAGTGTGCAAGCTCCCTCCATCAATGCACATCGGAAATTCTTCCCTAACTTAAAGAAGACTGTAAGTTCTCTAGAGAAGACTTAGTATAGTCTTAGACCATGTCTGGGGGGCACTAAGTGACTAGCCCCTGGTCAAAGACAGAACTTAAACCCAAGTTTTGCTGACACCAGGGCCAGTCTTCTATAGCTACCAAGCCAAGAGATCCCCAAGTCTTGGCTGCATAAATAGGAGGCACTTAATGAATGTTGGTTCAAATGCACCAAAGGCTCTAGAGGTGCCCTGGAGTTGTTCTTCCTGCCCTGTCCCTTATTTGTTATCTGGGAGGCTGGTGGGTAATGCATCAGTCATTGTTGAGGAGTCAGTCCAGACCTGATTCAGCCTGGGCTCCCCTACCTGCCCTGGGTCCTACTGCTACTGCATCTGGTTTAGCCATACTTTCATGCTGGCTACTTCACTCCAGGAGGGAAGCTGGGACCCCCCATGACCAGCCGAGTTTCTTTTTCCCCAGCAATGCTTCCTTATCTCACTTACAATGCTGCCAGCCTCCTGCCAGCCACTGCTGTCAGAAACATAGAGTTGGGCTCTTAATCAATTGCCAATGGGCCTGGAGGGACTGCAGGAGCAGAGAGACCCCACTGTGCAGCCAAAGCCATAAACAGAGAAGAGCTGAATATGCCAGTAAGAACAGGGATGAATGGGCTAATTTGGAGCAACGGAAGAATGGTCATTTGGCACCACAACCCAGATAGGGAGAAGGAGAAAAAAGGAAAGACGACAGGGTAGGGGCAAGGAATGTGCATCTATGATTCTCCTCCTCAGAATAATATATTAAATTAATGGGGCAGGGGGAGGGAGGATCAATTTATTTTTCAGCATGTAGAAGGTTTACATTTTTTGATAATCTCTCAAATCTTAGGGTTCTGGAATTAATTAGGGTTCTAGTCCTAGAGAGCAACAGTGCTGGACAGAGGTCATCCCCGTCTTAATGGGATTGGTCATTCTTCATATCTGTAAATAAGCTTCACTGGCAAAGCTTGATGGATGGGTAAAGAATAGCAGAATCCCAATACCTTCCTTGCCTGACCTTGGGCAAGCTACTTAAGATCTCTAGGCCTTGGTCTCTTCATCTGTAAAATGAACTCCCAGCTCTAATCAAGGATCCTATGAACCTCATCTGCCTCCAGGTGATAGAAAGGGAAAAACACAAGGGAATTTGAAGGGATCATTTAGTCTACCCAGATCTAAAATGAATTTCCTCTACAAAATCCCAGAAAAGTGATCTTCCTGTCTGTGCCCAATACGTCAGAGGGAAGAAGAAAATGAAAGGGCCATTTTTAATTTTATTTGAATTTTCATCTCATTTTATCCATAATTTATAATTATATGGGTAATTATAATTATATTATTTATTTATTTACTTTGGTTTTTAATTTAAATTTCTTAGGTGACATTTTACAAGGCATATAGATTAAAAATACTTTTACCTATAGTTAATTTTTAAAATGTGAACACTATCATAACAAAAAGAAAAAATGAACAAAAAAAAATCTAGCCTTCTATTTCAAGAAGGTCTCTCTTTGAAGGGCCATGAAGGCATGTTGCTGAATGACTCTAATTCCAGGCCTTTGTCTGACCTCAATCGCCATTTTGGCTGTGGCTGTGCCCCTAAAGTCAGGGTATCTCTGCTACAACCATACAACTGGGGGTACTTGCCCTCTGCTTCATCAAGGCCCCTAGAAACATTTGTTTATTTGATTTTTTCCCTCTAACACTTTACCCCTCCTGTAGACAGTAGAGTCAGTCAGTCTGGATTTTTCTAGTTAATTTACTACCAGAAGTGGTGGGCTGAGAGCAAAGGTACCTAGTCTCCAAGGGCATTAAAAGCGTGCCTACTGTCTGCTGTTTGATGCCAGGAGCCTGAACATATCCCCAGTGGCTGACATTACTCATCAGACACAGAGAAGATCAAACTCGGGATGCTTCACCCTCCTTAACATGCCTAATCCTAGAGCCCATGTCTCCCACTGGAAAGAGTTCCCAAACTCTTCCCCCATGTCTCTTGGGCTTATTGGTTTCTGTCTTTGCTGGTAACCTATTCTTTGTGGTCTTCAGTTCCCTGGGGGGAAAAAAAGGAGCTCTGCAGAACGAGCTCTGGACGAGGAGACAGAAAACCTAGATTCAAGGCTCAGTTTTGCTACTACCCAATAGTAAATCATTGAGCAAATCTTTGAGCCATTCTGTTTCCACTTCCCTACCTGTGAAATGTAAGGGTTGAACTCAATGACCTCTAAGACTCCTTTCAATTCTAAATCTATGATCCTACAATGTTTGTACTTTCTACTTATAAAGGTTAGGAGAAAAGTACTCTATGTATCTCAAAGTGCTTCTGATTTTAGAGGAAGCTAGGTGGTGCAATGGCTAGAGAACTGGGCCTGGGGGCAAGAAGTTGTTGTGGAGTTGTTTCCAACTCTTTGTGACCTATCTGGATTTTTTTGGGCAAAGATACTAGAATGGTTTGTAATGTCCTTCTCCAGCTCATTTTATAGATGAGGAAACTGAGGCAAACAGAGTTAAGTGACTTGCAATGTTTAGACACGACATAGCTCACGCCCTTGCTGTTTGTTTAACAGGGAAAGAAAGGGAGGACGTGTGAGGTGCAGGGTATTGCCCAAGCAGAGGTGAAGGAGTGATATGAGACAAAGCCGAAAAGGGAGGGCGGTGCCATATTGTGGAGGGCCTTGAATGGGAAACAGTTTGAAATATATTTGGCAAGCAATAAGAAATCACTGAAGAGTTCCGGGCCAAAGTAATGACCAGATCTATATAAGAAAGACCATCCTGTAAGTGATTTGGCAAATATGGATTAGAGGGATGCCATACAGGCAGGTACTGTAAGAGATTGGACGTGTTAATAAAGGCTGGTATTAGAGGATTGGGGCAGATACAAGATATTTTGCAAAAAGAAGGGCATTTGGGGCTCAGGGCACCAAAATTTAGAGAGTGTCGACAGTATTTAGACATTCCTTCAGGAGCACAGAATCACCTGGCTACCAAGAAGTCAAATACTCCCATAATCTCATTGGTTGGGGAGACTGGGGATTTCCTTCCATCATGGTAGATAGTATTTTGCCCATTCTGTGTGACCAGTCTGATCCTCTCAAAACTTCTACTGCCAGAGGGTCTTCTAGATGCTTTTCTCACTTTCTTTCAACATTAAGAGGACGCCAGTAGAGGACTCTGGTTGTCTACTTATTACGTCTCACTCTTGCCAAATGGCAAATTGCAGTCATATCATAGTACATACATACTTCTGGACAAGTTGTATAGGGTGTCCATGCAAATGCATGTTGAAATCTGGGCAACTGTCTTCATCCACTTGGTCTTTCCTGTATAGATGGACAGGCTAAACTTCTCTGAATGACTAGGTTTTAGGAGGCTGTGGAATATGCTTGATGCAATCAGCTTATCATCTACAAAGAGGAGTATCTGCAGAACCCCCTGGTACCTCCTATTTACCCTCCCAGTAGAGCTGATATGGTGGGGAAAAAGCACTGGCTCAGGAGTCAAGAGGGTCTGAGTTCAAATCCTGCCTTTGATACTTACTACCTATGTGACCCTACATTTCCAAATTTATAAAATCAGGTAGGAGGCTATTTCAGTGGTTCAAATGTGAGGTGATGAGAGTTTTATTTATGGTAATGACAGTGGGAATGAAAAGACAGAGAAGAGATGTATTCAAGAGACATTGAGACAAAAGTACTGATAGACCTTGATGAGAGATTCGATAGGGAGGGAGGCTATTGGAAAAAAAGACTATGAACTAAAAAAAAAAAAAACATTTTGAGGTTGAGTGCTGAGAAACTAGAAGCTATCCTAAACAGAAAGCGGGGGTGGATTTGGGGGAGGCAAATGGTTTTAGGCACGACAAGTTTGAGGTGCCAGATGGAGATACACAGCAGACAGTTGGAAAGTGAAGAATTGAAGCCTGGGAGAGAGGTCAGAGCTGGAGATGGAGAATCGGAATGCTCACTGGCCAATTTATTCATCTTGTCAGAGAAACACATATCCTTCTGCCGCTTTCCAGGAAGGAATTTCTCCCTAGGAAAGGGATATGCCATTGGGTTTTCAAAAGGAAGGGATTTGAAGAGGTCACAGTCTCTGTCTTTATTTTCTCCTCTCTTGTTATTACTTTGCAAAGTCTCCAAGGCCTTGTAGAAGCTTTCTCTTCCCACTATTATGGCTGTTGTTATTATTCTTCTTAATCTTGGCATGAAGATGCTCTGGCTGAGTTCCAAAATAGAGAATTACTTTCTGTCTCCCCCACAACCTCCTGTTGCTTTTAATTGGATATGAAGTTTCTGGCATTGTCTCCCAGGCAAGCAAGGCTGCATACAGCTGTGGAAGAATCTGAGCAGCACTGGCACCGAGATCAACTGAGACTGGTCATCCTGACAGGAGCATGAGAAAAGGCTTTGTCTCTAATTAGAATAACTTCCAAGGAGTTACATTAGTGATTCACCTGGACATACAGGGTTAGCCTGGGTTTGCTGCTTTTATTGTGAAAGATTAGGGGGCGAAGGGACCCCTAGTTAGAAACACAAACCAAAAAATCTTTCCTTCCTAATCAGCTACTTCTGTACCCAAAATTCTTTTAACCCAAGAATTCACCATTTAGAGATGATCATGTATGTCATATGTATGGATATTTGGGTTCTGTCTCCCCCCATTAGAATGTGAGTTCCTTCGAGGGCAGGGATTGTGTTGTTGTTGTTGTTGTTGTCGTCTTAGTTCCTTGTATCCCCAACACTTAGCACAGTGCATGCCATACAGTAAGCATTTAATAAATGCTTCTTGTTTGATTGACACACTGTGACTTGAATTCACACTAAAGTATAAATGACTGATATAAAATCTTTAGCAATCTTTGAAAAGCAATGGAGGGAGAGAGTAGGAGAGCAACAAGTGTTTGAGGAAGCAAAAAGAGGGGAGGGGAAGAATCATAGAGACACTAGTGAGGCTCTAAAGACAAACCTCACGATTTTGCTTATTGCTGGCCATGCATGTACATATAGGTGCTGTTCCTCCTTATTAGAAAAGGGAGCTACTGAGCCATCATGATAATTATCTCAATAATTCAGATTTTTATCATGCTTTAAGGTCTACAAAATACTTTATCCCCAAAGCACTAGGAAGTAGATAGTTTGGACACTATTATCCCATTTTACATGTGATGAAACTGAGGCAGTCACTATCAAAGGACAAGGAAAGGGAGTGGATCACTGATTTCATTGGTATAAGGAAATACTGAAGGTGAAAACTCCTTCTATCAATGCAGGCTAGCACTTTCTTAGCAAATTATACTCCTAGAAAGTTACCTAAGGCATTAAAAGGTTAATTTACTCATCCAAGATCATATAGCCAGTATGTGTTAAGAGGGAGGACTTGAATCTAGATCTTCCTAGTTCCAAGACAGATGTCTATCCACCATGCCACACTGCCTCTGAAAGAAATGTTATGACAATCAAGCTCACATTGAAATAATTTATCGAAGGTCACACAACAAGTAAGTGGTAGAACTGGGATTTGAACCCAGGTTTTCTAATTCCAAATCCAACCTCTTCCCGTTATACCATGGCTGCCTAAAAAATGAACCACTCCTTTCAGGTTTTTTTTTCCAGTCATATAAGTTGCTAATCCTTTTTCCACTCTCTAAGGGCCCCCATTGAGAACAGTAAACATAGAACTGGTTGTCCATAGGAAGAATGAAATCCCTGGTCTTGGACTCATTTACATAGTCCTCTAACTCCTGGAGCTAATACCCACATGAATACATATACATGCACAGTCAAAGAGTGATACTATAGATTGGTTCAGTGTTTCAAGAAATGGAAACTCAGTCATAACCATCCTAAACTCCTTATATGGCTTACTTCATAACCTACATACCATGTAGCCATTCTATATGCTCCTACTGAAAGGGGTAAAAAGGAGGAAACAATGACTTCCTCGACAACCACAAGGTCTCTGTTTTTGTCTGTTCTGGGGAAATCAAGCTTCATACAATTGTTAGGAAGTTGTCTCTATTGAGACAATATACCAGCCACCAGATGGGCAAGACATGTTAGGGGCTATGTGGTTTTATGCTATGATAGACACAAGGAAGAAGTTCCACCCACCTAGGATAAGCAAATAAGTCTAAACACTGGGTTTGGTCAAAATTTCTCTGGAGTCAGGAGCTATCTTCAGGTATAGTCATCACTCTCTGTTTCTATCTACATGACCACCTTTTCTGAGTAAAAAAAAAGTATTTCTTTTCTAACTGCTATGCATCTCACGCACTCGCCTCGGCATTAGAAGATATCAAAATATGGTCCACCCTCAACTAAATGTATTCTAATGATTTTTTTTTCCTAGTAACAAATGCTTGATTAGTGATTGACTGAACCACTCTTCTCCCTAATCCCCATTATAACCAATGGGTGGGCCAGAAACTGGGATGCAGTCTCTGAAATCAGAAGAATTCTTCTCTGCCTAAAGTCAATTGACTCTATACAGGCATCAAATTTACAACCTCGGTCTTTTTGCACAGTTCTAACTGAATAGCTGCAAAGAAGCCTTTATATCAGAAACCAGGCCTGGCTGCTATAAAGGTAGAAGCCAGGCTGAGTACAGTGAGTTAAAGCTAAGAATGTTTACACCTTCCTTAAGGGATTACTCCGTTTCTGTTATTAGTTTCACATTATTTGTGTTTTTGTTGACTAATACAATGTCATCTCTATATACCATACAGTAAATGGAAAATGGAAATTAAATTCTGAACTTCTATAGAGAAGACTTGTAGGTTGTATACCCATGCAGGGATATTTTCCTACAGTCGTGAAGATTCAGAAACTTGTTGCTCTAGTTTAATGGGTCAGTGTTAAGAGAAGCCATTTTACATGGGAGGTGATCACCAATGGTCCCTTGTTCTAGTAGTATTAGGAGAAATACTTTAGAGCTCAGAGGTCATAGGAATATGGATTTAGAGTTGAAAAGGACAACAGAGGCCATCTAGTTTAACCTTCTCATTGTACATATGAGACAACTGAGACTCGAGGTTAAATGAGTCTCCAAAGGTCACATAGATTGCAGAGCAGGAACTCAGGTCTAGGTCTTTCAGCCTCAGTATTCTATCTAGTATGTCATAATATTCAGATGTTGAGTAGATTAGTAAGGTACACAGGTTCAAATGTGCTTTATTCTTTCTTTTCTTTAAAAAATATGCAATTATAAAGGAAGGGGGCATTTTGAAGGAAGGAGGGCCTGAGAGGACTGGTCATTGAGTCCAGTCCTTATAAGCATGAGAAGCATATTGGTTAATCTTCATGTGGACTTTGAAGTATGTGTAGACAATCTATAACTGGTTTTGTTCCACTAACCATCTGTTGAAAAGGAAACTTTTTTAATGAGTTGTGGAGGCAAAATTGGGAAGTAAAGATATTCAAAAGGCACTAACACCAGCCAAGCAAGAGGCTGGTCTTTGTTGTTGGTATTTTTCCCCCTCTCTGGCAGCACCTGAGAAGACAGATATTCTGTAAGCCTCAGGATGGTGATAAGTCTCAGGCCCTCACTATACAAGGCCAACATGACACCCATGAATGTGACTTCTGTTCTTTACCTCTTTGTAATTTGTTCTTTCCAAGTTTTAGAAGAATTAGGGAATGGCCTTGTGAGCTTCAGGAAGTCAAGAGAGCAGGCCACCAGAAGTGGTTTCAGGGTCCACTCCAGGAGCTGGAGCTCAGGCTGAGATCTGTTGGAAGCCTGACAGTAAGGAACAAGGCCCCAGGTGGTCTGATTGATCCATCTCAGAAGTAGCAAAGACATATCCATCATCCATGTGTCCATCAGTCATATCAAAGTACAAATAAACTTTGTGCTTGCAAATGTTATATAGAAACAACATTAAGTCTAAGCCTACTCTCTCCAGTGGCTAAAGTGGTTTAGGGAACAGTGTGCCCCTAGATATAGAGTTGGGGAGGATATATTATAACTTCTCTTTTTCAAATAGTTTCACAATAAATATTCTTTTGCTGTTATTCAGTCATGTCTGACTCTTGATAACCCCATTTAGGGTTTTCTTGGCAAAGATACTGGAGAGGTTTGCCATTTCCTTCTCCAAATCATTTTACAGATGGGGAAACAGACAAACAGGCTCACACAGCTAGTAAGTGTCGGAGGCCACATTTGAATTCAGGAAGGTGAGTTTTTCTGACTCCAAGCTCAGCACTCTATCCACTGTATCACCTAGCTGCCCAAATATCTCTTTACAAAAGCTATGTTACAGAGTGTGGGAGGTGGGAACTAATTGCTGTTAGTCAACAATGGGAGAAGCACAACAGAGCAGTGGTTTGAGGACATGGCATTAGAGAAGAATCCCTCCAACTGCTAAGTACTCCTAGAATCACGAGGGGCAACAGTCAGCCTTACCCTTGGAGAGCAAGTCCAGTCTAGTTATGCTAGGGTGGGCCTTTCTATTGTTGGTGTTACTCAGTGAGCCTCTTGGGTGTGTTTGGCCAATTTGGGTGGACAGATTTTTCAATTATTCATTCTATTAACATAATTTTTAATTTGCTAAGGACTTCATAACCATTTTGACCAATATATTCTTTTTTTAAACTAATAACCCAGATCATTTTCCTCAAATTGAATTTTATTATGTTTTCTGGTTAACAAGAATTTCTTTTCTTTTCCTTCCATCCCACCCCCCTGTTCCCCATCAATGAACAGTTAAAAATAAGTCAAATAAAACAAATTCCCAAACTGGCCATGTCCAAAAATGTTCGTCTCGTTTTGCATTTAAATCTTGCCCTTCTCCAATAAGAGGTAGGTAATATGCTTCATCTTTGATTTTCTGGAATCATGTTAAACCTATATAATCTGTAAGACTAGTCATTCTCTTACCAGAAGACACAGTGCAGTATAATGGATTACGGATTTGGATTCAAGAAGACCAGGGTCTAAATTGTGCCTGGTACTTATTAGCTGGGCAAAGTATTCTCTCTAAACATTAGGCAACTCTGACAATAATTGACTGGTGGGTTATGATCTCCTTAAGTGAGTTTCCCAACTGAAGAAACCACAGGTGCTTGTCATGTCACCAGGTTAAGAGAAGGAATGGCAGGGACAATAGGAAAAACAAAGAATTTAGATTCAGGAGCAAATACGATTCAAATTTTGGCTTATTTACTAGCCATGAAATTATTTAATCTATTGTCTTTGGTTTATTTATATTTAAAATAGGTATTATGGGAGGATCAAAGAACATAATGTAGGCAAAGAGCTACATAAAGGGTGTCCTAAAAAGTCTTAGTGACATTTTAATCTTTAATAGTTCAAAACCGCATTAAGACTTTTTGGGACACTTTGTATTAACAAGCTGATGTTTACTTAGTATTTTTAAGGACAGCAAAGGACTTCACAATATTATCCTCATCGAAGTCCTTCAAACATTGGCCCCAACCTCCTTCTCCAGGGTTCTTGCATATTTCTTTTCTTTGTGTGCACTACGATGAAGTCAAAATGGCCTTGCTATAATTCCCACATCAACACTCCCTCTCCCACTTCCATGCTTTTGCACAAGCTGCCCACCCCATCCTTGGAATGAATTCTGTCTTCCTCCATCTCTCAGAGTTTCTCGTGTCCTTCAAGGTTTGGCCCAAGCATCACCTTCTGTAGAATATCCTTTTTTTCTGACCCCTTTCCCCCATACAAATGCATCATCTAGTGTCTATGTCACAAAATCACTTTCTATCTATGTTGCATGTCCCTGTGTATGTACTTGCCTCCAACAGCTAGGCCAGGGGTGGTGGGGAACCTGCAGCCTCGAGGCCACATGTGGCCTTCTAAGTCCTTAGATGCAGCTTTCTGACTGAGTCCAAGTTTTACAGAACAAATCCTTTTATTAAGGAGATTTATTCTGTGAAGTTTGGATTCAATCAAAGGGCTGCACTTGAAGACTTAGAGGACCACATGTGGCCTCAAGGTAACAGGTTCCCCACCCCTTCTCTTGAGAGAAGGAATTGATTTCACCATTGACTTTGTGTCCCCAGTACATAATACAATGTCTGGCATATAATATTGTAAGAGCCTGATAAAAATAATTAATCAAAACTTAATTAAATTCATGAAAATAATTAAAAAACAAAAATGATTGTTGATGGATTTAGGCAGGCACTACTGTAGCAGTTGTTCCTATTTCACAAATGAGATGACTGAGGCTCTGCCACTTACTTGTTTATGTGACCTTGGGCAAGTCACTTATCTCTCTGACTTTCAGTTGCCTCATCCGTAAAATGTGTTTAGATTACACAGCTTCTGAGGGCCCATGCCATCCAGCTCTAAATGTATGATCTTAAGACATTGAACCGGATGAAATCTGAAACCCTTTCCAACTAGAGATTTTTGATTCCAAGATGTGCCCGTGGTCACAAAGAGCCAGAAGTAAGAGAGAAACCCCAGCTCCTACTGACTCCAGGTTCAGTGTGCTATCCATTGTACCATACTGCCTCTCTCTATGGAAAAGTGGCTTTTTATTGCCAAGGTAGGATTACTCTCCTAGACCTCTTAGCCCAACCAGCTTACCTAACACCCCAAGATGACCAACTTAAAACACCTGCCTGCCTGGCCCTTCCTCCTCCCAAACTCATTCATCCCCATTATACATCTCAGAACAACTGTCCAGCATCCCTGTTCACAGTGAAAAACAGAGACATCCCTGTCCTCCTTGGGAGCTGCTCCCCGTGCCTTCCCCCAACCAGGCAAGGGACGGCCTGCACAAAACAAACCATGTCAGAAACGCTGCTCCTATTATTATAAATATGCAAAGCTCAGGGAGGCAGCAGGAGAGGGGGGATAAAACACCCAGGGTTTATTTACGAGCCTCTGACTCCAGCTTGGGAGCTTTATTTGCTTAATGAATGACCGGGGCCAACCATCAGCCCTGGGATTTATTTGTCATCGGGAAAAGAAGACACTTGGATGTGGAGATGTAAAAATGACAAATACACAGGCTCAGTCCAGGTGGTATTTCACTGCCAGGATGCAGGGGGAGAGGTAGGGGGAAGCAAGGTATGCCAGGGGAGGGAAGGTGGCTGGGATGCTAGAGTAGCAACCTCTCAGAGCTGCTGGAAGCAGGGGGATGGGGCCTGTTTTCAAATAAATAAAACAACTGGAGCTTTCTGAGAAGGAAGCCAAGTGCTGGAAGGGGAAGCCCATCTTCTCTATTAAGTCCTTCCTGATTTCCCTGGCCCAGGGTCCTGGCATTTAGAGATAAAAGGGATTGTTGTTGTTGAGGCGTGTCAGGTGCTATTATTATTATCCCCATTACACCAATGAGGAAAATAAGGCTCACACAGGTTACATGATCCTATTTGAGGTTTTCTTGGCAAAGATGCTGGGGTGGTTTGCCATTTCCTCCTCTAACTCATTTTACAGTGAGGAAACTGAGGCAGACAGGGTTAAATGACCTGACCAGGGTCACACAACTATTAAGTGCCTGAGGACAGATTTGAATTGTGGTCTTCCTGACTCCAGGCCTGGTTCTATCCACTGGGCCACCTAACAAACTTAGTTGAGACCTTCTTTCCTCTCCAAACTCCAGCCCCAGCACCGCTAACATGGCTAAACAAACCAAGAAGGTCATAATTGTTGGTAAATATGGAACACATTATGGTGCATTCCTCAGAAAAATGGTAAAGAAAAGTGAACTTAGCCAGCATGCCAAGTATACCTGCTCCTTCTGTGGCAAGACCAAAATGAAGAGATGGGTTGTGGGTATCTGGCATTGTGGATCCTGTATGAAAACAGTAGCTGGTGGTGCATGGACCTACAGTACTGCCTCTGCAGGCACAGTCAGATCTGCCATCAGAAGGTTGAAGGAATTGAAAGACCAGTAAAATCTTCTTACCAAATATCTGTAGCCCATAGTCCAACAATAAATGGGTTAATTTATGGAATAAAAATCACTTTGGTTCTTAAAAAAAAAAACAACTTAGTTGAGTTTGTACTTCTATTCCTCTCAGCAGAATGTAAACTACAGGGGATTTGGTTTGTTTTATGCTTAACACAGTGACTGGCACATAGAAGGCACCATTATAAACCTTAACTGTTATTATTACTTTGATTTCTATGCTTACATTAGCCTCTGGTCTCTCCCATGGTGTCTTTGGGAGTCCCAAATGTGTCTACTCTACCACCCAGAAGTTAAATGAATATCTGTGGGACAGATTGTTGAAAAAAGAAAGAGGAAACAAAAGAGGCTGTGGCTACTGGAAACCACTGGTGGCCTGTACCCTGGTAGTTTGACAGACCTTGTACAGAGAGGTCATTTCAGTCTGCCCCGATTTCCCAGTTTTAGGAGCCACTGGTTTGTGTGGTAGGCATTTGAATCATGCTCTTTCAGTCCTTGGGTCTGACTGCAGGACAAAGTGACTCCAGAGCTGACCTCAGGAATAGGGCAAGAGAATGAGGCTCTGTCTTTAGATGTGGTTTCTGTGTTCTCTGGCAGCAACTTCATTCTCCTGGTTCTCTCTCCATTTACCTTAGTGACTGCAATACAAGCAGTGACTCCTGACTCTTTCCCAAAGCTCTAGACATATTAAGTAGCTCCAGGCAAAAGGGCTGCTCATACATCAGGGTCACCTAGAATGAACACCTCACTCACTCACTGTGGAAAGTCCATGGAATTTCTTGATATTCCCTGGGGAAACCTCATATATTCACATGGGCAGCCACAGGAAGTAGGGCACCTTGTCCTCTCTTGCACTACTGTCAGAAAAGTATAGCAGGGAAAACATTTTTTTTTAAATTAAATTGCTTTTACACATTTTCTCACAAAGTTATCTCAAACAATTGCTATCAGACAGCATACTAACATCACAGGTACAGCAAGGTCTAATCACATAGTTTGCATTTATAGGATCCTTAATCTATCATCAAAAGAGACCTTACAGGTCATCTAGTCCAACCCCCTCATCTTACAGATCAGGAAACTGAGGTCCAAGGAGGTTATGGGATTGGACCGAGGTCACACAAATACTAAGTATTAGAAGTGAGATTTAACCTCAAATTCTCTGGCTCCAGGGGTAGTATACTGTACCATGCTTTGTTGTTCAGTCTTTTAAAACCTGTCTGATTCTCTGTGACCCCATTTGGGATTTTCTTGGGAAAGATACTGGAATGATTAATCATTTCCTTCTCTTATCACCTGACAAAATGGATCCACTGGATCCCCTGGAGAAGGAAATAGCAAATCACTCCAATATCTTTGCCAAGAAACCCCAAATGGGGTCACAAATGATGGGACAGGACTGAAATGGCTGAACAACAACTTACATGACCACAGACAGTAAGTGTCAATCAAGTCTCTGAGCCCCATTACCTCTATAAAAGAGGACTCACAATTCCTGGTGTATCTACCTCACACAGTTGTTGTGAGGATAAATATGAAAGAACACATGACGTGCTTTGTCAACCCCAATGGGGCATCTAAATGTCAACTCGTATTTTTTTTAAAGATGAGGAAAATGAGAACCAGAGGAGTGAAGTGAGTCTTAAGTAAAAAACAGAGAGAAGCAGATGGTCCCACCACACAGTAGCTGCCATCCCCAGCCCTACAGAATCCCACAGGTGAATTCTGCTTTATATTTTCGGGTCACTCCTTTCAACCAAGACCTGTCATAGGCCAGGTATCATCCTTTTTATTTTGCAAATGGGGACGCTGAGCTGGGAGAGAATGACAGTAGTCGAGGAATAGCAAGGAGTACAATCACTGGCTCCCCAGCGTCCATGGAGGCAGATGAAGAGAGACAGGGTGGTTCTGTCCATCTCAGGATGAAATTGGCACAAGAGGAGAATATTTCAGGGTAGAGAGGTCAGCTTTCAGTTGGCTGCTTTCAGATTTCCCAATGTCTTCTCAGACCAAGCATACTAGGAAGTATCCTGGGGGTCTGTGGTGACTAAAACATCACAGTGATTAAGTGGCCTAATGAAGAGTGCTGGACTTAGCATTAAGAAGATCTAAGGTCAAATTCTGCCTCCATCTCATATCAACTGGATGACCCTAGGTAAGTCACTTAATCTCTCTCTGTCTCAATAAGAGGGGGTTAATAATAGCACTCACCTCCCAGAGTTGTTATAAGGATCAAATGATGTAACACGTGTAAAGAGCTTTGCAAAGCTTTAAGCACTATATGCATGCACACCCCACACACAGATATACACACGTGCATACAATCCTTGCTCCAAGGGAAACTTTACTACCTTTAAACACCCTCTCTTCCCTTTACTTTAGCCTGCGAGAGAGTTTGGGATCACACACTTGGCATCCCTGCCTTGGCAAGCTATACCATATGGCCAACATGAAGGGTCATCGCTTCCACAGACAATGCCCAGTCCTAATCACTTCCTCGGAGCTGTTTTTCTCAGCTCGGAGGTTAAAGCCCCTATCAAGCTCAGAGGTTAAAGCCCCTATCGCTTCTCTTGCTGGCTGCTGGCTCAACCTTCCCAATCCACCATGGTGAGCCAGATTCAGTGATGGGTGCCTGACCATTACAAAACAAAAATTCAAAGAAACATCATTGGCTGGAAGGAGTGTCCCTAGCCTCCTAGATTCACCAAATATTAGAGGTGGAAAGGATATTGGAGGTCACTTAATCTGAGTCCTTCCTTTCTTGGAGAGGTAAAGGTGAATTGCATGGTCCCTGGCATTTACTGTATGACTAAGTCAGGATTAGAATTCAGGTCTTCTGATTCCTGGTCCAGCATTCAGCCCACTGCACCATACCTATGACCCTGCAGCAACTCTTAATGTGTTTTCTCATTGTCTTGGAGTTTCAAATTTCCAGAATCACATAACCGAAGAGTATCAGCTGAGAGAGACCTTACGGAGATCATCAGGTTCAGTGCCTTAATTTTGTCAATAAGGAAATTAATGCCTAGAGAGGGTGAGTCCTTTGACCAAGGTCACACAGCAAATCAGCTACAGATCTGGGGCCCTAATCCTGGTCTCTTGATTTCTGCCTAGCGCAGGGCTCTTTACATCAACTCCCAAGTCTCCATCTACCTCTGTTACAAACAGGAAGGGTCAGGGTGATTATTTATTTCTAATCCTTTTCATTTGAGGATTTGTTCTCCTTGATCTCCCCTATGCTCCTGAAACAGTGAAGTCTAGACCATGCTCAGGGGCTTCGATCCAGAGATAGAGGGAGCAAAAGGAGAGAGAGAGAGTTTTAGGTTAACGTCTCCCTGTGTTGGCTCCTGGGCAGATTTATCTTTCAGATGTGCCTAGCATCCCAAGTTGATAACAAGGGGACAGAGTCCCTGGGCTGCATTCCCAATTAGCTGCATATCTAGATCAGAGGCCTACACCCTTTGAAGCACAGAATGCTGATAGAGACGGACAAGGAAAATGTCCATCCCCAGCTCACACCAAAGCCCCTACAGTGTCTGGCATCAGACACACTGTGCACAGGTGTGAAAGGACAGAAGGTGCTCAAGACAAGTAGAGGATGCCATTTCTGGCCTTGAGGAGGCTATAATTTAATGTCAAGGACAGAAGAAATAGACATGAGATTGTAAATAATGAGGATAAAATAAAACATGTATACGATCAATCATCGCCAGTCATACTTTTAATGTCTGTGTATGTTGAGGTGTTTCCCCAACTGAAGCAGATGAAATGTAGGGAAGTTTAAACTTACAGAGCTGAAAAATTAACAGTTATTATTCAAAAGTATTAATGATAAGGTTCTTCTAGTATTATTGTGTGTGTGAGTGTGTGAGTGTGTGTGTGTGTGTGTGTGTGTGTGTGTGTGTATGTTGGTCTGTGAAGGCTGGTGAAGGCTATGGACCCCTTCTCAGGATGTTTTTAAAATGCATAAAACAATATACATATGATTTCAAAGGAAGTTAATTATACTGAAATCTAGTCATGAAAATATTTTTTATAAAAGGTAATGAATCCCAAGTTAAGAACCCCTGCTCTAAATAATCAGCTCTACTAGTATATTGGAAATAGGATACAATGTTTTTAAGAGATTTATAGATAGACTTTTAGGATTATGTTAAGTAAGACATACCAATATATGAATATTGAATAAATCACTGGCAACTCAAGTTAGGTAGAATACATTTTAAAAGGACTCATGTGTGATGCTGGGTTAAGAGAGCAAGATTTGGAATCAGAAGACCCAGGTTCAAATCTTAGCTTGCCACTTAAATGTTAAGAAAGCCATTTGATTGTTGGGTGAGTTTTCCTAATACATCCAGATATTCTAGACCATACGTCAGGGCTCCCATAGTCATCCAAAAAGAACTGTTGATGTTGTTGAGTTATTTCAGTCCACGTCCCCATTTGGAGTTTTCTTGGCAAAGATACTGAAGTGATTTGGCATTTCCTTCTCCAGATCATTTTACAGAAGAAGAACTGAGGGAATGGGATTAAGTGATTTACCCAGGGTCTCACAGATAGTAAATGTCTGAGGATACATTTGAACTCAGGTTCTCCTGACTCCAGGGACAGTGTTCTATCCACTTCATCACCTAGCTGCCCCTCCAAAAAAAAAAATCAAGGTCTAAGTAACATGGAAATCTTGACATCTTCCCCACAGCTGGCTCCTTCTGACTATCAGGACACCTATGTGGACCTGGACCTCTAGAAACCAAGTTCTCCATTAAGGAATTAATATACTTGTTTTGGGGCCTCCATTTGGGACCTGAACTGCCCTCCAAGATAGTTGAGTGAGAGAAAACTCACTTCAACCTACTATGTCCAGTCACTTCAGACCATGTACCACAACCATCTAGCAGGACATGGCCAAACCAGCACTAATATCCTTCCCTACCTCTCTCCCTCTTCCTCTACCTCTTTTTCTTTGTTAGGGAAAATTAATCAAATCAAGATTACCATTACAGTTCCTGCAACTGCCTAGCAAGGAACCTGGGATTCATAAACTTAGTTTTTAAAAAACATTGTGATAACTTTATTTCATTATAATGGGTTTCTTCTATAATCCTCTAACTTTATTTTATACAGTTAAAAACATGATTCTGGGTAGGGGTCCACAGGTTTCACCAGATGGTCAAAGGGATCCATGACATGAAAAAGGTTAAGAACCTCTGACCTAGAAAATCACGACTTCCCTTAGATACCACTTCCTTACAGGTGCTGTATCCCAATAAGCTTCTTGAGGGCAAGTAAAGGTTTGCATGTAGTATAGTCTTAATAAGTGATTGCTGATTGACCGGTGGATTAATTCACTATTCTGGACCTCAGTTTCTTCATCTGTAAAATTAGGTGGCTGGACTAGAGATAGCTTCTGAGATCCATTCCACCTTATAAATCTATGGTCCTATAATCACAATGATTATGAAGAAATAGGTAGTAAATAGCATTATGAAGAAGTAACAGATCATAGTCTCAACCTGAAAGGCTGAGGATTGGAAAAGAAGACTTGGACCCCAAATAAGCCATGAGCTCCCTGGCAAGGAGAACGGGCAAGGAAAATGTAAGAGAATGGGACTGGGGCTGGGGCTGGGACTGGGACTGGGACTGTGGCTGGGGCTGGGGC
>CM053581.1:179968943-180011735 GCA_028627135.1 Pseudochirops cupreus | reverse complement strand
GGCTTGGGTCAGCCTATTTTGAAACAGTAGAATGACAGTGTTAGAGAGATGAGGAAGCTGGTACTACTCTCTTATTGCCCCAGGACAGGATGTCCTGCTGAAGTCCCTTCTCCCTGTTTATGAATTCCAACCTTACACTTTGGAAACCCATTTTGGTATCACAAGTACTAGAAATATAGCTACCCAATTGTATCCTCTGCATGTATCCACCCCCTCCAGAACCCTCTGGAAGACCCCATGTCCTCTATTGTCTGACAGGACTATTGCAACATACCAGGTAAAGGACTATAAGGCTCTTTCCTAGTGAAAAGTATTTATCTTCAAAGATCAGCGTTTTTTGGTTTTTTTTTTTAGTATAATTATCCCTTCATGCTCCTACTACTAAGCCTTTTGTAGTAAAAGGCTATTGTAAAATGATGGACTCTTTGTACTGTCAGACACCAGAGCCCCCAGGAAGATTTTGACGGACTAAGTGGTAAAATAATACACCATTTATTTTATCAAACAATTGCATTATAGTTACAAATTCAATGCCCTGCTCTTTTATAATAAATATTCTTAATAGAGTATTTTTCTTAAAACACCAGAGCCTGGTTCATATTCAAGGAAAGTCAGTCCTTCTTGCTTCACATCCATTATTATTATTATTAATATTATTATTAATTATTATTATTACATATAATTTTCCACCACCATTCTATACATTTATTAAAGGTCTAGGACTCACTGCCAGGAGAGCTACAAATATCTGGTCTTCAAGAGTATGAAAGTCTAATAGGAATGATAACATCTCCATGGATAAACTGTAGACCACTTCTCTCCCTTGATTTCTGAGATACTCTTCTCACACAGTTTCCTTAATATCTATCCCAGTGCTTCCTCTTAAGTCTCCTTTGTTCATTCCAGATTCTTCTCTCCCTGTTAACTTTATGTCTCTGTAGACTCTATGATTAGACCTTCTCTATTTCCTTCTCTACATTCCTCTTAGAGATCTCAATTATTCCTCTGGATTTGGTTATTAATTTTTCTAAAGACAACTTCTAAAATTGTATCTGGTCTGTAATCTCTCCGCTAAAGTCTAGGCCCATATCTCCAAATGCCTGCTGGACATCTCTATCCGTTGCTACTACAAACTTGGTCTCCAGATTCGAAGTCCAAAATGCAAACATTCTCCTCCTTCCAAACCTCCTCATCCACAGCTCCCTATTTCTGCTACGTACCGCCATCCATCCAGGCTTGAAACCTTAGTTTTCTCCCTCACATCCAACCAGTGGCCAAGTCCCAGTTGGACTACTTTGGCAATATCTCTCTCTTACACTCACATAACAAGCACCTAGTTCAGGTCCTCATTACCTCTTCCCTGAAAACACCCTTCCTCTAGTCTGTCTGCTTCCCAACCCATCCTTCATTGAGCTGCCAAACTAATCTTCCTAATGCAGCCTTATGACCACGACATTCTCTTGCTCAAAAGACTTCAGCAGCTCCCTACTGCCTGTAGAAGTAAACACAAGCTTTTTTAATTTTTTTTAAATTTTTTTTGAAGTGGGGAAGGCAAGGTAATTGGGATTAAGTGACTTGCCCAAGGTCGCACAGCTAGTAAGTGTTAAGTGTCTGAGGCTGGATTTCAACTCAGGTCCTTCTGACTCCAGAACTGGTGTTCTATTCACTACACCACCTAGTTACCCCTACAAACTTATTTAAAAGACCTCCTATATTCTGGCTCCAACCTACTCTTTTAATTCTTATTTTATTCTACTAACTTTGATACATTCTGTATTCCAACAGACCTGGACTCCTGGTTGTGTTGGATTACCTATTCCCCAACCACCAGCCTCTGTGTGTTTGTGCAGCATTTTCCCTATAGCTGGCATGAAATGCTGACAATTTGCATCTTCTTACAAGACCCAACTCAGGTGCCACTTATTTCTTCCTTATTAACCCTTCCCGGATCCTATCATGTGAAAGTGATCTCTCCCTCCACCAACACCTTTTGTCTCGATTTCCTCTTTGTCCATACCATGTATTTTATCTATCTGCATAAATGTCTTAGCCTCTATGGGACTATAAGCTCTCTGAGGACATGGACTGTGTTGTTTTTCATATTTGTATCACGAGGCCTATCACAGATGTCTTGGACATAGTAAGTACTTAGTAAATAGTTGTTGAATTGAATAATACAAATTAGAATATGCTAAGTAGATGAGAAAAGTAGTGTATGATGAACTAAACCTCAAAGAAAGGCATGGGGAGTTTAGGGGTGAGGAGAGCAGAGGAGAAGATATTCCAGGTATGTGGATACAAGATAGACAATGGTGTGTGTGTGTGTGTGTGTGTGTGTGTGTGTGTGTGTATGTGTGTGGTGTGTGTGTGTGATATGTGGGGTGTGGGATGTGTGTGTGTGTGTGTGTGTGTGTGTGTGTGTGTAGTGTGTGTGTGTGTGTGTGTGTGTGTGTGTGTGTGTGGTAGGGATTCTGGGTAGGTTGTGTTAAGAAGAGCTATTTGAATAATGGAAGAAAATGATAAATCATACTTAGATAATTCTTTAGGCTTCACAAAGGGTCTTTCCTCAGGAAAAAAACTGTGTGAGGCAGTGCTAGTGTTATTATTCCCATTTTATAGATGAAGAAAGGAGGCTCAAGGAGGGATAGAGTGACTTGTCTATGGGGTCACAATTAATATATTTAAAGAGAAGATTTAGCAAGAGTATGGATAAGTAAGTTTGTCTTAGAAAATACAAACTCACAGCTTAGAGGAACAGGGGGTAATCTGAGAGATGAGTTAACTTGGAGCTGCCTAATGAAGGATTTTGAACCAAGAAGTCAGAAAAAGAGGGCTTAATTGTAATTTTCATCACTTCTATTACTCTTAATTTCCCATGAGGCACTCTTGGAAAATTCCAATCTCTTAGCCATATTATGAATGGAATCAGAGGAAGCAATGAAGGTGAGGATAGAGAGGAAGAGGGGATCTATAAGAATTCCATTTCTCTTATCACTAGATTTGAGAGCAAAGGGTGAAATTTGCAGAGGCAGATTTAGATTGGCATAAGGAAAATTTTCCTAAGAATTGGTGCAAATACATGCAAAAGTAGAATGCCATACCTCAAGTGGTAATGGATTCCACATTACTCAAAGTCTTCAGTCAATGGCTAGATGACCACCTGTTGGGATATCACCCAATAAAGGTAATTCTTGTTCAGGTGCACATTGAATGAGATGGCCCTCGAGATTCCTTAGAAATCTGAGATTCAGTTCTTTCTATTGGACAGACAGATAGAAATATCATTCCTCCCTATGCACCAAGATTTTTGTTCTCTATCCATAGTTTAGGTATACATGAACAATATGCATATATATAATCTAATATATGATATATATATGTATTGTGGATGTGTCTACATATGTACACACACATATCAGTGGAAAGAGTATAAACACTCATTGATTCTTAAAGAACTGAAGGAAATACATAACAACAGCATTGGAAATTCTTAACTTCTAAAGGTCCAGGTATAACTTGGGAAATTTTCTCATTGTTTTGACACATGGCCTCCATCCGGGAAATTGCTTTTGTATGATATCATTTAGTTATGCTTAGATATACACAGTTCACAATATTATATAAGAAAATTTTATTAAAAGGAAAATGGAATCTAAGCACAGACCCTTGACTGAGAGACCATTAAAGCCAAAGATATATGTAAATTACTAGAGTTGCAGTCCCAGATAAAAAAGCTCTTTTGATGGACTGCCCCTCTCCACCCACCACCCAACATCCTTTCCTGGACCATTACATCTTACTAGTTGAAAGGAGGATGGCATTTTCATATTTCGTCCTTTTTTTTCTCTGATTTTCTGTCATTGCACACAGTGCTCTGAGATCGATAGCATAGTTATCAGGTCTATCAGGTCCTCAGGCAAAGTGAAGATGAATCTCAAGTGTTCTCTACTTTTTCTTTTCTATACTATTTCCTCATGCAAGATGAGGGCAGATCTTCCTGTATTCTTTCTCTCACCTAGTTGCCAATATTTTCCTCTTTGTTGCTTCCCCCCTTTGTCTCTCCTCCAGGCCACACCAGTTACCAGTTATAACCATGTCCATGCATGTCCCTTCACTCAAGCATACTTTATTCTTCAGTTATTCAAAGGGAGCAAGGGAAAATATTCTAGCATTTACTGTATTTCTCCTTCTGAAACAAAAAAAAATTGTGACCCCTAAAAATTACACTAGTATAAAGCCTCCTTCCTTCTAGCCTTGCCCCCCCCGCAAAAAAAGAGAACACGTTCTACTTTTGTAGTAGTTTTCTCTTGATCTAAGCGCCCAACACATTATGGAGGGCCTTCATAAATACTGATTCACAGGCCTTCAAAGGCACTAATTCCCTTGGTATAATTTGCATGGAGTCTCTATGATTCCATGGCGTAATACTGAAGTAATGACTTAATCTCTGCCATTTTCACGTTAGTTGTTTGGCTGCTGGTGATCTAGTATCAATTTTATGGTGATCGTGTCCCATGTTTTTCCTATCAGCACAACTTGGAAGTCATCATCTTATATTTGAGCCCACTGCCAGTCATCCTCATTGACCCTCAACCTAGCTTAACACAAGGAATATAATTTGGAAGACTGATTCAGAATTATGGAATTTATTTACTTTATTGATGACATACTTTCCAGGGGACGCCCCAAGCTTTTTATTTTCCTATGTCAGAAACCCTGCTCCATTTGAATTTCTAGATTGACTTTGCTCTCTTCATGCCCCTCACAGCCCTAATCCTGATTTACTGGACTTAAAAACCATGCCTCTGCTGCTATCTCATTCTGGAACTTCTCTGAGATCTTGGGATCTCCTTGACATGGAACATCCAACCACTCCTATATCCTTCTTATTCTGTAATATTCCTCTTAAGACCTGTCGCTTTCTCCCATTGATGAGTACTTCCTGGGGCCTCCATTTTGAGGAGGGTCCCAGAGCAGCCAGACTCTATTCTCTTCCTGGCCCTGCTTCTGAACATCAAAAATAAAGTCCATGTGCAGGGTACCTTCACCGTTGCTCCATCTCCTGCTCCCATTAGAATGTAAGCTCCTTGAAAGCAGGGATTGTCCTATCCCTTAGTAGGCTATGATACAAAGTGAGCACTTAATAGACTTCTCCTTCCTTCCTTCTTTCACAGAAATCATCTTGAGTTTTGACACATAAGGCCTACTAGACAGGGCCATCTGTCAATGCTTCTCTTTGACTCATACAATTAACTCATAGTTGGTTAGGAGAACCATTCACCTCTGCCTAATGGCTGATGCTAGTTAGATTATAAATCAATGAACTGATGTCCAACTATACCTGAACTAAAGACATAGAGCCTAGAAAACAGAAGACCTGGATGGGAGGAGGTTAGGGGGAAATGATAGCTACCTTCAGAACATAGCAGATCCTTAAAAAATCTTTGTTGATTACTGATATCTACAGCAGAAAGAATAGGCTTATTATGTTTGGTCCCAAAGGGCAAAGCCAGGAACAACAGATTGAAGTAACAAAGAGGTAAATCCAGGCTTGGAATAAACTCCAAACAATTTTAGGACTATCCACAAATGGAATAAGCTGCCTCTGAAAATGGAGGGTTCCCTCTCACTAAAGGTCTTTAAGCAAAGTCTATGTACCCACTTGTCAAATCCAACATAAAGGGGCATCTGATTCAAAAACAGACTGGACTAGATGGCTTCAGAGGTCCCTCCCATAGGGATGCTATGATTCAGTATTCTTTACCAGGGAACGGATGACTGCCTTCATCTCTGTGACATTAACTCTCCTTAGTTCCAGCAGAAGTGACAAATCTACAGGAGTTCAATCTCCAATCAATCAAGGAGTATTTATTAAGTAACTGCTGTGTGCCAGGCCTTGTGGTGAGCAAAGGGGATACAAAGACTAAATGAAATAGTCCCTGCCCTCAAGGATCTTACATTCTGTTGAAGAAAAAAATCTGCACAAGTATATATGAAAATATGCAAAGTGAATTATTTTGGGGATGGTCATTATCACTTAGGGCAGTGGTTCTCAACCTTCCTAATGCCACGACCCTTTAACACAGTTCCTCATGTTGTGGTGACTCCCCAACCATAAAATTATTTTTGTTGCTACTTCATAACTGTAATTTTGCTACTGTTATGAATCGTAATGTAAATATCTGATATGCAGGATATATTTAAATTGAACATAACCCACAGGTTGAGAACCGCTGAACTAGGGGGATCATGTCAAAGATTTCACTTGAATCAAACTCTGAAGTCTAGTCAAAAGTATTTATTTTGCACCTACAATGTGCCGGGCACCAGGGTTATAAAGAAAGGGGGAAACACAGTCCCTGCTCTCAAAGAAATCAAAGTCTAATGAAAGAGACAACATGAAAACAACCATGTACAAATGAAGTATATATAGGATAAATTGAAAATAATCAACAGACAGAAGGCACTAAGATAAAGAAGGACTGAGAAAAGACTCTTGCAGAAGCTGGGATTTTAGCTAGATTCAAAGAAAGGCAAGGAAGCCGAGAGGTGGAGATGAGGAGGGAGAGAGTCCCAGACATGAGGGACAGCTGGTAAAAATGCCCAGGCAGGAGATGAAGAGTCTTGTTCAAAGAACAGTGACACTGGGCTGCGGAATATGAGGGGGAGGGCAAAGAGTAAGAGGACTGGAAAGGTAGGGAGGGGCCTGGCCTTGCTATTTAATGCAATACCTGCCCTCATCTTTGTGTGTGGCTGGACACAGGGGTCAGTGCCAGAGATCACCAGCTAGTGTGAAGGACCTTAGAAACTCTCTATATCGCTCAAGTGATTATCCAGTGGCCCCAGATACTGATGCATTCTAACAGATGGGTTTTCCATTTTTAACATATGTGACATATCAAATACAGAGCCCCAGAAGCTCCTTAGCAGTTAGTTATCTTTGTTTCTCTGTGTCTGAAACCTGATGCTTCTGCAGCATTCTCATAGTAGATGCCAGCCAGTGTTCACATTGCTCCTTTCTTTCTAAGTCTGTTGCCTTAGAAGAATAATGCCAAGTTCCCATATGGCATCAACTGTGAGCACACTT
Organism: Pseudochirops cupreus; assembly: GCA_028627135.1. Classification (NCBI taxonomy): domain Eukaryota; kingdom Metazoa; phylum Chordata; class Mammalia; order Diprotodontia; family Pseudocheiridae; genus Pseudochirops; species Pseudochirops cupreus. The sequence goes on along the minus strand of CM053581.1, from coordinate 180,004,648 downwards.
ATAATATTGATCACAGAGCCTGGCCTTGGTCCTGGGTTCGTATTTTTGGTGACATGGTTATTTTCAGAGCTGGAGGAGCAGTCTTCAACTCCAACAATTTTGCAAAAGAGATAGAGACTGGACATGTGATTTCATTAGTATAGAGAACTCTTGGGTGAGTAAACTATGTCCATCAAAACATATTCTAGTCTCTACATCTTAGAGTCTTAGAGCACCAAGTCTCTTAGAGCACCAAGTCTAGAGCACCAAGAAATTAAGTGGCCCAGGTCTCACATCCAGTATGTGTCAGAGGAGGGTTTGAAGCCAGGCTGGCCTGGCTCCAAGACTGGCTCTCTATCCATCATGTCATGTCAGCGCTCTTGGGTTGGTTTGTTTGTTTTTTTAAATATCTGATACAATACTGCCTTCTTTTGCCAGTTCTATTCTATGCTCAGATTCTGAGGTAGCACATTTTCTAATTTTCACATTTCTCCTCTATCTCCAGGTATTTCTCTATAGGGAATTTGCAAAACCATGATACCTCAAAAAACTACCACAGAGGAACCTGGTACTTCCTCCTGACACTTTCCACCAATGCCACATCTGCCCAGGGAAGCCAAAGCAGCCTGCAGAGTCTTTTCAATAGTGTTCTCATGACAAGTCAGTACTATTGCCACAGTAAAGACTGTTGTGTGGGTCTGCATTCACCCCAGAGCACCAGAACTTTAGCAGCCAGGAAGTCATTTCTTTAGCTCACACTGACAACACAGTGGTCTAAGACCCACTAGTTCTATGCCTTGTCTCTGTACTTGCAAGAGGTGCTCTCCAAGCTTTGATACTGCAAATGCATGAGATACACATTTCAATGGATACTTCCAGATAATCCCTAAAATATAACCATGAACCAGAGATCCTTTTGACAACAGGAGCTCTACTTATGTCTTGCCCTTTTATCTTTCTGAATTATTATTATTCTCTGGATTCAGGGTGATGAAGATTTGGGGACAGAGACTGACAAATCAGATTCTAATAGTTTAGGCACATGGGAGAGGATAATTACCTTTCCTTCATTGAGAATCTAAGGTAGGAAGCATTTGCAATAGACAAAAAGTCGTGCAATGGGATAGAGGGGTATGATGGCTGTAGGTGGCAGAGACTAGAGTTGGAATCAGGAAGATCAGAGTCCAAATCCTACCTCGGACATTGGGACCCTCGGCTAGTCACTTGACCATTTCCTGCTTCAGTTTCCTCATCTATAAAATGGAGAGAATAATAGGACTTGCCTCACAGGGTGATTGTGAGAATTGAGATAATAAATCTAAAGTACTTCACAAATCTTAAAGTACTATTAAACATATGCAATTAGCTATTATGATGATGATCTGGTTAGCAGCCTCTTTCTTGTCCCTTGAGGGTCAGACTGCCTGAATGAAAGTGATAGGGCACAAGGAACCACTGCCCTGGATGTTGGTCTTCTAGTCTTCCATGAGATAAATAAGAGCGTGCAGGAATGTAGCTTCTGGAGATGGTGATAAAGAGGCAGCCTATAATACTGAAGCAGAGAGACTAGATCGAGTAGGAGGAGAGAACATCATGAGTTCCAACCCTGACAACTGTTGTGACTCCTGTCAGGTTTGTGAGATTAACGAGAAAATTGGTTTCTCTCACCATTCTTCCCTCTGCATTCCCCCTAGAGTAGGTAATACCAGAACAGATCCCTGGGCACACCCTCTTCAGGAGCTGGAGGTGTGGGTAGTATGGAAATTTCCCCACCACCCCTCCCAAAGATCTAGGAGGGTAAGGAGGGGGAGGTTTAGGAGATGGGTAGAGGAGATGGCTCCCTGGAGAAGCAAGTGACCTATATCCTCCCAATTCACTAATTACAATAAATGATATGATCACAGCATGTCAAGTCTATAAATCTATGGATTCAGGGATGAGGTGAGAGTGACAGAAACAACAGGTTTAGTGATAAGAGGCGCAGTATAGGTATCTACAGACTGAGTGCCTTCTGATAGCCAACAGGGATACAATGGTATTTTAGGAAGCCTACACCATATATGTGGCAGAGAGATTCCAAAGAGATCAATGAGTTCCCACCTAGTGGGCATCCAAATACTGCACTGTCTTGCTTTCAAGATAGTTACACACTGCAGACTTAGGAAGGTCGCATTCAAGTCATACAACTGAGAAGCACCTCAGAAGGTAGCCCAGGGCTTACAGGAGACACAATAGGAACAATTCAGGTTCACTTTGAGGGATCTGATCACTTTCTTGACTTATAATCCCCCTACCAGGAAACCTAGAAAAATGTATACATGATGTTGTTATTCAGTCATTTTCAGTTGGGTCTGACGACTAGTGACCCCATCTGGGGTTTTCTTGGCAAAGACACTGGAGTTGTTGGCCATTTCCACCTCCACACACATATAAGTAAACACACAGCTCATAATATTGTGGCAGAAAGATTAGTACAAGAAAGTAATCAAAACGAGACACCTGAGTAAGCGACCATTCATTCAAAATAATATTTAAATCCTCAGAGTTCAAGTCCCCATAGGAAAGCACCTCCAGGAGAGGCGCCCCGCCTCTCACCCCAACAGTCCTACTCTTACCTCTTCTCCTACCAATCTTGGGCAAAGGTACTAGATTGGTTTTATGGGATTTTTATCTCTTTCTCTCAAATTTTCTGGTATTTTGAGGAACATGCACAACTACAAGGTCCACCAGTTTCTTACACATACACAATTTCTAGTTCTTTGGTGCCTTCTCCCCAAGCAATATGAAGGTAAAATCTACAGTCTTCCTCTTCAGTCTCTGCTATTAATCTTTCTTCTTGACAGTTTTTCCCTTTCTCTTCTTCAGTATGTACCAGTTACCAACCTTACCCATGACCATAAATGCCTTCCGTTGGGCACACTCTATCCTGCCAGTTACTCAAACAGGAGAGGAAAGGGAAAGGGGGGAAAGATCTCGGTATTTGTTATATTTATGAAGTCCATATATGTGTGTCTGTGTATACATGCATATAAATACACTTACATATTACATATATGAATATATACACATACAGTGGAGTACATGTGTGTGCATAGGCATATATGTACAGATGTGAGCATATATACATCTCTATGTGTATATGTACATACACACATATATATGAACAAGTACATCAGTACCTGCATATGTACATGTACCAATACATACATACAAATGGGGAGGACAGAATATGAGACAAATTCAGTCATTAGCTTGGGCAGATGTATTTCTATCTAGGAGTCAACAGAGCCTTGAATATCCTTAAGATGGAGTTAAATGCCCTTCCTTGTTCTGCCTACGGGGCTGGATGTGCATCTCTCAGCAATGATTACTTGGCTCCCCAGGTGTCTCTCCACCACATATACTCACAGCATCTGGCCCTGGCAAGAGGACAGAAAATCCTCCTCAAGCCACAGTGAGGAGGGAAATGAGAAAGGAGAGTGTCACCAGGCTAGGTGAAGCCAGTTGTCTGCCTGACAGGTTTCTTCAGTGCATATGTAATCATCCCAGTGGGGAGGTAGGCTGTCTTGCTGGGAAGATCATAGGATGTGCCTAGGCATGGGCCCACCCTCACTCTCTCAGCCCTCCCTGTTTTCCTGGACAGCCAAGATGAGGAGGATGCCTAGAGGGCCAGGCTGTTCACTCATTTCACATTGTATAGTATCTGGCCCCACACTTTCCATTTCAAGTAGACTTCATATGCATACTGTGCCCTTCAGGAACACAGCAATTCATTATTTTCTAATCATTGCAAAGCTCCACAGAATAAAGCCCTCTCATATCCTAGAGTCTCCTGTTATCACAACTATCACCAAAGTTGAGGGCTGCAAAGAAGAGCCAAGGTCCCAACCTGTGCCTCCCCTCCCCACCCCACCCCTCACACATACCTCACTCTCCAGGACTGTCAATTGTAAGTAGAAAGAGAATCACTTAAGAAAGAGAGTGAAGCCAATGCTACAATAGAATCACTAGCTAGAGCTCTCCCCAACAGCCTCTAAATCCAAGGGAGGTTTCAGTGTTGGCATTCCAAGCAGGCAAAAGGCAGGTGCCAAACTTGGATGCTGACCCCTTTGAAAGCATCTGATGAAGTGGCTGGTTCAATGTCACAGGGCTCCAGAATGGAGTAGGTAACAGTTTGTTTCTAAATGAGTGAAGTTTTATTCTGAGTCATCTTTCCCTCTGCCACTTGAATTACTGGCTTCTTGTGGTACGAGGAGGCTTTAGATACTAACTCCATACTGGCTCAGGAGGTAGCTAAGACGTCTCTTTCTCCCAAGTGGAGAGATCAGGTCCTGGTCTCTGAGTCAATTCCATGGAGTGAAGAGAGTGGAGATCCTGGTTACTGTCACACAAGAAATACGCAATGGAGAAAGAAGCACTGGACATGGAACAAGATTTGTTTAAATTCTGGCCCTGCAATCTCTGTGACCTTGGGCAAAGTATTGCACCCGTTCTCTGGTTCAGTTTCCTCCTTTGTAAAATTGAAAGGTTGCATCAGATGTAAGTTGAGTTTTAAAAAAAGAAGCATTCATTATGTCTCTGCTGAGGGCTAGATAGTGTGCTAGGTGCTGGAGATGCAAAAACAAAAACAAAAACGAAACAGCCCCTGCCCTCAGGGAGCTTATATTCTATTGGGACCAAAAATGAAATGATAACTGATAGCACTTCAAAGTTTGCAAAGCATTTTATGTACAGTATCATAGTGGAACACATTCAACTTCCCATCCTTCTACGATTTTTTTTTGGGGGGGGGGACAGAGAACAGACATAGGATACCTATCAACAGAGTAGGGTGCTCCCTATAATTAACTTCCTCCACCGCTGAAGGTTGGCAGCTTCTCTGCAGCATCTGGTCTTTGATGCATAGGGCACTGATACATTACATGACCTTATCCAGGGTCACTGAGTCAGTGTGGGTCAGAGGCAGTAGTTCTCCATCACCAGTCTCCACTGTCTCTCTCATGCCAGGACCACTAAATGCTATTTAGGTTTCTCCTGGACTGCCTGCCATTCTATTTGTCAGGATTCCCCTTCATGTTGATCACAAAATGATGTGGACTCACTGTAATGGTAAGGGAATTTGAAGATCTTCCCTGTCCCTTAATGGGGCTCAAGTGGAACCCAACAAGAGGGGCTTGATTGGGGGGAGGCTTGTTTTTCAGGAAGGCCTACACCTTTTGTTACTTTGTAATCTAGGCAGTGGGTCATGAAGGTTGTGTCCCTGAAGAAGGGTATATATACTCTGAGGTGAGGTTTTGCTTTGGGGCTCGCTGATGGGAAGAGTTATGTGATTTGGCCAAATGAGACTCTGGGTAGCCATTGAGCACCTTGCCTTTGAAAATCCAAATGCTGATGCTTCTCTCTCTGGCAACTAACAATGTATGTATGTAATGGTCAGACAGCTAGAAGCCCTGTCTGTTGGTCTGTTTAATTGTTATTTTCTCTGTCTGTATTTTTTGTCTGCTTGTAATTTCTGAAGTTTAGTGTGCTGACTTTTCCCCTGAACTAAGTGGAAAATGTGTGTGTGTGTGTGTGTGTGTGTGTGTGTGTGTGTGTGTGTGCGTATACACATAAACAGATATATGTGTATATGTGTATGTATATGTGTATATATGTGGATGCATGTTTAATTACAGATTTTTGACCCCTTTAAAGTTGCTTTCCTTTGGTAAAGCAGATCAAATAACCTGTGCTAGCAGCCATCCTGGGTATGCTAGGGTGCTTGCTGTTACATTCACCTCTCTACTTATAATGTTAATGTATTATCTGTTTATTTGTTCAGTTGGGTGATACAGTGGATAGGACCTTAGGTCAGGAATCCTCTGACTTCAGCATTTACTGGCTGTATGACCCTGCACAAGTCACTTAACCTCTATCTGTCTCAATTTATTCAGTTGCATAATAGGAATAATAATAATGGCACCTGCCTCCCAGGGTTGTTGTGAGGACCAAATGAGATAATATTTGTAAGGCGCTTAGCACAATGCCGCACACAGTAGGCGCTTAATAAATACCTGTGCCCCCCTTCCTGATCCCTCGCCCCTTATTACTATACTTCCTTAGTGTAGTGGGAAGTCCTCTGGATATGAAGTCAGAGGACTTTGGGTTCGAATCCCAGTTCTGCCACTATCTACATGACATTAGGTGAAATACATAACCTCTCTGGGATTTAGTTTCCTTTTCTGTAAATTAAAGGACAAATTTGGACAAAATGACTCCTAAGATCCCTTTGAGTCCTAAATTTCTCTGTACTCATCAATACCATCCAGCCCAGACTGGAAGTTCCTTATAGGCAGGGTTTGTGACTATGAGCATGCAAAAAAGTACTTATAATGTCTCCCAAAAGGACAGTGTCTTGCTTAAGGCTGCAAAGGAGTCAACTGGGCAAATACTTCCTTAGACCTTTGGAAAATCACCGAGGAATTCCCAACAAGGTTCAGCTGTTTTGGCCAATCAAGGATAGCTGAAGCCAGACAGGAGGGTGAATTTCCCCTCTGAGCCCTAGTGAGGCAGCTTAGCTCTCATGTTACAAGGGAAAGCACCAGAGAGATAAGTCTTCTGGCTCCAGGCTTCACTGGCCAATATCAGGAATTCATTTTCAGGTCTAGGCCTGGGATATAGTCAAAATAAGCTAAGCCAAGATCTGGGAAATGGATAAGAAAAGAGGCAGACAGGAACTGAGAAAATGAACCCCAGGATTCTTTTTTAATATAGGCTGAGTGAAGCCCTGTCTGGAAGGAGTAGTAATTTAGTAACATCTCCAGATCCTTATAGGCCTTGGGCATATGCAAAAGCACGGGTCTTCCAGGCTGGAATCCTACCCATCCTCCTTTCTGTCTTGTACTTGACCATCTACCCAGAAGAGATCGTTCCCCCAAGTGAGTTCTATCAAGAAGAATTTATCAAAAGCCTTTAAGTATCTGTATATAATACAAATATTAAGTATGCTCCTGGTGCTTTTCGGCTTCCTATACTTTCCAATTATTCTGCATAATTGCTCTTCATGCTGACTCTGGTAAAGAAGAAGCATTATTTTTTGCTTTCCCCCTGGGAAAGGAAAACTGGGGTCATTTGAGGGAAAGAGGACTCATCCAGGCAGGCTGCACAAGTTGGAGAGATCTCAAAAATAACATGCAGAGCTCTGGGGCTACAAAGGAAAACAAAAAATGAAACAATTCCTGCATATCTGCCTACGATACATGCATATTTAAGGTCTTTAGGTGATACTTAACCTGGAGAAGATTGAAACAGTGCATCAACTGATAAAAAATTATTAAACATGTATTAGTCTCAGGCATTGTGCTAGGACCTGGGGTTAGAAAGAGAGTAGTGAAACAGTCCTTGCCTTCAAAGGGTTTATATTCTATTATTCTATTTGGGAGAAACAATAAGAAAACACACACAAAAAATTTTATGTATATATGTACACACACATCAAAAATGAATAGAAGGTAATTTTAGGAATATAGTAGCAGCTGAGGGATACAGGCAGAAGCTGGGGAGAAATGATAGCTGTCCAGGTCTTTAAAAGGCTAACATTGATAAAACAGGGATTATTTTTGTCTTAATTTTCCCCAAAGGACAGAGGAAGTAGCAAAAGTACAAAGTTATAACAAGGAAACTTTAGACTTTTTTTTTCAATTAAATCTTATTTTTTTAAATTAAAAAGTATTTATATTTTCCCCCATTCTATCTTCCCCCTAATGCACGCACACACACACACACACACACACACACACACACACACACACACACAAACACACACATTTCCGCAATGGTTATGTTCAGAAATGAATCCTATGTATTTGGTGCATCACCTCTCTGTCAGGAAGTAGGTACCATTCTTCATCACCTGTCCACTGGAATCATGGTTAGTCATAGGTTTTTGGTTTTTTTTTTAAAGAAAACTTCCTGACAATATCCAAAAGTGCCATGGGCCGCTTTTAGAGATTGTATGGGTTCCTCTTCCGCTGGAGATTTTCAAGTAAAGGCTGGGTGGTGACTTCTGGGGTATACCAGGCCATAATGATCAACAAAGTACCCTCTACCCCTAAGTCTGTGATCCTACTTGAACTCCCCAACTTGACACGGAGGAGATTCTGGGTTTTCTTGGGTTACAACAGCAGAGCACAAATTGTTGGTTTACAGCTCAAAGTTAGAAATGCTTTAAGAATAGGCATAGTGATGAATTGTATGTCTGTCATCTAAGGTCCAGAGGATTAGCCTAGTTATAATTGGAAAGGCTAATCACTAAGTTATTTGCAAAGAGAAAACACTAATAGCTAAAATTTATAGTTCATTTTAAGGTTAGCAAAGTTCTATATTCATATTTTGTCATGTGACTCTCAAAGGTATAGTTGACACAAATAGGTGCAAATATATCATCCCCATTGTACAGATAAGGAAACAGAGGCTCAGAGAGGTTAAGTCACTTGCCCATAGCTACACAGCTAATAAGTGACTTAGACAGGATTTGAACTCCATGTGTTTTTGCCACCAAGGGCAGCACTCCATCCACTACACTATGCTGACTCACAATTCAAGTCATTCTAGGAAACTGAGACCTGCGAAAGACCTTAGTTTAGAAAGACCAAGGCTACCTACTGCATTCTGGGCTATCTTCAGTCATTTTGACCTCTGTCTTGCCACTAAACTCCAGTGACTCTGGAGGAGACAGTGACACTGAGTACTTTGTGCAGCTCTGCCTCACTCAAGTCCAATTCACATGCAAGTCAACACCCTGCCCTGGAGACGTCACTGGTTCTCTTGGAGAGTGAAGAATGAACAATAACAGCCATGGGAGGCTGATCCACTCTCAATGAGGCAGTCTACCTTTGTAGGCCATTTCCCCCAAAGTAGTAACTAGGGGAGGCAAACCTGAGGAGGGAAGAAGCTGAGGGGAAATTATATTTTGGAACAGGCACAGTAGGGACTTTTAAGGAGACAGTAGTGAGTCGGGAGTCTAGTTTGGTGAATTCTCCAGTAAGTCTAAGAAAGGGAGATACCAGACTCTGGATTTCCATACTTGGAAGCATTTGGTTTGAACCTGAAAAAGCCCAGGCTAGAGGAGAAGCAAATCACTTCTAGGATGCTCTGATGGCAGAGTGATATTAAAACTCTTTAAGTGAAAATCTTTCAAGCTCCCAGTGCTCTCTGGAAACCTGAAGAATCACCAGCAAGGCACTTGTTACTCTCTTTAACTAATGCTTTTCTATTTCCTGCAGGGTAAACAACCTGATTCCATTAGATGTCGTAAAAGATTTACCGAGTTCTGCAAGAATCCCTCTTCTCCCAGGCTGAGAGAATAAACTCCAGCAGGGGAAGAAAGCTCAGGGCGAGACCTAAGGGCAAAAATCAGCTGAGATGGACTTGGGCTTCCAGTTGGTGGACATTCAGAATATCCAGGTTCCAAAACAAATACATTTAAGTCAGGAGGCAGAAGTTTAAGAAAATGAAAAAGGAAGAGGAGTCACCAGACCCAAGTTCAAATGCTGGCTCTGTTGCTTACATAACTGTGTGACCTTGGACAAGTCACTTAATCTCTCTTATTCTCAGTTTTCTGGCTTGTAAATGAGGGGGATTGGAATGGATGACTCATTTGCTTCAAAATCAATGATTCTACTGTTGCTCTAAAGAGCAATATGAAAAAAACAAATAAACATAAGCTTAAGTGGAAGACTGTATACCCATTCTTTCTACTGGAGGAAAAGTTTTGGTTCATGCTTACTAGGTCCTCACATAGTCTCAAATAAAGGCTGATGCATTTATCTACTATGCATGGGACTACTCATACTGAAGAGGGGGGCCATTACAGGGAGACTCTAGTCAAATCAAGGACAACTAGGACAGAGTGGAGATGGGAAGGCTCTTCTTCCTTAAGTTCAAATTTTTCCTGAGACACTTACTAGCTGTGTGACCCTGGGCAAGTCACTTAATTCTACTTGCCTCACTTTTCTCATCTGTAAAATACACTAAAGAAGGAAATGACAAAGTACTCCAGTATCTTTGCCAAGAAAACCCCAAATGGGATCATGATGAGTCAGACATGACTGAATGACAATTAGCCAAATCAAGTCAATGTCAAACTAAAATGAGAGAGAGAGAGAGAGAGAGAGAAAGAGAGAGAGAGAGAGAAGGAAAAGGGAGAGAGGGGAGCAGGGGGGAACACTGGAATCAGTGAAGAGAAAAGAGGTTTTCTGCAGTAATGTAGAAAAAGGAAAATCTTAATGAGATAAGAGAGGAATAGATAAAAAAAAAAGAGGTGGGAATTTTCAGAAACAGGAATGGTGCAGAGGGACTGAAAAAAAAAAACTATATATCATACTGGTATCCCCAGGCACTGGGGGAGATTTCAAGAGTTGCACCAGGAAAGCCTTAGCATTGGACCTCTGTGGAATTTTGTCTGGGCAGCACCCACCACACATTCTCTCCAAGAGAACATGTGTGCAATTTTTTGTCATGCATAGTTGAATGGAATGTGTAAACAAGAAGAAATATCAAAGAAATGCAGTGATCTCATTGTCTGGGATGGTTTCTACATGCTGATATTCCTTGTTTTTTGTGAACTAGGACCTGACTCCTTTTCTGGTGTCAGCCTCATCCCTGGCCCCAATCCTACACCTGTTGTAGACTCCAAGTAGATAGTAAAGGGATGAGTGATTGTACTAAATGTGTCCCTCAAAACTCCATCCCCTTACCTCCTCCACTATGGGTCAGTTCTAGGTCTGTACTTAACACTTTCGTTAGCCCTGCTCCTGGCCTTGACTGACTCAGAAGTGATAGGTGGAAAAAACTAAAGACCAAGATTTTGGAGACCTGGATTCAAGTGAAGCTCCAATCTTAGGACAACCAGTCATTTCATGTCTTCAGCTCTCAATTTCCCAATATGTAAAATAAAAGAGGAGATACTTGGTATTTATGGTATGGAGTATTTTGTTCAGTCTGGGCACCATGTCTTAGGAAAGACATTGGCAAGAATATAAGCTCCATGAAGACTCACAGGGACTATGCCATTCTTGTCTCTATATCCTCAGATCCTGGCACAGAGCCTGGCACCTGATAGGTTCTTAAAAATGCTTGTAGAGCTGAACAGACAGGGAGGAGAAGGGAGACGATGCCATACAAGGATCAGTGAAGGACCTAGAGATGTTTAAGCTGAAGAAGAGAAGACTCAGTGGGACATGACAACAGTCTTCAAGAACATGAAGGACCATCGAGCATAGATAGGAAGGAATTGATTTGCTCTTCTTGGTCCCAGTAGAACTAGGAGTAACGGGTAGAAGACAAATTTAGATTGAATGAGTTGGCAAATACTTTCATACTATTAGAGCTGTCTGAGAGAGACAGACAGATGGACAGTCTCAAATGGCAGTGGATCCCTCCTAATCAGAGATCTGCAAGTGGAGGCTGGAGGACCACTGCTGGGAATGTTCTGCGGGAGACGGTGTATACTTTATTATAAGTTGGGCCAAATGCCTGCTACAGCCCTCTCCAGCTCTGGGAGCCTATGATTTTCTTTCCCAGCTGTAACACTGTGTGATTCAAGACCTTCCCCTTGGTGCCACTTCTGCACTAAGTCCCCTGTGACTGTAATCTATGCAATTTCACAACACAGGAAAATACCAATGGGGCAGAGGCAGGAAGACAAGGACAGAGACTGAAGAAGGAATCCACAGAGCCTCTGTGGGAATAGATAGATGTTAGAAAGATTGAGGACAGAGATTAGATAGATAGATAGATAGATGGATGGATGGATGGACGGCTTGACAGACAGACAGATAGACAGATAGTCAGATAGATGGATGGGTAGATAGAAAGAATATTTATTAAACACTTATATGTAAGTCATTGTACTAATAAGTACAAGGGCTACAGATCAGAACAAACAAGACATTCCCCTGTGGGGAGAGAATGATTGTTAACTCCTAGGTATGAAATATCTCCAAAGTGTCATCACATAATAACCTAAATAAAGAGTTTATATTGATTGGCCTGAAAGCTTGTCTTTCTTTATACTCAGAGGTGACAGTAAGTGACAACCACTCCAGAAACAGCTTAGTGGACCTTTTTGTCCCTCTCATTTCCAACAGAGAAATAACATCTTGTCATTCCCTTTACACTCTACCCCCAATCATATACAGATACACAAGCTCTCTCTGTCTCTGTCTCTTTGTGTCTGTATCTGTCTGTCTGTCTGTGTCTGTCTGTCTCTCCCTCCCTCCCCTTCTCTTTCCCTCTGTCTTTGTCTTCCTCTATCTGCCTCACTCTGTCTTTGTCTCTATCTCTGTCTCTCCTCACTACATTGCATTGACAGAATTCCACAGTAATGAAAATGAACATTCTGCTTGCCAAGGAGACGCATTCATTTCATTCATTCAGAACATCACCTTAGCCAATAGTCAGGCACAAAGAGACCACTTCATTGGTATCTGGCAGTGGTCTTTGCCTCCTGTCTTGACATCTCCAATGCATCTAAGTAGGGAGTGAGGTAAATGCATAAACAAATTTAAATTAATGACAAAAGCATTTATTAAATGTATCCTATGTGCCAAGCCTGAGAACACAAATACAGAAAGCAAAGAAAATACCTTCCCTCAAGGAGCTTACATTCTACTGGGGAAAGACACTTCCATAGTGAAGTAGTGGGGGCCACCCTGGTTTGGAAATTTACTGGAACAGTGAGTGAAGCCATAGAGAGACTGACAAGCCCCACCAGGAAGGGTGGCAGGGTTGATCTGATTGAGGTTTCTAGCACCATTCACCTCTCAGGCCAGAAACTGACCTGAACCATGACAGGTACAGTCCCCAGTCTGGAGAGCAGTATGAGACCCAGAACTTCCTCCAGGAAAACGTGGCTGCTGAAGTCATAAAGAATGAGGAATGAATGAAGCATGTATGTGGCTTCTCCTGGAATAGTCATCTTCAAAGAAAGGAAGGAGAGGGGCACAGCAGAGAGAGACTGAGCTCTGGTAGTTTGGAATCTATCAAAGGACCACAGATCTAGAGATAATGGAGACCTCTAATTTTACAGTTGAAGAAATTGAGATGAATTGCCCAAGGCCAATAAGCAGCAGAGCCAGGATTTGAACTCAGGTCCATTGACCCCAAGTCCAGTGCTCCTTCCACTGCAGGATATCGTCTCACACTATCAGCTCTCACTTTGTCTCTTTGATCTCTCACATTCCCCATCTATGCCATAGCAACTGCAGTATTTCCTTCTATAGGATAAGAACATCTACAAGACTTTAAAAATGGGTTCACAGACAAAGAAGGAAGTATCTTATCTACAAAGGGCTATGAGAGAAGGTCATATTATATTATGCAAGACTTTATGTTTTCTAAGCACTGTTCTTACTGCAGCCCTTTAATGTAGGGAGTAAGTAGAAGAATTCTCATTTTGTGGATAAAGAAACTGAGGGTCAGGGAAATGAAATGACTTGCTTTCTGTCCCATACATAACAAGCAGAAGACATGGATTTTAGAGGCAGCACAAGGAAGTAGGGGAAGTTCTGGGTTCAGAGTCACAGGATCTGAGTTTGAATCCTGGGTCAACATTTACTATGGGTGTGCGTTTGGGCAAGTCACTGAATTTTCCTAAGTTTCTCTTTCCTAATCAGTAAAGTGACAGACTTAGCCTACAAGAGTAGTGTCAAATTCAAATAGAAAAGAGGCCACAAAATCATACTGAAAGGTCTCTGAAGGAAACATATTGACTTTTTGTTGTTGTTGTTCAGTAGTTTCAGTCATGTCCAACTCTACGTGACTCCATTTGGGGTTTTCTTGGCAAAGATACTGAACTGGTTTGTCATGTCCTTCTCCAGTTCATTTTACAGATGAGGAAACTGAGGCAAACAGGAGTAAGTGACTTGCCTAGGGTCACAAAGCCAGTAGGTGCTTGAAATCAGATTTGAACTCAGGAGGATGAGTCTTCCTGACTCCAGGCCTGGCACTCTATCCACTGTGCCACCTAGCTGCCATATATTGATTTAGAAAACCACATATTAACATTGTCTATATTCTATTGTATTTTTAATTGGGTTAAACATTACCCAGTTACATTTGATTCTGGTTTTACCAGCTATGGGCCACATGGCTATGTTTGACACCTCTGACCTAGATGGCCTCTGAGATCTCTTCCAGTTTTAAATCTACCATCTTATGATTTTAAGACACAATTCTTCTGAGATTTGTTGTTATTGTTCATCTTCCTTTTTACCAAGCTAGCTATGAGCATGGATGAAAACAGTGAGTACAGGAAATAAATTTCAAGGCTCAAATTACCTTAAAGGGCAACTGACCATTTTCTGCAAGTCATGTTTTACAGAGGAAGAGGGAGCAAGAGTAGCCCACTATCTGTCATGGGAATTTTCCCTATCTGCAGTGTGGACATCACAGGATCATAGGTTCCTTGCTAGAAGGGAGCTCAGAGGACAACCAGTCAAACCCTCTCACTTTACAGATAAGGAAATAAAGACTTAGGGGGAGGAGAAGAAAGTGAAACACAGAGACAAGTTAAGATTTTTTTTTCCCCAAGGTCACATAGGTTGTAAGCAGCAGAGCAGGAACAGAATCAGAGAAAACACTGACTCAAAATCCAGTATTCTTCCCTCTGTCCCACAGGTCCCTTTCCGCACTCACTAACACAAACCCTTACCTTTCTTGGGAAGCCACCACAACTTGATTCCTGAGCTAATCTGATATACCTAAAACCTGACTAGACAGCAGCCCTAATTCTCTGGGTGTTTCTGAAATGTGGCCATTTGCCTCAACCAAGCTGCTCATTTGAAAGAAACATTCACTGAAATGGACAGGAAAAGCTAAACTCCACTCTTGTCAAATAGAAAATGAAAGACAACTGGGACTTTGCCGCTTACTTCACTGAGAGAATTGAGGACATCTGATGTGAACTCTCTTCTCTGATTTTCTTTATTCCAAACCCCTTGGCATTAACCCCCACTCTCTCCTCCTTTTCCCTCAGTCTCCTAAACTGTCTATATGTGCTCTTGATCCGATACCTGCCAGTCTTCTCTAGCAGAAAGCATACTCAATCATCATGCAATGTTTCAACCTTTCCCTGTTAATTGCCTCCTCCTCTACTGCCTTCAAACGTGCACAAGTCTCTCTCCCATTCTAAATACACACAAAAAAAGACCCTGCCATCCCCTCCAGCTATCATCCCACATCTCTGCTCCCTTTCTCCTTGAGAAAC
Organism: Pseudochirops cupreus; assembly: GCA_028627135.1. NCBI lineage: Eukaryota > Metazoa > Chordata > Mammalia > Diprotodontia > Pseudocheiridae > Pseudochirops > Pseudochirops cupreus. The sequence continues at coordinate 179,989,422 of CM053581.1, read as the reverse complement.
CTGTCTGCGTTCACTGCCCCATCCCATTCACTCCTTAACTCTTGACAATCTGGCCTCTGAGCTCATCAAATGATTTGAAACAACTTTTTCCCCAAAGTTACCAAAGATCTCTTAATTGCCAATTCTGATGGTCTTTTCCCAGCTTGCAGCCTCTCAACCTATCTGTTGTATTTGACAATACTGCTAGTGAACATTTAATAAATGTTTATGGAATTGAAATAACACTCTTTCTCCTTTCTGTGTGTTTTGGGTTTTTTTGACCCTGCTCTCCCCAGTTCACCTCCTACTTGCCTGGACATTCCCTGTCAGTCTCCTTTGCTGGTTCACCATCTAAATGCTGATTCCCATCACTAAAGGCATTCCCCAAGGTTCTGTCCTGCACCCTCTTTTCTTCTCCCTTTATGCTTCTTTCCTAATATTTGTTCCCAAATGTTTGACTATTATCTCTCTACAGATGATTCATCAATATAAATATTAATTCCTTGTCTTTCCCCCACGCTTCATTCATTCATTCACCAACAGTCTTTGCATTGGTCATCTCCCAAGTTTGGAATGCACTCCCTTCTTATTTTCAGTTCACAAAATGCTCTTTCCCCTCAAGACAAAGCTCTAGCAACATCACCTTCATAACACTCTTCCAGGTCCCTACAACTGCTATTGCACTCCAGTCCCAAGTGACCTGGTATTTAACTATTTTGTACAAGTGTGTATTTATTCATTTTATGCTATATATACTTTTATATGTGAATGCCATCTTTCCCATTAGAATGTAAGCTACTCATGAGTACAGCTGGACAGTTTCATTCTTTGTTTCACATTTTCAGTGCCCGGTGCGGTACCTGGCACAAAAGCACTTAATAAATACTTGCTGACTGATTGAAATCCTGTACATCTTCAGGCTTTACTCAGTCATGGAGTGGAGTGGAGTGGAGTTGGCTTGGTTTGGTTTAGGTGTTTAATTTGTTTCTTTTTAGTGGAGGAAAGCCATGGATGACTGCACAACAGCTGTTAGTGGGGCTGGTCCACCCCTTTATAACAAAGCAGACAGCCACACAGACAGGATGCATTGGCTAGAAATATCTTCTCTTCTCAGACATCCACTTTCTTCAATGTCTGGGCTGCAGAGCTAGCTTCCAACCCACTCTTCTGAAAACCAGACAATATGGTTTCTCCCACTCCTGGCTTCCTTATTTGACCTTACCACTTTCCAGGAGGCCAGTCAATTTACCAGAAAATTAAATTCTCTTTATAAGATGTCCTGATTAGTATCCATGGTTTCTTCCTCCTGTCATATGTTCTTAAAGGGAAACATTAAGGTTTGCTTTTCTTATGGTCATGATGGAGGAGTTAGTGAAATAGGTGTTTTAAGAGTTGTTCAACACTGCACAATTACAAAGAACGAGCTTGGCTCCAGAGTTGAAAAAAATGCACTTCCCTTCCCTAATTGCAGAGAGCGAGGAAATATGGGTTTAGAATGGACTATTATGCACACCGCTCTGTCATATGTCTCTAACGGCACATTTTCTATTGCTTTTCTTCCGCGATTATTGGCTGGTAATACGGTGCAGCCTGCTCATGCCCACTATGTACCTCTCCATTGTCCTTTAGCTATGGTACATCCTCCACGACAGCAGCAATGACTTTTGACACTCACACACCCCCCTCTTTTACCTCTCACTTGATAGTTTTACATCTTACTTGGCAGTAATAAATAGAGAGTCATCACACAAAGCTATACCTATTGTTACATCTTTCAAGAAATAAAAGTATTTTTGATGTTTGAATAGGAAACACTTTGTCGCTGGTATTTTGCTGCAGTGTCCACATCAAATGCTTTTTTATCATCAACAACCAACACAGCGAGATCTTGTAATTCTCTACCTCCTTCAGTCAACTATGTAACTGTGAAGATAATCTGGTCCAGAATATTGTTTACAAAGCCCTACACATTTCCTATGGCACTTCTGTCAAAGGTGATCCTAAGGATGATTTTCATGATAAGCATGTATAGAGACAGGAAAGTAAATATAAAGCTTGGTGGTTGGCAATATTCTCTTAGCCGCCTTTATTTAGGTCCAGTATTTTTTTCAAAGTCTTTGGCATCTTCCCCACTTTCAGATGTCTTCAGAATTCATTCTTCAATGCCCTCAAAATTATGTCACTTCCAGCAAGGGCCTCCCCTGAGCACACTTGGTCTGGTTAAGCTGGCAGCTGTTCTAATCTCCATTCTTTTCAATGTCATTTCTAACTCTTCATGTACCATCTGCTTCCTCAGGTACATCACAGACTGAGATATTAAAGTTCACCTGTGATGGAGTCGTTGAAGAAGCCAGGTGACACAGGAGATTTAGGGCAGGGCTCAGAGTCAGGAAGACCTGAGTTCGAATCTGTCCTTAGACAGTTACTAGATATGAGACCCTGGCTAAGTCACTGTGCCTCCATCTGACTCGGTCTCCTCATCTGTAAAATGGAGATAATAATGGCACTATATCCCAGGGTTGTTGTGAGGATTAAATGAAATGATATTTAGAAAGTGGTCAGCTCTGTGCCTGGCATATCGTAGGTGTTTAATAAATGCTTCTTTCCTTTTCTTTCTTTCTTCCTTGTTTTCTTCCTTCTTTCTTTTCTTTTTGTCCTCCTTCCTTCCTTCCACTGTCACTGGTGATAAAAAAGAGTTCATTCTCAAAAACTTCACAGAACTTTTCCATTTTTGCTCTCCTTCTTCTTCTTCTCCTTCCAGTTTCATCCTGAAGTGCCCTTGGGATGATTTTGCTTAGTTGGGTCTCCCCCAAAACTTTCTAAAAACTTGTTTTCTCCCTAATTTTTTTAATGGAGGGGGGTAGAATTGTACACATTTTTCTACAATCCTCCTCTGCAAGATCTACAAAGAAGTTTATATTCCATAGTTGGACTATCCAATCTCTGACATCTTAGAAAGCAGATGAAGTATTTTCTGGCTGACAATTTTCTAAGCTCTTCTGGTCTCCCTGCTGTATCAACTGATTTATATAAGTTAAACCTCCTCAAGAAATGGTAAGTCTCAGACAATTTCTGTTCTTTTATCTCTTTCCCATTTTTTGCATGACTATATTGGTTGTTACAAGTTTTCCCTAATTTTTATTCTTTCCAGTAGTTTGTAGTTTATTTTTATCTTTAACAAACGAGTAGTCTGATGATACAGAGACCAATGATCTGGAAACAACTCCCACAACAGTAACTAGCTGTTTCCTATCCATTAAAACAGAGACAACTTCATTTTCGTGATCTTATTTGTTACCTATAAGGTCCACCACCTCCTGATGCCTTCCTTGAAGAAAGTGCACACTACACTGAAGTACAGGGCTTCTATATGGTCTACAAGCCTTTCACCTCTAAGGTTTCTTACTCTTGAACCATGTTCTCCAACACATTTTTCACAATCCTCCTCTATGCCCACTTTAGCAATGAAGTCACTGATATTAAAGTGTATGCTGATTCAGTTATAAGGTCTTTTTTATCAATCTCTTCATATAATTTTTTATTTCTCCTTTTGCCAGTGATGTTGGCATATGAGCTGTAATTATTTTAATGGTGGATGCAGGACTAAATTACTATTTCACAAGTTGTTGTGGCTAATGAATTAATCATTAAATTACCATCCTACTGGTGATGAGTCTTTCTACATGTAGCTTGGTTAGGTACCCATAACCAGATCTTAAATCAAAGCTAGATATCTACAATCAGTTTCCAGTATCACGCTGGAAGCCTTTTCTGGCATGATAGAGTTTCCCAGGGCTTGTAATCCACTGGCATATATTTCGAGAACCCAAAGATCACTTCCAACCCACAAAAATTTGTAGAGTTTCTTTCCAGAATTTTTTTACCTTCACAAACAGTAGAATTGAAACTTAGAAAGGGGAAGCTGTTTTCCTAAAGCCAAACAACAGATCAGTGGATCAGATAGGATCTAGCCACTGAATCATCCGTTAAAATTGGTATTGGACTGAGAAATGAAAAATAAAATAAGCTGGGCTTAAGGAAAGTGCATTCTAGAAAAGTAATAATGTGAATAAAAACTGACAATAGCAGGGATGCTGTGAGGTATACTGGAAAAACAAAGGAACACAGGACTGAGATCAGGGGACAGTATTTTCTCATTTTATCTTCCCACTAATTACCGATATGTCTTTGGATGAAGTTACTTTACCTTAGCAGGCCTCAGGATCGTAAACTGTCAAATGATGAGACTGGATTACAAGAGAGAACTAAGATCTCCCCCTGCTCCAGAATTCCAGGTTATAAAGCATCTATAGTGAATTAAATTCTTCGTCACTGCTCGCTGCTATCAAGCATATCATCCCTATACCATTAATAATCTTGGGAAGGGTCAATGGAAATTGGGAAAGTATGCACCTACTAGCAAGGCTTCAGGAGATTGCTTCTGAATTATTCTATTTTTTTAAACAAGCTAAATTTCATGAGTAGTTAGTTGGTCTCTCGAAAGCAGAATGCCCTCTAAATGGCATTTTAAATACCTGAATTAAAGGAGATGTGTGAAATCACAGCCTTGTCATTTTCCTTTGGCTACCAGTCGGCCTTTACAAAACAAGTACTCAGGCTGCCTGAGACCACGGGTCCCAGAAGCCAAAGGTTCCATTAGCCCATTACCCAATCTGTGAGCTATGCTGCTCCCCCTGTCACAGGGACATTCTTTCACTCTCTTCACAGCAGCTGGGTTCTAGCAGATGACATTCTGTTCCAGAGGTTTGGACAGTTCACTGGCAAGGAGATGGAGCTTTGTGACTGGCAGATCCCTGGGGTCAATCAATGCTACTGGGAGGGTCTTAGGATGGTGGGATACTTCTATGGGTTTTAGTGAAGACCATATCACCTCTCTAGCCTCAGAAGGCAGTCAAGGAGAGGGACAATACAAGCATGATGACCAGCTGTTCTATTTCTCTCTGAGAACAGACATAGCCAGAGGAAAGGAAGAGCTAGAGAGTAGTCTCAGAGTCTGAACAAAAACCAAAAACCAAAAACCAAAAGAAAGCCACAAACAAACAAACAAAAACCAAAAACCCAAACACACCCTCCAGCCAAGTTGCAATACTAGATAGAGAGAAAGAGTTAGGATCAAAAGATTAAGAACTCGCCTCACTTTTTCCCCCTGCAATCCAACAACAATACTGTATCTTGATTTAGGAGAGATGTGCTTTTGAAAAGTCCCAGGTACATAAAATTGTTGAAAAAGAAGTCATAGGAATAGAGAGGGGAACTGACTACCTACAAATAGGTTTTTCAAAAATGCTTTGCAAAATATTTTGTAAAGTAAAAACCTTTAAATTACCTCTTCTATTTAATGAATTCAAATTTGAGGCATATTAGACTGTCTCATTAACTTCTGTGGCATTGCTGATTTGGCTATGGAGTTCTTTAATGGATACAGAGGCCATATCACTGGGTCAATGGACCCAAAAAGAAAGGGGAAGTAACTGATCCCTAGACGGGATGAAGGCAGTTGGATTCTTCTCAGCCAAAAGCAAGGATGGTGTTCTGAATTGAGGCCCTTATTGGTTAATTTAGCCCCTCCCTTTGCCAATACTTCTACCAGTGGTACTGCCATTTTGTCCCAATCTCCTACAATCGTAACCTTGAAATAATTTTTGAATTCTTTCTCTCTCAAATCTCACACATCCCCCACAACACCTCTTGTATTCATCACTCATTTCCTCTCATCTCTCACTACAACTACACCCACTCAGAACCTCATCTCTCCTCACCTAGATTAGAATAGCAGTCTCCCAACTGGCCTTCCTGCCTACAGTCTATCAGCTCATCAATCTGCCTCTCCAGTGTATCCTTACTAACCGCTACCTGAAGAAGCCCTTCTTCATGCACTGCTCTGATCAAGTTCTTCTCCTCAGAAACTTCCACCACCTCTATACTGCCTGATTCTGGCCATCAAAGCTTCCCACAAACCAACCCCAACCCAGCTGTCCAGACGTACTTAATGCTATGCTCTGTCAGGTCCAAACGCTAGCCTAATTAGACTACCCTCTCCATTCCCTTTTCCTGTCCTGCTCTCTGCCATCTCTGTGCCTTTGCTCACATTATCTCCCATATCTGGGATAGATTCTGCTCCACCTCCATCTTCCTCACTTCTTCCATTTAGAACAGCAGTTCTCAACCTGTGGGTTATGATCAATTTGTAACAATGAGAATACATCCTGCATATCAGATAGGTTCATAACAGTAGCAAAATTACAGTTATGAAGTAGCAATGAAAATAATTTTATGGTTGGGGGTCACCACAACATGAGGAACTGTATTAAAGGGTCGCAGCATTAGGAAGGTTGAGAACCACTGATTTAGAAAAATGTAGCTATGACATAGCAGATAAAAAAAAATAATCATCAGAATTAGGAATTAGAGGATGTGGGTTTGAAATCTGGCTCTTCTACTCACTTAGTGCCCATGTGACCATGGGAAAGTCATTGTAACTGGCTGGGTCTGTTTCCTGGGCAGCTATGTGGTATAGTAGATACAGTACTGGTCTTAGAGTCAGGAAGACTCCTCTTCCTGAGTTCAAATCTGGCCTCAGACATTTACTAGCTGTGTGACCCTGGGTAAGTCACTTAACCATCTTTGCCTCATTTTCCTCATCTATAAAATGAGCTGGAGAAAGAAATGGCAAACCGCTCCATTATCTTTGTCAAGAAAACCCCATTGGGGTCACGAAGAGTCAGACACAACCGAAATGACTGAACAAGAACAAAATCTGTTTCTTCATCTATAAAATGAATAGAGTAGAAAAGTTATCCCTTGTAGCCCTAATTCTATAATCTTCCATGAAGTCTTCCTTAATTCTACTGACCAAAATAAAAATTATCTCTCCTCACTTTGCCTGAAACTCTCTTTTGTAATTTTTTCTTTCTCCTTCATTTCAGAGTTGTGTTTTATTTTCAACATATACTCCTCTAGTGGAATTGAAGCTCCTTGAGAACAAGGGCTATTTCACATTTTATTTTGTATTATAATTACCTCTTACAATTACGGGTACAACGTACCTTACTACAGATACACAATGCTTGACACATAGCAGGCACTTAATAAATGCCTACTGATGAATATTCACTCAATTATACTACAAGTTCCTTAAGACTTTACATAAATTAGGCACTTAATAGAATTTTGTTGAATGGATAAGCTCCAAGAGACAGATCTTCCCATTTATATTATATTGAGACTGGTTAACATTTGCCTTCCAGAACTTCAAAGTATCCTCTCATCATTTCACAGAACAGCTGAGTGACCAGCTGATGGTCAGTCACGGATTGGGGAAGATTGAAGTTAAAAAAAAAGAAAATCAAAACAACCTGAGCCTTTTAAGAGACACAATATAGGGGGGCAGCTAGATGGTGCAGTGAATAGAGCACCGACCTTGGAGTCAAGAGGACCTGAGTTCAAATCTGGCCTCAGACACTTAACACAAATCTAGCCATGTGACCTTGGGCAGGTCACTTAACCCCAACTGCCCTGCCATCCCCCCTCCAAAAAAGCAAAAAAACAAAAACAAAAAGACATAATAGAGCACTAGGTATGAAACCTAAATCTAGTTGTTCATAGTAAAATCTACACTCAAGGGGAGCCAAAGAGTAATGTGATTTTCTAAAGTTTAGTATTGGTATTTCAAGTTAATTTAAAAAAAAAAGGATGAATAATCCCAGCCCAACTCATCCATCCCCTCATTCTCCTAGCTAGATTTCTGTAGAACAGGAGTGGGGAACCTGTGGTCTCAAGGCTACACGTGACCTTCTGGGTCCTTGGGTGTGGCCTTTTGCCCAAGCCCAAGTTTTTCAGAACACATATTTTTATTAAGGGGATTTGTTCTGTGAAGTTTGGATTCAGTCGAAGGGCCACATGTGGCCTCGACAGCACAGGTTTCCCACACTGGGTGCAGAGTGAAATCCACTAAACTCAACCTACAAATAAGGGGTTAGCTGCTAAGAAAAGCACATGTGAACTTAGGTTCAATTCTGAGCTCCAACACGGCAGAACTAAGAACAAGGCTGGGTAACATGTTCCCAACTTTACTGAGCCTGAAATATAATCATCAGTCAACCACCAAGTCCTACATGAGAAAATTCTACTTCCTTCTTCCTTCCCCCATTACATCTATACATCCCCACAGTGCCATCTCCTGGAGAGGACTGGTACTAAGTCATCTGCTGCTGTGTCTCCCAGAACATTCTTTAACTAGAACTAGCAATCCTGGCCTTTCCAAGTCACACTCTCTTGAGCGCTAAAGCTAAACATCATTCAGTACGACAAAATTTGTTCAGAGATCACCAGGTTCTTTGGAAGGACATACACTTGGGAGGAAAAGAGATAGAACACTGAGCCTGGAATCAGAAAGACCTGAGTTCAAATCCAGGCTCAGAAACTTCCTAGCTATGCGACCCTGAGCCAGTTGCTTAAGTCCTGTTTGTCTCAGTTTCCTCATCTGTAAAATGGGAATAAGAAACATCAGCTATTCCCCAGGGTTGTTGTGAGAATCAAATGATATAATTTTTGTAAAGCTTTTAGCACAGTGCCTGACACCCAGTAAACACTAGATAAATGTTAATTGTTCTTATCATTATTATTATTTTTGTTATTATCATTATTTCTAAAGAGTGACTGTTCAGAATAGTTATCAAAGTGTAATAGGGAACAATAATCATAGATCACAGAATTATAGAAATGCAGAATTGGAAGGGACTTCAGAGATCCTACACGCAGATCTGTATCTGAACAAGCATCCACTCTTACAATAACAACAAGAAGCAGACTCACTCTCCTGCTCAAAAATCATCAGTGGTTCCCTATCACTTCAGACTAACACGTAAAACCTTATGCAGTTTGGCTCCCAATTATCATTTCTGTCCTATGTTCTATCACTCTCCTTTACTCACTCTCTGTTCTAATCAAACTGGACTGCTTGACACTTTGGGATGTACCTAATTTATTAGGAAATCATTCCCTCTATAAAGCCCAAATCTGCCTCTCTGCAACTTCCATTCACTACTAGTTCCTAGTTCCACCCTCTGAGGCCAAGCAGAATAAGTCTTCTTGCACCTTCCTCCCTCTGGGTATGTCTTCATTCAGTGACATTGGCCTTCTTGTGGTTCCTCACTCACAACATTCCATCTTCCAACTCTGAGCATTGGTAATTGCTGTCCCCTATGCCTGGAACTCATCTCTACTTCCTGGCTTCCCCATCTTCTTTCAGTTCTCAGATAAAGTCCTACCTTTTGTAAGAAGCTTTTCCCAGTTCTCCCTTCAATTTCAGTGGCTTCCCTTTGAGCACCCCAACTTGTCCTGTATATATGATTTTTATACATAATTGTTTGCATATTTTCTCCCCCATTAGACTGCAAGCATCTTGAGAGCAGGGACTGTTTCTTTTTTATTTTCCTCATTCTTCATATTCTCAGTGCTTAGCACAGTGCCTAGACATCTAGGTACTTAAAAATCCTTGTTGACTGACTCTTCTACCCAACTTCCTTTTAAATACTCAGACAGCTATTTTGTCCTCGCTATCTTCTCTATTCTAGGCTGTACTTGACAAGGTACTTCAACTGATCATTGCATCCCTGGCTAGCCTCCTTTGGATTTGCTACAGATGATCAATGTCCCTCCCAAAATGCAGCAACTGAACAGAATTCTCTAGATGAAGCCTGACCAGGGCAGAATTCAGAGGGAATATAATGTCGACTATTCAAGACATTATAACTATCTTAATATAGACTGAGTTTAAGAGAACTCTATTGTCTGCCATGTTTCACAGTTGACTCAATTTGAGCTCATAATTCATTCAGCAACTCTCTTAAGTTTTTCTTTTCTTTTCTTTCAAATGAATGAGGAAAAAAAATTATTAAACTATTTTTTCATAAGAAATGGTGAGCAGGCAAACTTCAGAAAAACCTAGAAGGACTTGCATGAACTGATGCTGAGTGAAGTGAGCAGAACCAGAAGAACACTGTACACAGTAACAATACTGTATGATGGCTGATTTTGTTAGGCTTAATTCTTCTCAGCAATGTAATGATCCAAGACAAATCCAAAAGACTCATGATGGAAAATGCTATCTACATCCAGAGAAAGAACTATGGAGTCTGAATGCAGATCAAAGCAGACTATTTTCTCTTTTTTGTTGTTTTTTCTCTCTCATGGTTTTCCCTTTTGTTCCAATTTTTCTTTCATGACATGACTAATGTGGAAATAGGTTTAATATGATCATACATGTATAGCCTATATCAGATTGTTTGCTCTCTTGGAGAGGGTGGTATGGAAGTTTAGAACTCAAAATCTTACAAAAGTAAATGTTAAAAACTAAAAATAACTAACATTAAAAAAAATTATTCTGTGATTATGCTACATGATGAGTACTGTCTATACAAAGAGCAAAAAGACAGTTCTTATTTTCAAGGATCTCATACTCTTCACAAAACAATGAATACATACTAATATATTCATACATGCTAATTGGGTGTTGCTGTGGCCTCTGCAAAGACTGTAAAAACTCAGTTCTACAACCAGCCAGTGAAGCTGCTGGTTTCTGGCCCTGGGAACCAACCAAAAAGAAGGTGATTATAGTTCCAAAGATAGATAAATCTGAGCTCAGGACCGCCATTCAGAAATTCTGGTTGAGAGTACTTGCTGAGAAATGCAACAGCACCTATCTCAAAAGGCCAAATGAACGGTATCCTCCCAGCACCATCTGAGCAGTATTCTTACTTGTTTTATTGGAAACCCATCCTTGCTCCAAATCCTTTTTAACATGAATTATTGTGTACCTAGACCTCCCTGATTCTTTAAAATAAATGACTAAATAAGAAATCTGCCCTCAAAAATTATCAGGACACAGAGATATAGGCAACTGAAATGGGTAAACAGAATGCATGCAGAGGTTGGACTCAAGTAGTAAAATGGATTTTTGTTTTGTCATTTTCAGTTGTATCTTACTCTTTGTGATCCCATTTAGGGTTTTCTCAGCAAAGATATTGGAGTGGTTTGCCATTTCCTTCTCGAGCTCATTTTACAGATGAGAAAACTGAATCAAACAGAGTTAAGTGACTTACCCAGGGTCACACAGCTAGTGAGTGTCTGAGGTCAGATTTGAACTCAGGAAGGGAAATCTTCCTGATTCTAAGCCCAGCATTCCATCCACTGTGCCACCTAGCGGCCGAGGTAAAAAAGATACCAGGCCTTGAAACTGAAGATCTGACTGAGATCAGGGTCATTGCAGGTGACCTTGAACAATGTCATTTCAACTTGCTGATCTGAAGTGTTCTCATTTGTAAAATAGCCACAAACACAGCTGCATTACTCCTGTACTAGGGTGGTTATGAGGAGACAGTGGCTATGAAAAAATGTTGTAACCTTCCATTGCTATGCATACATAACATAAACTATCACTGTTGTTATCTGATGCTGATACTTATTGAGATGGCATTCCCTGCCTGAGGTTTGGGATTTAACTAGGGTTCGCTTTGGCAATTTGGGTTTTCATGATTAAAAGGAAAGCCTTCGCTTTCACTGAAGTTTTAAAAATCTCAACTTCTTTCCTACACAGCAGATGCCCTTTATTTACTTTTGTTCCCACAGGGAGAGTAAAACAACTTGATGGCTCTGGCTGCTTCTTCTTCTGTCCTAGTATTAGTTGGACACTGAGCTGTTTGCTTTTCTAGCAGCCAGGATTCAATTCAACCCCCAGGCCCAAAGTAATACTTGGCAATAAAAACAGAAATCACAATCCACCTCTAGGCTGAAGAGAAATGATAAAATGTTTTCTGCCCCCCTCCTAAAACACTATGGGTCCTGAATAAATATTAGGTGTGCAATCTAATCAAGTTCTACTTCTTCGTCCTTTGCAACTGATATTAGTGGGAAAAACCTGAAATGATTTTCAGGGTGGTCTTTTTGCAAGTACTTTACATTAGCACTAAGCAAAGTAAGATGACCAAATGTCCCATGAAATGACATTTCTTATTGCCTTCGTACATAAAATCAAACCAACTCTCCCAATTTTTTCTTTCCAAGATAACTGTGAACCACCATTTCATTTTCTTCTTTCTCCTGGTTTCATTTATAACCACAATATCGTTATTACCACTTAGTCAATAAGTATTTATTAAATGCTTATTGTGTGCCGGGCACTGCACTATAAACTCTGGACAATTTGTGTCTTCCCATAGTTTGCAAAATCATTGAACAATAATAAAAAACATTACTTTTGCATCAATAATGGCCTATTTAAAATGAATAGATGGCCTAAAAATGTGATTCTTACTACTCCCTCCCCCATTTTCTGCCACTGACAAGTGCCACTCAAGAAGGAGAAAGAAGGTATAAAGAACTGAAGACTTTTTTGTGGTTTTCATCGCTTTAGGGGGTTGGCATGACCAAAGAACTCATCATTAAACAGGCAGACTATTTGATAAGACCTTTCAAATTAAGTTAACATAGACTTTAACAACTGCAATGCAAAGGTGCAGATAAGTGATGATGGTGATATTTATATGAATCAGAAAACACAGATCAGGAATGCTGCTGTTGCTGTTTGTCCCTTGCTCTCCAAGAAGATCATGACATCAAGAAGGTGATGTCGTGACTTGCAAGTGAATTGGATTTAAGTGAGGGAAGGCTGTGAAAAGTCACTGGCCTCATTTCTCCTCCAGAGCCATCTGGGTCCAGGGACAAGATATAGATCAGGACAACTGGAGATGGCCCTGGGTGCAGTGGAAGACCATAGCCTTTTTATGCTAAGGTCTTTCTCAGGTCTCAGTTTGTCTGAGGCAATGCCCATTCAGTAATTAAGGACAGGTAAGAAATGAGGCGAAGAATGGCCTCTTTTAGGCAATTAAAAAAAAAATCAACGTAGAAGGGGAAGATCTCAGGGTTTCTGACCAAGACAGAAACGGCCGCTATTTACACTCACTCTGAGCCATCAGGCCCCAAACAATGACCAAGTAAGGCATGGGCTGGGACCTATTGATGACCAATGAATGAGAGTCAGGGTGATTTGGGTTATGGCATTGTCCTTAAGAAAGAAATCTAGCCCATAAATCTCAAGATGTCTTGCTAGGTTTCAGCAATCAAAATTTATTTTCCTTTAGGCAGAGCACCCACAGATCAGGAATGATATATAAGAAAAGCTAAAAGGCAGAAGACAAACTTCTACAACATGAATATTTTCTTCAGGAAGGGAACTGGGAAGCATTGTATCTAAGGAGTACCAGTTAACATCCCTTCTCCCACCCCCACCCTCTCAATAAGGCTGATTGTGTTACAAATGACAAGAAAAGACTCATTATTGATGTGGGAATCAGTGGTCCATGTACAGTGAGATCATTAACTCTTAGAGCAAAGATCAGAATTAGTATAAAACTAGAAAAAAGAATAATGGGAAAATAGATGGCACGCAATTGAAACAGTTCAATCTTGATTCATTTAAATGCATTATTGATAATGAAAACTTGGCAACGGACATCAACACTGATGACAATTATTTTATACAGAAGTTTAATAGATGTAACTCATTTGCTGTAAACCAAAAAAGCCTAAAAAACACCTTATTCAGCAAATACTACCCTGGCTTAGAACAAGAACTGGCTTATACAATCATATAAAAGAGGATAATGGATGATTATGGGCAGTAGTAGAAAGAAGCAGAGAAGGGTATAACCAGTACAAAGAGAGCTATGCAAGAGACTCAGCAAAGTCATCCCAAAGGTATTTAAGGATGAAAATGGAAGTTAGACAACAAACAAGAAAAATGGAAAAGATCTGCAACAGTTTCCACCATCAAGGACACAATAAACACCACAATAGCAGTTTCCACCATCAAGAACAATAGAACCGCCACACCTGGGCTCTGACGTTACAAGTACTGGTGTAGTTACAGAGGAAGAGGGAATGGCACTATGGGAAAAGAAACCAGAGCGGACTAAGAGAAAGTACCTGCTGCATGTTGCAGAAGAATAAGGGCACTGAGCACTGCCCCCTCAGTGAGCATTTATTAAGCACCTACTCTGTGTTGGACATTGTGATGAGCACTAAAGATATGTGGAAGAAACATAGTCCCTCTGCTCTCAAGAAGCCCACATTCTAATAGGGGAGACAACACGCAAACAACACTTCACATACAAGATACATACATCATATATACATATATAAGAAGTATATATTCATGTACAAGATCAGGGGTTGGGGGGGAGGTCAGGAGAAAGGGCTAGGAAAGGTCTCTTGCAGAAGACGGGATCTGACTAGGAGGCATAGGTGAGGAAGAAGAGCATTTAAGGCTTGGAGAACAGCCAGTGAAAGAGTACAGGGTAGGAAGCTATTGATGGATTGTAGAACACACAAAGAGGAGTAAAGTATAAGAAGATGGGAAATGTAGGAAGGGGCAAGAGGGTGAAGGGCTTCAAAAACCAAACAGATGATTTTATATTCGATCCTGTAAGTAATAGGGAGCCACTGGAGTTTATTGAGCAGGGGAATAATTCAGCCTGACCCTCACTTTTGTGGATGAGTGGAGGACAGACTAGATTGTGAAAAGGCTTAAGGCAGGAAGACCAACCAACAGACCACTACAATAGTCCACATGTGAGATGATGAGGACCTCTACCAGGAGAGGCAGCTGTGTGAGTAGAGAGAATGGGACGTATTGTGAGGAGAATGGGAGATACTGTGAGGGATCAGTTTTCAAGGTATCTGAAGTAGGAGAAGATTCTGGACGTACAGATAAAATCTCAGACTATTAATACTGAAATGTGACAGAGTGAACCTCAACAACCATCAATCTGCATTTCTGCTAGTCTATCTATAAAATATTTTCACGTGAATCAGGCACCAAGGGCACCTTCAAACAGGGTATTAGTGAGGAACAGGTGGGTTTCTGCAAGGGGTAATCTACAATGGACTATGTGTTTAACATCAAGCAAAAGCAATTACCTGCAGGATCCAGAGATATATACAAGATCCCACCACACTTATTGTTTGGTGATTATGAAAAAGCATTCAATTCTGTAGAACAAAATGCCACTTGGAAGGTTCTCTTCCAAAATGGTGTCTCTGATGTGCACATCAAAATCACTCCATAGTCCTTAAAAGATATAACAAGAGAAAGAACCTTGTTCTTTGGCCCTTACGTCCATAAAAATCAGGCAAAGCATAAAACATATCGATAAATGCTTGTCAAGTACATTCACCACTGCGACAAAGGACATTGGGCAGGGAACTCAGACTGAAGAGAGATTCCCTGTGGATGGCGAATTCTTCCAGGTGACCATGTTTGTGGATGACATCAGCTAGCACCGATTTTGGAAGATTCTGGAGCCTCCTAGAAGAGACATGAACAACTCGAAACCATCCATTCACATTTGGTTATTGCGGATGCTGTTGTTGTTGTGTTTGCTGTTAAGTCACTGCATTATGTCCGATTCTTCATGACCCCGTTTGGTATCTTCTTGACAAAGATACCGGAGTGGCCGGCCATCGCCTTCTTCAGCTCATTTTATAGATGAGGAAACTGAGGTAGACCAGGTTAAGTGACTTGCCCAGAGTCGCACAGCTAATTAGGTACCTGAGGCCTAATTTGAACTCACTCACAAAGATGAGTCTTCCTGGGTTACAGACACATTCACATAGAAAGAAACAAATGATTAAAAAATGACATTGGTCCAGATTTTGACATATAGTTGGACAGACAACCTAGAGAACTTGCCAGTCACTACATATTTCTGGGACAGAGTATAAAACAGACAAACAATTTAAACCCAGAATTTAAAAGGAGGTCATAAGTAGGATGGGTTGCCAATGCTCCACCCAAACTTCTCCTAGAAATGTGGCCCATCTTTTTTTTTTACTTTTTTTAAAATTTAATTGATTTGTTTATTTACTTTTAGTTTACAAGATTCAGTTCCACAATCCCTTGAGTTTCACATTTTCTCCCCTCCCTTTCCCACTCCCCCCCATGGCAGAATGCAATCAAGCATAGGATCTGCAGATACTTTCACACTGGATATTAGTCTGGTTGTATAGAAGCGTTGTAACCAACGGAGTGAACAATGGGAAAAAGGAAACAAAACCAAACATGGAAAAGAGCGATAGCATGTAGATTGCTTCAGTCTCCATTTAAACTCTGTTCTTTCTAGATCTTTCCCTGAATGTAGATATCTCCTTTGTAGCCCATCTTTTTGACAAGCATATCGGACCTAAGTCATATGGCAAAGAGACATAAAACCCAAAAGCCACTGAAGAACTAAAAGGGATTATTATGCACAAAGAAATAAAGGAGCATTATGATGTGAGCAGGCTGCAACATGTAACAAAGGAAAACTTCAAAGATGAGGAGTAAAAATGGGGGTCATTGAGGAAACATAGGATGTATAAAGGAGACAGGCCAGTCACTGGCAATGGAAGACAAGGGGAAAGTCTGAGTGCTCCACTGCTGTCTCTGCAAGGTCAGGAGGAAGTGAAGAAGGACCTCTAGCACATTGGCTACTGGATGGGGCAAACTTAACAGAGGATGTGGACAAGTTACCTGAGCTGGACAAACACTGAGGGACTGACTGAGATCCATGTGTTGGAGAGAGCATCCAAATCCCTAACACCATAGATCCATTTTAGGTACTCTAATAGACTTCAATATTTCAATGGACCCGTGAGCTCATCAATGTACGTTCTCTTTCCTTCTGTACAGGGTCCTCCATTTCGCACATTTTCCTTCCCTGTGAGTTTTGCCCATGCCCTCCTATAAATCCACAAAAATGAATATTTTAAGAAATGTGCTAGATTAAATTTGGGTCTAGATTTTAAAGGGATGGAAATGAATTTTTACTTTGCTTCAACTTGCTTTCCTTGAATCTTAATGGACAGTCCACATTTTCAGAGTTCCATGCCATCCCCCTCCATCTCTCCTAAAGTCCTTTGGGGTTATTAATTCCTACAAGATTCTAGTGAGGAAGAGAGATATTATTGGCTGTGTTTCACAGATGAAGAAACTTTAAGACAGAAAGGTTAAGTGACTCTGCTATGGCTGACAAGCAATTCGGTAACAGAGTGAGGATTAGTATGCAATTTCCCTCAACTGAAGTGTTAACATACCCAGAGAACCTTTCCAAACCAGTGTCTTCTGCCTATGAGAAACATGTAGTCACTCATTTATCCAAAGAATCCATTAGTGAGCATTTAATTAAATACCTAAGTAATGGGCCAAGACACTTGCTAGGTGATGGGGATAACAGATGGAGAGGAAACAAATAGTCCCTACCCTCAAGGAACCTATAATTTATCTGAGAAATAACATGCACTGTACGAAATAAAAAGACAGCAAATACAAGGTAATTTGAGGAGAAGGCACTAGCAGCTGGGCCCAGCCCCATGTCTCAGGTGGTACTTAATCTGTGCCTTGGAAGAAACAAGGGATTCTAAGAAACAGGAGTAGAGATGGAGTATATTGCAGGCATAGTGGGCAGCCAGTACAAAAGCAAGAGGATCAGAGAATTCTGGTATTCTGACTGCCAGGGCAAGTTTGTTGAATGAATGATTAAGAAACAGATTTCAGTTTCAATAATACTCAACACACACACACACACACACACACAAGGACACACCCTTAAACTGAATATCCATTTAAAACAAGCCCCATTGAACTTAAATAGTCTTAGCATAAAATGTGTCCCACTCTAGGTAAAGAGAAAGCCCTATCAGAGACAGGGATGGAACTGATTATACACTCCCGAGCTTAATAGAGGAAAGCAAATCTATTATGAATAAATTGAATCAGCCTTCATGGAGCAAAAGAACCAGTTCATAAAACATTTGCTAACCATTGATTACTGTCCCGTTATTAACTATTGCTAATAGCAGCTACTCAGATCTGGGGCTCCCCTGGCTATCTGCTTTCAAAGTGAAACTCCAGGATGCCAAGCACCACGGGGTAGGCCGTGCCACACACAGCCAAGGTGATATATTTAAGTTAAACAGCATTCTCCATTAGTTTCAATACATTTGGCCCAGCAGGGTCACCTCTCTGCAGTGGGAACAGAAAGATGGGAGCAGGCAAATGCAGCCCTATTCAGGTGAATTTCCCACTACTATAAAGCAGTAACGAGTGATGCCCAAACCCCACCACTTACATGCAGAAAGATCTCTATAGACTCACAGTGCCTTGTCCAGAAGTGTTCTTAAACAAAGCACTTTACAAACCTTAAAGTGTTATCTAAATGCTAATTGCTGTTGTCACTGTTGTTGTCCTTGTCCCTGTTAATTTATTTTGAAGGGGTGCTCGGTATCAAACTTAAAGGTTTGAGGAAAGAAGTTGTTTCAGAATAAAATACTTATGAAGAGGAGAAGAAGAAGGAAAGCTAACATTTACCTGGTGTTTTAAGGTTTGCAAAGCACTGCAACGCATACATAAACGTACATACATACATACATACATACATAAATTATTTGATCCTCACAAAAACCTACCCCTATTTCTAAGTAAGAATTCAACTGGAAATAGCCTACACAAATACAGTCCATTACACAAAAAAAGTCTTTATTTAATGGGAATAGCCTACACAAATACAGTCCATTAAGCAAAAATGTCTTTATTCAAAAATTCAATTTGAGAAATCTGAATTTTGTGTGTACCTTGAGAGCACGGACTATTGTATTCCCAGTACTTGGCCTTGCAGCTGGTATGTTATTATTGTTTAGTTGTTTCAGTCACGAATGACTCTTCATGACCCCTTTTGGGGTTTTCTTGGCAAAGATACTGGAATGGTTTGCCATTTCCTTCTCCAGATCATTTGACAGATGAGGAAACTGAGGCAATCAGATTCAGTGATTCAGAACACACTGCTAGTAAGTGTCTGAAGCTGGATTTGAACTCACAAAGATGAGCATTCTCAACTCCAGGTCAGGCACTCTACCAACTGTGCCATCTAGCTGACCTTATAAATATTTGCTGAATTGAATTTCCCAGGAAGTAAACATCCTACTGCGAGCTCCCTCAGTCAAAGAAGAGAAACATCTATTTGTGCTGAGCCTGAGCATCTCCCTCAATCAGAACAGTTTAAGTTGAAAGCAGTTAAATTCAGCCAGTTCAAAACTACTATACTCTATCATTTCTTAGAAATTTTTTGGCTGTAACTAAATGACAGTAGGGGATTGGAAGGTATATTTCTTTTTAAACTACTCCTCCAGGTTCTCCCATGGGAATATCTTAACCTATGTCTGTATCGATCTTTAGAATGAAATGGGGATGGGTTGGGGGAGGGGAGGGGTGGCAAGAGAGCAGAGAAAGGAAGTAAAAAAACTGTTAGCACATTTAAAGTGATTTGTTTCTTCTCCATGGCAGATTAAACCCTCTGCAGTTTCAGGATGGCTGAGTTTAGCAGCAGAGACGAATATCTAAAGACATCTGATTGTGTCTAGAAACCACACATGACAAAGACCCCTCCCTTCATGATCGTTACAGGGGGTCTCTCCAAGGCCTCGGGGAAGCACGGCTTAGATCAATAGGTCAGCATACTTTAGCTCCTACATTAAAACCAACTCCCATCTTCCATCCATGGAACCAGAATTTAATCAGGGACTGTCTTGTATTTTTAATTGCTTCATGCATATATGTCTTGTCTCCCAAAATAGGTTATAAGCTCCTTGAGGAAAGGGACTATGTTACATGCTGTAAGTATCACCCATAGTGTTCAATATAATGCTGGGCACGCATAACATAGGATCAAAAATTTAGAGATGGAAGAGACCTCAGAAATCATCTAGTCTAGACATCTCATTTTATTGAGAAAACTAAAACCTAGAGAGTGAATTGCCCAAGTTCACACAGGAAATAAAAATTTTGTTGCAGTCCTTGCACCAAAATCCTCTCCCTCTAAATCCAGTGCTCATTCTACTACACTACAATTCATCCATTGAGGTGGCGGTGATGGTGGCCGTGGTGGTACTGATGGTGGCAGTGGTGACAGTGGCAGGGATGGTGGCAGTGGTGGTGATGGTGGCAATGGTGGTGCTGATGGTGACAGTGGTGGTGATGGTGGCAGTGGTGGCAGTGGCAGTGAGGGTGGTCATGGTGGTACTGATGGTGACAGTGGCAGTGATGGTGGCAGTGGTGGTACTGATGGTGGCAATGGTGACAGTGGTGGTGACGATGGCAGTAGTGACAGTGGCGGTGATGGTGGCAGTGGTGGTGATGGTGGCAGTGGTGACAGTGGCAGTGATGGTGGCAGTGGTGGTGATGGTGGTGATACTGATGGTGGCAGTGGTGGTGATGATGGCAGTGGTGACAGTGGTGGTGATGGTGGCAGTGGTGGTGATGGTGGCAGTGGTGACAGTGGTGGTGATGGTAGCAGTGGCAGTGATGGTGGCAGTGATGGCAGTGGTAGTGATGGTGGCAGTGGTGGTGATGGTGGTAGTGGTGATATTGATAGTGGCAGTGGTGGTGATG
>CM053581.1:179947209-179968443 GCA_028627135.1 Pseudochirops cupreus | reverse complement strand
CCTAACTTTGCTAACCTCTTTATTCATCTCTCCTGGGAGAAACTGCGAACTATATCTGTGTTTAGGTTCTATCTCTTTATGTATTTTCATTTCATTTGCAGTGAGAAAAGTCAATATGGATATGGCTTGTTTCCTCCAATAGTGTATTAAATTTGATTGGACAAAGCTCTCACATGAAGAGTTCAGACAGTTCAATTAAATTTTGTAGATGATCCAAAATCTCCCTCTCTTACCAATACAATCCCATTGTCTCTATAGAAGTAGCAGAGAGGGAAAGGGAGGGGAGGAAGGAGTAGGAATAAAAGATACTTGTATTTTAACCTAGGGACAGTTAAATGGCACAGGTGATAAGAGTGCCAGATCTGGAGACAGGAAGACCTGAGTTCAAATGCAGACTCATGTACTTATTAGCGGGGAGATCCTGGGCAAGTCACTTAACTTCCATTTGCCTCAGTTTCCTCAACTGTAAGATGGGAATAATAATAGCACCTACCTCTCAGGATTGTTGTAAAGATCAAATGCAGTCATAATTGTATAGAGTTCATCACAGTGCCTGGAACATGGTGAGCATTATACAAATGTTATCTATCATTATTATATTGTTACTATTTTCTGTTTCATAGGTTACCATGGCTGAAGAATTAGTTCACCTGATAGCCAAATTTCTGATAATTGTCTCTGAACTTAATTAGGCTGGTCCTGAGAAAGCAGACACAATCTGACTGATTACTATAATTTCTTAAAGGAATTCAACTGTTATACAACATTTGCCATTAGATCCCCAAAACCAACTACATCAGCCAGCAAACATTCAGTCCTTTGACAAAGAAGAGAGACACAAAAATAACAATTGAGAATACAAATCATTTGCAAAATATTAAGGAGGAATTTGATAGAAGAATAAGAAGCAATAGCCTCTCCTGAAATAGTGGCAATAGAGGAGGAAAAAAATTAACTTATGGAAAGCTTGGCACAAGATTAAAATAAAACATATCACCTTCAAAGCATATGTAGATGAAACTGGAAGGTAAAAAACAGGAAAATATGAAACAGAATCGATTTTTTTTTCAAAATTTCTACTGTGATCTAATATTATTATCAATGATAGAGGTACTACCAATTTGGGTTCTACCAACTCAGTTCTAGTGGGATATTAAGAGGATGAAATGGAACTTGAGAAGATGAAGTCAGAGAGAATATCTGAGTCTGACCAAATACATATTTAAAAAAAAAACAGATTCTGGAGCCAGCATAATTTTGAAGGCATTCAGGAACTGATTTTCATGATCTCTCCAACAGGCAGAAATTGAAAGAAAAAAAGGGATGAAAAGATCATGTACTCTGATGATGAGGATGATTATTTGGGCTATTTTTGCTAAAAGATATAGCTGAAAGACATCTGCAACTATTAACACATATTTCTCATCTCTACATAACCATTCTAAAGAAATTATGTTTATCTATCAACAGTACCATAGGGGAACTTGCAGGCTTTTGAAGGCAATTTTCTACAGCCAAACACATTTTCCCAATTACATAACTGACTAAAAGGTGGAGAGAATACAAGACCCTACTATCTTGATAAAAGTATTTCATTTGGTAGAATCAAAGGCAGTCAAAAATTCTACTCCAAAAGTTTTTCTCCTATTCATATGCTAAGATCATGGAAGATTTCTTGATGTGTTTAACCACAGAGATAATTTTGTATAACAATCCTCAAAGTATCAATATAAAGCAAGGCATTAAACAGAAAGACAAATACTTACAAGAGATATATGTTTGCTAATGTCACCTAAAGAGAAGAGTGATCCCTTGTAGTTGATTAAGTCTTTCAGAGCCCACTGTTTAGAAATGATATTCTACTGATTACATTCAACTCTGAAACATTATAGAGTTTACTTAATGAAATCTATGTCAATGGAATTGAAATCAGCCTAGCAAGTCATTCAGGAAAACCCGAGTGGATGGAGAATACAGATCACAATATGTGGTTAAATGGACAAGCTGTCAAATTAGTTTATCTTGGACAAGCATTTCAGATTGACCACAAGCTAGGCGGTACCTAAAAGTGAATAGGCTGGAAAACTGTACCCCTTTTCCAATGATCCCAAGTTTCTTAATGCCCCCCAAACCCTAATTTTATAACCAGTATTCTCTTGGCCACAGCCCTATGGCTATGAACCATGAAACAATCTGGTCTCAGAAAAAGTCTAAACTGAAGGTGACTCAAAAGGCAATGGAAAGTTGTATGGTGAATGAAAGTCAGCAGCAGAGCATGACTAATGATGACACTCAGGACAAGTGATGTTGAAGACATCATCAAGCTTATCTATGACTTGGAAAGGTGGGTTAAGTCGTGAGTTTAGGGATAAGGAGATGCACAGTTTATTGAAAGAACCAGAGGGACACCACCAACATATTCTGTAGGTCCTCTCAGGAAGACTTTTCAGAAAACATGGGATAGATACATAGCACAGAACGAAAGGCAAGGATAGGTTGCTATTTGCACTGCTCTACGAAATACTACATTGATACAATCATGGACCTAATGAAATATTGAAGCACCTTAAATAAATTATTCATTTCAGAAATTATGTGTATTATATTTTCTTAAAATACACATCAACCCTAAAGGAATGATCTGAAGAATTACATGGATCTCCCTAACCAACTTACAGTGGTCTCTAGGCTATATCATTAAATTGCAGATTGATTTCATGTCTACGTTTCTATCAGCTTTTTACCGTCACTTAAGTAATGGAAGTGAGATGTAGTACAAAGAGCTTCTCCTGAATTCAAGTTAAAATACGTGGATGTGAGTTTCTACTCTGTTGTTTACCAGCTATGTGATGTTAAATAAAACACTACTCCTCTCTAGACCTCCATTTCCTTTTCTGTAAAACATTGATGGTAAAATTTGCTCTGGTTGCTACCTTGTGGGGTTATTAAGAGGATCAAATGAAATTCTGGGAGAAAAGTACTTCATAAACCTTAAAGTGCTATGAAAATTAGGGGCGTTATTATTATTAAAAGATACAAAGCGCTTTGGGATTATAAAGCATTATAGGAAAAAAAACCTTTTTTTTTTTGGACTGGTCTTGTAATTTCATGAGTGGTGATTTCTTCTGCCATTGAAGATCAGTATCTTCTCTGCAAATTATTGTCATAGAGAGTTACCTGGGAGCACTGGACAACAGGAAGATCTGGGTTTGATTCCTGCTTCTGACACATACTAGCTGGGGAACACTGGTAGGTGATTTCTGTTGCCAGCTCATATTGGCTCTCAACAGCCCAACTGTTAAATTTTCATCAAGACCATTTACGCATTGCAAATACTGCAAATCAGGGCTTGATTTATTGTTTTGTTCATTGTGTGGACTTAACAATGCAGATTAAACTTAAAAGTGTGTCACAGAACTGGTTGTTTAACATTTACCAGCACACCCTTGGGCAAATCATAACCTCTCGCTGCTCTAGATACATTTCTCTATGGAAATCTGGCCTATTACTATTTAAGGAAATTTGCTACAGTCATTCCTTATACTTGCATCTTGCCCTGTATTTGTGAGCCAATCTCTTTGTGCTTTTCACAGTGTTCTTACTTTAGCCCTATAAGTCAGATAAAGGAAATGTGACAGAGATGTTATAGTAAAGTGGCATGGCCACAGCAGTTAGGCCAGGAGTAGAATGCAAGATACCTGACACCTGCAATGCTCTTTCTACTATGTCCTAGGTCACTTTCATTTAGGTCAACTTCAAGTTTAATCAGAAGCTTCTTGGATAGAATGGGAAGGGATTAACAAAAGCCCATTTGATGATCTCTTTGGTGAAATGAGAGAGGATATGTTCCATTATCCTGTTTTACCTAAACAGACCAAAGATGACCAGTTCTGTATCCCGCCCTGCAGCATGAAAATGAATGTAAACTGCCAAGGGAAAAACTCCTGCCATTAGAACCTATGCCGTAGTATGGTGATGTGGATCTTCCCATTAGGAAAGCAGCCAAGGAGAGCCTTCCTGATGCTTCTCAGCTGCTAAAGCAGCCAATAGGTTAATTCTAATTTCTCTGCTACTCTGCCTTGCTGGACCAGTTTTTAGGTTATGATGATGGAGATGATGGGCCTTTAGGGATGTTTTAAAGCCCACACCCTCCTATCTTTCATTTATATCTAAAGCTGGAAGGGATCTCAGAGGCCATCTAATTCCACCCCCTCATTTTACATGTGAGGAAACTAAGGCCTAGGGAGGTAAAATTACTTCCTCCAGACTACCTAGGTAATAAGCATAAGGATTATCAGTAGGAGAGCTTGCCCAAGACAGAAGCATCAGGATCTAAATAAGACAGATAGGTTTGATTTAGAGACACATTCCAATTTCCAAGCTGCCCTATCTTTATCATCTTTTTGTGTTTTAAAACCTTAAAAGCTGTGTTTTCTGAATTGTAATAGTCCTGTTGTCAAGGCTTGGTCTGAATAGGTCTAAATTGCTAAAGACCCTGGAAATTATATTTCTTCTTAGCTTAGGAAGATAGGATGCTAACATGAGACCAGAATTGAGAGAGGGGATTTCTGTCTGCAATGGGAGTTTAAAGGGTCTCTTAAGGGGGAGGAGAGAGAACACAGAGAAGGTAGAAAGGAAGGTAGTAGCCTCATGGTTCCTCCAGCACATAAGATAACATTACAATCACCATATCTGCAATTCCTTTCTTCAAACAAAAGCCTCTAAGAGATATTCTAGTTGTTGTTGCTGTTTAGTCATGTCTGACTCTTTGTGACCCCATTTGGGGTTTACTTGGCAAAGATACTGGAGTGGTTTGTCATTTCCTTTCTCCATCTCATTTTACAGATGAGGAAACTGAGGCAAACAGGGTTAAACAACTTGACCAGGGTCACATAGCTAATAAGTGCCTGGGGCCAGATTTGAACTCAGAAAGAGGAATCTTCCTGACTCCAGGCCCGGCATTCTATCCACTGTACCACCTAGCTGCAGAGGTAAATGCAGAGGGACAAATGATAAATACTGCATTTTTATTACAGGTGTTCACTCAGGTGGTTGAAGCACCAAGGGAGGAATAAAACAAATGCTAGGAACTGAAGGTCCTTATCCCCTTCTCCTGCTTTACTTCAGATGAGTATGACTGGATTCTGTTTCTAAGTGTGCTTTTTTATTCTATTAAAGACTGCATCTGACTGATTTAATTGTATTTTTCATCAACACCTGTGCTTGACCCTGGTCTATGCCTTTTTTTGGATCTCTTCGTTAGCAGCATGAAGGAGTTAAACAGCTCTCGGAGCCACAAATGAGAATGTGATCTTTCCTAGTACAGGGTTGGGGTCCCAAACTCCAGCCCATTGTTAGAGTTATTGCTCTCCTGACTTGGGACCATCATCACAATCAATTCATATGTTTCATAATTCCACTTTCAAGTACAGAATTACTACAAACTTGGGACCTGTTAAATCTACCTCATTAAACCATGAGCCTAACGCAGCAACTCCTAAGTTTCAACTAAACACCACCAATTTCCACCAGCTTGCCCTACAACCCGTCCAGAAGGGCAGGGACAGAGTCTGACAGGTGATGTCCTTGGCTATTTAAAACCCTTCAGTCTAAGGGATTTTGAGTAAGCTATCTATCCCTGAACTCTATTACCCACAGCTAAGTGGTTAACAGCTGATGGCTGTCAGTCATAAACGCCTCACTCTCTGATCAGTGGCAGAGAGAGCTGTCCCCAGGGTACAGCAAATCAGGTGACTGCCCAAGGCTCCAAATTTTCTTAGGCTCCTGCCAGGGACCAGATGGCTGGAGTTGCGGTAAGGCAATGGACAGGGAAATTGTCAGTAGATTCTCTCTCTCTGTCTCGCTCTCTGTCTCTCTTGCTCTGTCTCTCTCCCTCTCTTCTCCTTCTCCTCCTCCTCTCTCTCCTTCCTCTCTCTCTCCCCCTCTCTTTATCTCTCTGTATCTTTCTCTCTATTTCTGTCTATCTGTCTCTTCTCTCACTTCTCCTTCTCCCCCTCCTTTTCCCTCTCCCCACCTCTGTCTCTGTGTGTGTGTGTGTGTGTGTGTGTGTGTCTCTCTCTCACATACACACACACACACACACTCTAATATTCTTATGTACATGCAATCACCATGAAGGGAGAGAGGTGGAGACTGCTTAGCAGATTGAGGACAATGTCCTCTTTTCCCATGTGCTGCCTTTTTATAACTCCTTTTCCCCTTCAAGACTGCCCTTGATGTTCATTGCAACTGGATTTCTCCTGTTCAGAGGTCCTTAGGAACAGTAGTGGTGTTCATAGCAAGTTTCATCATCAATGGTCCTTTTCAGTCATTAGAATATTAATCATTTATCAGCACCAACTAATTAACATCATTGTACAAAGGAAAGAAATGGAGTGACCCCGATCACGAGACCTCAACAGCATTAACAGAGATGAGAGACAAAATCCAGAGTTCTCTTCCTCTGCCATTGGGACATAGCAACCAGGACTTCACTGGGTATTTTAGTGAAGGTGGGTTTCCTACATGTTAACCTGGTGCTTTAAAGCCCTTCACAATCTAGCTCCACACTACCTTTTCAGGTTTATCTCATTATTCCCATTCTGTTCTAATCAAACTAACCAGTTTTACTGTTCCTCAAAGATACCTCCCACCTCCATGCCTTTGTATGTACTGTCTCCCATTCCTGGAAAGCACTTGTGTCACATTTCCACCTTTTAGAATCCTTAGCTTCATTCCAGGTTCAGCTCACATCCCACCTCCAATGAGAGCCCTTTCCAAATCCTTACCATTGTTCCCTTCCCTTCCTCAAATTATCAGGCAAATCCATTCACATTTTGCACCTTCAACATTCTTCATAGAATGTAAGCCCCGTGTCAGGGGCTATTGTTCATTTTGTCATTTTATCCTCTATGCCTAGCACTAGGCCTGGAATATAAAGAGTCCTTCTAAAAGACTTGTGAAATTGTATTAAATAGGTTAGCCTGCTTTGATGAGCACTGTGAGCAGTTGAGTATGTTTTGAGGGTCTGTGTGCTTTAAGAAACTACACATTTGTTCTTCCAAGAGTCTCCAGGTAGACTAAGTTGTAAAAGTTGCCCCCTTCCTTACCCCCCAAAAACACACACACTTTTACTAGAATGTCATGTGTAATCTGGATGACTCTGCAACATTCACATACACGCACACACAAATAGAACTGAAAAGTGGCTAATTGGAAACCGAGTCATTAATCATGAAAATCTGCTTTACTATATAGCTTGACGAATTGCAGTATAAGCTAGATATAAAGGTTCAATATTCACTTTTGTCACTAAATCCAACTTGATATGTGTTGACTTTTGTGTGGCCCACAAATGCAGGCATTGTCCAGATAGGAAATTCCCTATTCAAGGTGCTGATGTTCTTGTTGGATGCTCATTCTGGTGTGGATAGTTAGTGTTTCCTGGCTTTATAGTAGAGGACCTGAGTTCAAATTCTGTTTCTGACACTTAATGTCTGTGTCGTCTTGATGAAGTTACTTAACTTTTCTGGGCTTTAGTTTCTTCTTTTGTGAAATGAGAGTGTTGGACCAGATGGCTTCTGATGTTTGGGAGAGGAGGGGACTCAAAGGTTAAATGCTATCATGCTATAATCATGTTTTTTTTAATGATGTGTTATTTTGTTTCTTTTGTTTTTCTGTGAACCTAATCATTAACAAACAACTATAATCTTTTTTTCTTTTTGGAGGAGGAGAGGCAAGGCAATTGAGGTTAAGTGACTTGTCTAAGGTCACACAACTAGTTAAGTGTCAAGTGTTTGAGGCTAGATTTGAACTCAGGTCTTCCTGGCTCCAGGGCTTGTGCTCTATTCACTATGCCGCCTAGCTGCCCCAGCTATAATCTTCTGATAAGGATAATAAGATATTTCCTAGAGGATATCAATAAATTTCACCTTGATGAAATTCAAGTTCATGGCTACTTACGGTCCCAGATGACACTTTATTTCTGGGGAAGTTAATATCTGAACAACTCTCTTAGAATTGGCCTCTGAGAAAAGGGGAGGGTTGGAGGACACAGGAAGAGAGTTGTTGGAGAGAAGTGCAGAGAAATACAGCATCCTCGGATCCTGGGGCTAGGGCTGGGGAACACATGTGCATTGGTATAATGGGAACACCATGGTCCCAGAGACAGCAGAAGCCCAGAGGTAGAGCCAGAGTGAAAGAGTCTTGATCAGTGCATAGTTACTGGACCAAGGGAAAGAGCTTCTGGAACTAAAAGGGGGAATTACTGGACCAAGTAAAGCAGTCCCTTGACCACAATGATTTCCTGCAACAGCTGGTACCAAAGCCAAAGAGCAGTGAGGAAGAGAGCCTTGCTATTGAGGAGTCAACATGAACCTTACCCTTCACAGGTGCTGTGAGTTGTATGGACTGTTCAGGTCCAGCACAGGAGGGTCAGCTCTTTATAGATCCTTAATCATTTCTCCTTTATGAGAGACTGACCATTGTGGTCTGGAGAAATACATAGGTCCCTGGGAAGATGGGGCTCACCAGTAGAGAAGGAGTCAGCCTTCAGACAACCATAACTATTTTTTTTTCTCCCAGGAAGGGGAAGGAAGGTAGCCTTCAGCCCCTGAATAATAGTATAAATTAGGCAGCCAGGCAGCTCAGTGGCTAGAGTACTGGAGTCATGAAGACCTGAGACCAAATCCTCCCTCATCCATTTCTTAGTCTTATGATAAATCTCCTCTCCCTCAGTGTCCTCATCAGATAAAGCAGAGATGATAGCACCTACCTCTCACGATAGTTGTTTGGATGACACAATATAGTTCTTTGCAAACCTTGCAAATACTCGCTTTTATTATTGAGCCTGAAGGACATTCTAAGGGAGGCGAAGATGCAGAAAAGGGGCAAAGAGAAACACAGTAACTGTCTATAAGTGTGTCTTGTATTTTCTAACAAGTGAGAGAAAGCCTGCTCTACACGTGTGCTTTGTTGCATACACTGCTTTCACTAAGCTAGAGTCCTGTTCTCTTTTAACGTAGAATTAAATGAATTCAATTATGATATTCCCAGGAGAAAACAGTTGATGGGGGCATATGTCCATGGCAGCATAGCATGGAGGTGGTCAGAGAGCAGCAGTGTGGTAGGGTTAGGTCTGGCTACAAAAGGTGAAGTCTCACCAATTACAAGCCCAAGACTCCAATGTAGGAGGAAGAGAGTTGGGTAGGAAATGGAAATGAGCTGGAGGGAAGGCAAAAGTATGATACAAAAGTGGCTGGGGAGCAAAGATTTCATCCTGGATGGGGGCTGAGACATTACTGGTCCAATGTGGTGCACACAAGCTCAGATCTTAAATCTTAAACTATGATTGACACTTTCTCCGTGATTTAAATATGTGCTGGCTTTTTTCAACAAGATATTTTACTTAACCCACCTCTTGTACTTTAAGGACAATCCTCATCATCTATCTCTCTTCTCTGTTGCCTGCCAGCACTCTGACCCGTTAATTATGTAATTAGCATTCCCAAACTCCTACAACAAGTGAATTTAGCAAACATTAATTGGACATCTAATGTTTTCAAGACCTTTTAAGCTATAAAGTTGTAGGTATAAATATGAACATGGTCTTTGCTTTTAACAAGCAATCATAAGTATTTTTACTTTATGTATAAGTTTTTAAAGCAAAAACATGTTTTTTGATTTTAAGAAGTTTGTAGACCAGTAGAGGGGAGTAGACACGTACACAAAGGGCTAGAAAACAAAATATACTATGTTAAGCGTGATGTAGAAGGCACCCTCCTTCTAGAAGCCCTGGTTCATCACATTAAGGGTAGCCTCAATACTGTACTCTCGCCACCCTACATATCAAGCCTGTGACCAAATCTTGCCATTTCTATCTCCAAAATACTTTTTACATCTGGAACCATCTCTCTACCCACACAGCTGCCACTTTAATTCAAACCCATATCCCTTCTTGCCCAAACTATTGCAGTGGCCTCCTAAATGGTCTCTCTGCTTCAAGCCTTGCCCCATTCTAGCCCCCCGCCCCTCCAACCATGGTTCCAAGGTGATTTTCCTTAGTCAAAGATCTCTCTCCTACTTAATTAACTCCCGTGGGTCCCTGTTTCCTTGAGAATAAAACATGAATTCTCTGTTTAGTTTTCAAAACCCTCATATCCTCCACCAG
Organism: Pseudochirops cupreus; assembly: GCA_028627135.1. Classification (NCBI taxonomy): domain Eukaryota; kingdom Metazoa; phylum Chordata; class Mammalia; order Diprotodontia; family Pseudocheiridae; genus Pseudochirops; species Pseudochirops cupreus. Next base: position 179,958,275 of record CM053581.1, on the reverse strand, counting down.
AGCCTCACTTTCCAAATTCATTGTTTCTTACTTCTCCTCTCCCATTCTCTCATGTGACCAAATTGACTTTCTCTTTGTGCCTCATGCAGGGTGAACCATCTCCTATCTCTGAACCTCTGCACTAGGATAATCCTTCCTCTCTGCCTCATTAAAACCTCCTCTTCCTTCTTGAATCAGGTTAAATACTACCTTCTCCATGAAGCTTTTCCTGATGCCCCCCCAATGGTTAGTGTGCTCCCTCACAAACCACCTGGTAGTTAACTATTTTGTATTAATCTTTATGTTTTTGCCATATATACTTATGTGTATTTGTTATCTTCTCCATTAAAAGGTAAGCTTCTTAAGAGAAGGGATTATTTCATTCTTTTCAGCATGTAGCACATATTAAGAACCTAACAAACGTTTCAGTTGATGACTTAAATTCAACCTAGCAGAGTTTTCCAGTTTAGAAGTGTTTATAAGTTTGTGTATATTTAATATATATATTTATAAATGACATACATGTATATATACATTTATACATATATGCATTTGTATACCAAAGTATATATTTATATGTATATGAAAGTGTGGATATACATGTTTATGCATAAATGTTCATGTCTCTATAAAATATATTATGTATGTACATTTCTATGTATATATACTCATTTATATGAATATATCTGCCTCAATTCATATGCCTTATAGGTATGTGCATAACATTCACATGTATGTATGTATGCATATATGTATACACACATGTAGCAATTAGGTGACACAGTAAATAGCATCGGGCATGGCGTCAGGAAGTGGTGATTGTCCAGCTGTTTGTTTCCATTCTCCATCACCCCATTTGGAGTTTTCTTAGTAAAAATACTGGAGTGATTTGCCATCTTCTCTCCAGTTCATTTTACAAATAAGTAATGGAGACAAACCATGGTTAAGTGACTCACCCAGGGTCACACAGCTAGTAAGTGTCTGAGCTTGCATTGGAAGTCAGGAAGAGGAGTTTTCCTGGCTCCAGGCCTGGTGTTCTATCCACCCAAATTCAAATACAGTCTCAGATACTTACTCGCTGACTCTGGACAAATCACTTAACTTACATCTGCCTCAGTTTACGCTGTAAAATGGGAATAATGATAACATTCTGCTTCATAAAGTTGTTGTGAGGATCAAAGGAAACAATATTTGTAAAGTGCTCGGTTCAGCATTTGACATATTCTAGGCACGTAAGAAATGCTTGTTCTGCTTATACACACATACATGTTTCTGTGTGTGTGTATGTACATGTATATTTGTGTGCATGTGTATGTACATACACACATGGACACACACTCCACTTCTGGGCACTTGTTCCTTCTTGTTTCAGGCACTATTGTTTTGCAGATTTCTGAGGGATCATGTTTGCTTGAAAGAGAGAAAAAGGAGCAGTCTCGGCCTTTGGGTGTTTTTTGCAGGATGTATTATGCACAGCACAAAATGTTGTGGTGCCAGATTTTGGCACCAAATGTAGCACAAACATGGGGCCCTGCTCACACGTGATTTTGTAGGGTTCCATTATCATATACATACATACCATGTCATCTTATAAGATGGTGCTTTTGGAGCTGGGCCTCTAACAAAACTCACAAATATGACAGGAAAGCAAAAATGTGTGTGTATTTACCCTTCAATTCATTTCAGTGCCTAGGGAAAAGGGCTCTAGGATTCTAGAAGTAAAGACCCCTTAATGTATAGGCACAGAGAAGGAACTGATCTGTCTGTGGCTCTGCCCACAGATATGTTTGGTCCAGTCTATGCAGGTACCTGAGCTAGGGAATGTGCCCTCTGGTCAATGGTATAAGCACAAATGGGGAGAAGAGGGAGTCAGTCAAACACATCTCATCCTTGACTAGACCGGACACCCGTGGGCACATTTCTTTGCAGGTTCACTAATCAAAAGTAGAATCCAATACAGATGGTTATGTCCAACCTACGTTGATTAAAAGGAATTCCTTCACTCAGGAGTTCCCTCTGCCAATGAAAATCAGCAATCCAATCCTTGTTGCAGGCCCGGTCACCATCTCCAGATTAAGAAAAACCAGTCACTTTGTCCACGTTGACAAAGGCTGGAAATTGTGTATGCTTCTTCCTTAGCACTGCAATAGTCTTTTTGCCTACCCCAAAAGAGGTCATTGTATGGATCAGATAAGATGATGTAGCTATAAGAGCTAAATAAATGTGACCTACTATTACTAGATATACTACCCAGAACTGGCCTCTTGGCATATTGGATTCAGTGCTGGACTTGAAATCAGGAGGATTTCTACCTCACATATTTATAAGCTATCTGACCCTGAGCAAGTCCCTTACCCTCTGTCTTCTTCCATTTCCCCTCCTGGAAAATGGGGACAATCACAGCATCTACCACAAAAGTTGCAGTGGGGATGAAATAAGATAATATATGTTGTTGTTGTTGTTATTATTATTATGTTTCCACTGACTTAGCAAGTCTCATTGATTTTACCTCCACAACATCTCTAGTAACTGGCCCTTCCAGGCTGTTTCCACTGTCACCATCCGGGACAGTCATTCCCACCCGTCCAGACTGCCACAATAGCCTTCCTATGCCCCCTTTCCTTTGACGTATGATTTCTTTGCTTCCAGAACAGTCTTCCTTGTCCACAGATCTGCTCATGTTCTTATCTGAGAAATCTTCAGTGATCCCTATTGCCTACAAAGTAAATGTTAAATTCCTCTATGGGGCATTCTGGGCACTGTATCATTTGGCATCTGGCCAGCTGCAGCTCATATGATTCCTCTCCCTGCCCTCTAAGCTCCAGCCAAAGGGTACTGCCCTCACTTAGATCCTTGAATACACATCTTGGTCTCAGGCCTATCTGCCTTTGCTCATGGTATTTCCATACCTGCAATGCCTCCCTTCCCCTTCTTTACCCATTGAATACCTAAGGATTCTTTAAAGCTCTCTTATCCATAATTGTTGAGGTTTAGGGTTTAGATTAGGGGTGCTTGAGACCTCAAAATACCAACATGCCAGGTCCTGCTGAATGAATTCAACTCAAGTCTTCTCTCAGCCAAAGTAAAGCAAAGTTTATTAAAGATTCGCCTTAATGGGTAGACTCTTAAGGAGCCTAAGTATATGTGAAGCTTATATTGACAAGTGGGCCAGAATAAACTGACACAGAGTGTCTATGCTAGATAATTCTCAGCCCCTTCATGGAGGCAAGATGTATCTTACATACAGAAAGATTGTGGGAAGGATCTGGGGGTGGTGGAGAGGAGGTGTTTGGGGAAAGTCTTCAGGAGGAGTCAAATAAGGTCAGACTCCAGTAATGAGATTAAGGGTGGGTAATAGCTGAAGGCTGCCTGGAGATGACAGACAATGGAGGGCTAGGCTAGTTTAAGGGTAACAGATTTTGGGAGGATCAAGAGTGGGAAGTAGCTGGATAATGGAGGGCTAGGCTAGAGAGAGAGCAAGAGATTTGAGCCTAACTATAATGAAAGGCTTATGGCCTCAGGCAAATACCAAATGGGAAGATTCAATCAGAGTTCCAGGGGTTTCCCAGAGCCTGAACACCATCATTTTGACTTTCCTGAATTCCTGAATTAGGAATGTTATCAGTCCATCAGTCAATAAAGATTTATGAAGAGCCTACTACGTAGAGGAATTTTGCTAAGCTCTGGAGGTACAAAAAGAGGCAAAAGATAGTTCTTGCTCTCAAAGAGCTCACAATCTAATGCTGCCCTGCTTCTTCCCACCTGGACCAGTGGCCTTTGGACCATGCCTGGGCATCTAGGCCCTGGACTTCCAAATTCCATTAACCCAGGCTCTGGGGAAGTTAATCCACTCATCTTCGGAGCTTCTACCCTAGGGCCCAATTCAGGTGAATGTAAACTGAGTGAATGCAAAGTATCCTTAGGCAATAGTATCTACTAGTTGATTCTCAGATTTCAGATCATGTTTCACTTTTCCATCAGATCCATCCATCCATCCATCCATCCATCCTTCCTTCCATTCAGGAAGTCTGGCCATGAGCCTAGCAGTTCCCCTCCCTCCCACCATCACTTCTTTTCACCTCTTGTCTCTAGATGAAATAATCAAAATAATGGCATCATTTAATATAATCAAGATTATCCATTTTACATTTTAGAATGTTCTCTAACTCTTGTTTGGTCATAAAGTCTTCCCTGCTCTATAAATTGGACAGGTAAACTATTCCTTGCTTCTCCAGATTGCTTACAGTAACAGCCTTTATACCTAGATCGTGCTCCCATTTAGACTTGATTGTGGTATATGGTATTAGATGATGGTCTATGCCCAGTTTCTGCCATACTATATTCCAGTTTTCCTAGCAGTTTTGGTCAAATAGTGAGTTCTTATCCCAAAAACTGAGGTCTTTGGGTTTATCAAACAGTATATTACTATAATCGTTGACTACTGAGTCTTTTGTACCTAATCTATTCCATTGATCCACTACTTTATTCCTCAGCCAGTACCAAGTAGTTTTGATGACTGCTGCTTTATAATACAGATTAAAATCTAGTATGGCTAGGCCACCTTCCCTAGCATTTCTTTTCATTAATTGCCTTGATATTCTGGACCTTTTGTTCTTCCAAATGAATTTTGTTGCTATTTTTTCTAGCTCTATAAAGTAATTTTTTGGTAGATTGATTGGTATGGCACTAAATATGTAATTTAATTTGGGTAAATTGTCATTTTTATTATATTAGCTCGACCCAGACACGAGCAATTGATGGTTTTCCAATTAGTTAGATCTGATTTTATTTGTGTGAAAATTGATTTGTACTTGTATTCATATAGGTCCTGGATTTGTTTTGGCAGGTAGGTTCCCAAATATTTTATAATATCTACAGTAGCTTTAAATGGGCTTTCTCTTACTATCTCTTGCTGTTAGACTTTGTTAGAAATACATAGGAATGCTGAGGATTTATGTGGGTTTATTTTATATCCTGCAACTTTGCTAAATTTATTTATTGTCTCAAGAAGTTTTTTACTTGATTCTCTGGTATTCTCCAAGTATATCATCATATTATCTGCAAAGAGTGACAGCTTAATCTCTTCTTTGACTAATTTGATTCCTTCGATTTCTTTTTCTTCTCTAATTACTATGGCTAACATTTCTAGTACCAGATCAAATAAGAGGGGTGATAGTGGACATCCTTGTTTCACCCCTGATCTTATTGGCAATGCTTCTAGTTTATCCCCATTACATATAATACTTGCAAACAAAGCCAATGTAACCAAGATTAAGAGGAGAGTGGGAAATTAGGAAAGAATTTTTCCAACCAGTGTCTCTGATAAAGGCCTCATTTCTAAAATATACAGGGAATTGAGTCAAATCTTTAATAATACAAGTCATTCCCCACTTGCTAAATGGTCAAAGGATATGAACAGGCAATTTTCAGAGGTAGAAATTAAAGATATCTATAAGCATATGAAAAAATGCTCTAAATCACTATTGATTCGAGAAATTAAAATCAAAACAACTTTGAGGTACCACATCTCACCAGTCAGATTGCCTAAGATGACAAAACAGGAAAATGACAAATGCTGGAGAGGATGTGGAAAAATTGGAACACTAATGCAATGTTGGTAGACTTGTGAATTGATTCAACCATTCTGGAGAGCAATCTGGAACTATGCTCAAAGGGCTATAAATAATTGCATACCCTTTGACCCAGTAATACCACTTCTAGGGTTGTATCCCAAAGAGATCACAGAAGTGGGAGGAAGACTCATATGTACAAAAATATTTATTGCAGCTCTCTTTGTGGTGGCAAAAAATTGGAAATTTAGGGGATGCCCATCAATTGGTGAATGGCTAAACAAGTTGCAGTATATGAATGTAAAGGAATCCTATTGTGCTATAAGAAATGAGGAGCAGATGGACTTCATATTTAGCTGGAGAGGCTTATACAAACTGATGCTAAATGAGAAGAGCAGAACCAGGAGAAATTTGTACACAATGACAGACACAATGTATGTGTGATGACCAACTTTGATAAATTGGACTCTTTTCAGCAACGCAACTCTAAGACAACTCTAAAAGACTCAGAATGGAAGGAGATGTCTACATTCAGAGAAAGATCTAGAAAGAACAGAGTTTAAATGCAGACTGAAGCAAACTACATGTTCTCTTTCTTTTCCACGTTTGGTTCTGTTTCCTCTTTCCCATTGTTCATTCCATCAGTTATAACCCTTCTATACAACCAGACTAATGTCCAATGTGAAAGTATTTGCAGATTCTATACTTGATTACATGCCACCATGGGTTGGGGGGAGAGGGAGGGGAGAAGATTTGAAATTCAAGGGATTGTGGAACTGAATCTTGTGAACTAAAAGTAAATAAACAAATCAATTTAATTAAAAAAGTAATGACATCATTGTTTCTGAGGAGGTTGTGTCAAGCAACTGCCTTTATGCATTAGTTCACTATCACTGGGACACTCTAGACCTAAACTCCCTTCTCTTATCACAGGTCTCCTATGTATTATTTCCCCCTAATGAATGTAAATTCCTTGAGGTCAATGACTTGTCTCCATTTCTGTATTTGGATCCCCAGTGCTTTCTACAGTGCCTGGCACATAGTAAGTAGCTAATAAACACTTTAAAAATTCATTCATTCAACCTCCTTCCTCAGAGATTATGTAAAGTTTATGTAATATTCATATGAATAATACTAGAGAGAGAGAGAGAGGGAGAGAGAGAGAGAGAGATGGAAGGATGGATAGATAGATGGATAGATAGATAAGTAGGCTACAAGATACTGCAGTATATAGAGAGCCTGACCTGGAATCAGGAAGGCCTGAGTTCAAATGTGACCTCTATAAACTGCATTACCTAGTAGCCTGCCATCTATCCATCTATCCATTCATCTATCTCTTTTACAACAATGCTCTGTAAACAAATGACCCTTAGGCTTGCTTTTTTCTTTTTGTAGTATGTTTGTCATAATACAGTGTAGCTGAATCACAGGTGTGGGAATCAGTCAGAAAGTTTTATTTTTAATTTTAAAAGAAAAGTATTTATTTTAACACTTCTTTTCTTTTTAAACTTTGAGTTCCAAATTTTGTTTGTCCCTCCCACCCCTCCCCAACTCACTGAGAAGGCAAGCAAAATATGTGAAATTATGCAAAATAGATTTCCATATTAGCCATATTGCAAAAACAAAAGCAGTGAAAAACAAAGAAAGTGAGAAAATTGTACTTCAATTTGCACTCAGAGTTCAGCACTTCCCTCTATGGATGTGGACAGCATTTTTCTCATCACAAATCCTTTGGAATCATCTTGGATCATTGTATTAATCAGAGCACCAAGTCTTTTACAGTTGATTATCATGACAATATTCGGCAAGTATTTAAGTGCCTACTATGTTCCAGGAACAGTGCTAAGCGCTGGGAATACAAAGAAACATAAGCGAAGTCTGCTCTCAAGATGCTCAAAGTTTAATGGGAGAGATGAGCATATACTTAAATATATACAGCATAAATACAAAGTGACTACGGGCATAACTGGGAGATATTAAGGGTTCTGTTCCAAACCATGGCAATAAAACAAATATTGTAATAAAGCGAGTCACATGAGTTTTTTGGTTTTCCAGTATGTATCAAAGTTGTGTTTACACTATGCTGTAGTCTACTAAGTATGCAACAGTATTATGTTCAAAAAGAATGCATGTAACTTAAATTAAAATACTTCATTGCTAAAAAACAAAAATCTAACCATCATCTGAGCCTTCAGCAAGTTGTAATATTTTTGCAGGTGGAGGGTCTTACCCTGATGTTGATGGTGCTGACTGATTGCTGAAGGCTGGGGTGGCTGTGGCAATTTCTTGAAATAGGACAACAATGAAATTTGCCTCATCTATTGACTCTTCCTTTCACTTGAGCGCTTAGAGGCCATTGTAGGGTTATTAATTGAACTCATTTTAATATTGTTGTGTCTTGGGAAATAGGGAGGCCTGAGGAGAAAGAGATAGACAGGAACAATCAGTCCATGGAGCAGTTAGGGCACACACAACATTTATGGATCAAGTTTGACATCTTCCACAGCGTGGTTTGTGGCACCCCAAAGCTACTACAATAGTAACATCAAAGACCACTGATCACAGAATCACTGTAACAATGAAAAAATTTGAATATTGTGAGAATTACCAAAATGTGACACAGAGACACGATGTGAGTGCATGACGTTGGGAAAATGGCGCAAACAGACCTGCCTGACGCAGGGTTGTCATAAACCTCCACAAACCTTCAATTTGGAAGAATGCACAACAAAGTAAAGGACAATAAAACAAGGTGTGCCTGTATGTACAAATTATTCAAAGTAAATACAGCTCAGTTTGGGAGGGAGAGTACCAGCAGTTGGGAGTATCAGGAAAAGCTTCATGAAGAAGATGGTGCTTGTGCTGCATCCAAAAGAAAAAGGAGAAATTCTGTGAAGAGGGAATGCATTCCAGGCATGAGGGACAGCAAGTGCAAGGACAAGGTGGCTGGAGATGAAGCATCCTATGAGGGACAGAGAGAAGCCCAGAGATCACCTGGTACATCCTCAGCCCCAGAGGAGTATGCCACCAGTTCTTCTGAGGTGACATGATTAACCAACATATCCAAGCAACAAGGATCCAGAGAGATAAGCCAAAGATAAATGATAAATGGATAACAGGTTTAAGGTTTGCAAAGCATTGTAGATTGGTGGAATAAGCATTTATTAAGAACTATGTTTCAGGCACTGTTAAGTACCTAATAAAGATTACCTAATTTTATTCTCATAAACCTATATATACCTATCTCGGGAGATAGGTGCTGTCATTATCCCAGTTTTACAGATGAGGAAGCCAAAACTGAGAGAACTTCAGACTGACCTGCCTATAACGTGTTAGAGGCATAATTTGAACTCAGGGCTTCTTGATTCAATCCATTGTACTATCTGGCTTACCTCTAATGTATGTAAAACTCTCCACAAACTTTAAAGCATTGCATAAATGTGAGCTCTTGTTGTCACAATTATTACTATAACAAAATGTTTTAAAAACCTTAAAATGCTATGTAAATGTTTGCTATTATTATTAATATGAGTTACAAGACTTTCACTGCGATTAAGGCAGACTTTCTAGTTGGTTTAAATGTGCGCTGCCTGCACATAGTAGTATTTAATAAATGCTTAGTGACCTGTTTAATTGGCTTGACCTCAAAACTCTTGTTCTTTGGGCCACAGAGGCAGGACATGTCTCCTGGGGACTTTCCCAGGATCATTGACAGAGCCCAAAACAAGGAAGCACACATAGGAAGAAAAAGTCTTGGGGTTTTTTCTTTTTTTCTTTCTTTTTTTTTTTTTGCCATTGTGGTGTCAAATAGGCATCCCATGAGTTACATATGGCCCACAACATTACCAGTATGCCAGAACCAGATTAAAATATAACTGGGAGATATTTAACAAAATGAATTAAAATACAATACAACATAGATCATGTCCCATTTTAAAACCACTGCTGTGTCACATTCAAATAGATATGGGGACTGCTAATTTGTATGTAAGAATCTTTGCAGGAGTATATTGATTTAGTTTTAAAATGTAATGTGATCTGTATTTTATTGTATTTTTATTCATCAGTTAACTATTTCCCAATTATATTTTAATCTGGTTTGGGCTGCACCCGGGAGCACTGTGGTCTGGGGCCACTGGTCAGGGGTTCCCCTTGACCTTCTCTGGAGTAGTGTAGCCACACAGATACTCTGCAGCACACATCTCACCTTTCTCTTTTCTCTTGTCACACTTGATTATCCTGCATCGACAGAATTCTGATGACCAGACTGAAAACACCAAAGCTTGTTTCATTGCTCCTTGCTGCTGACGGCCCTTGCTGGCTCATCACAAGCCTGGGATACGTGGGAATGCCAAAGTACTCCTCTGCCATGGTCTTTTGTCCACTGCCCTCACTCAGCACCTGCTAACCTGGGGTCTGGCACGTGCTGGTGATTAGGGCAAGCACAATTACGGGACAAAGTCCCTCTTGAGATAGTGCCTGAATTGAGATGCCAGTAAGCATAATCCAAAAGGCCAGCTCAGGCCTGCTAATCTGAGTAGTAGAGAAGCTTGTAGGAACTGAGATTTATGTTTGGGAAATCAGTACCAAATCATAATGCCCAGTATAGGAAGTATCAGGAAGTCTATGACTTAAACTGTGTCCACAAAGCCATGACCTTTTAGGGTGTTTGCTTAGATGTATTTCTCATTCTCACCCTTTGCTGCTGGGTCAGTATGACCAGACTTCAGTCTGCTCTGTCCCCTCCTGACTCAGGTACATAAATAAGGCCTTCAGCTTTTACAGCTATAATCCACAGGTATATTAAAGTCAAAATAAGACCTTGTTTATATCTCATTGCTGCTATGCTCTGCACCTTAGCTACTCTGGAGGCTACATATATAGTAGAAAGACTGAGGGTCAAGAAGTTTCAAATCTGCCCTCTGACACTTACTTGCTGTGTGTGACATTTCCTTATCTGTAAGATGGGTGCAGTCATATTGCCAGTACCTACCTCATAAGATTGTAGCAATGCTCAAATGAGATAATGACTGCAAAGTTCTTTATAATCCTTAAAGTGCTATATAAATAGGGGCGGAGCCAAGATGGCGGCGTAGCAACAGCAACACATCGCAGCTCTCACATAGCCACCCCAAAATACCCATAAAATAGGACTCTAAACCAATCCTGGAACTCCAAAATGCACACAAAGATACTTCCCACTAAAGTCAGCTCGGCTACGAGGAACCATATCAGCACTGCGAACCGAAACCAGCCTGGCCTAAAGCCGCGGCTGTGCCCCGGGGGTGGCTGGACGGATGAGCTGAGAAGCTTCAGGTGAGCAGATTAGCGGCAGCTGTGAATGGGATTTGTGAAAGGGGGAGATAAGCAGTCCGACCAAAAGGCCTCCAGAGCGGAAAAGCGAAAGGCAGAGGTTTTGCACCCTCCTCGGCTTTGCAGCTTCCCGCCTGCAGCCTGCAGGCAGCAGGAGGACTGAGCGATTTTTCTCGGCCAGCTCTCGCGTTGAGTGGCCTGGAT
>CM053581.1:179926779-179946709 GCA_028627135.1 Pseudochirops cupreus | reverse complement strand
TCCTTCCTATTCCATAAATCTGACAAGTAAACTATTCCTCGCTTCCCCAGATTATTTACAGTATCAGCCTTTATACCTAGATCATGCACCCATTTAGACTTGACTTTGGTGTATGGTGTTAGATGATGGTCTATACCCAGTTTCTGCCATACTATACTGAACAAATCTCTTAACCTTTTTGTGACTCAGTTTCCTCAACTACAACAGGTGCTTAATAAATGCTTATTTCCTTCTTCCTCCATTTATCCTCACCACTTCTCCCTCCCCAGGCAACTCCCTAGGATTTAGCTATTAATTCATGGATGAGTTGTGATCTCTCTTTGGTAGAAAGAGTTCCCTAAGTTAAGAAAATCACAGACAGTTTCATGGTGCTATACATTTGTTCCTCTTGCTTGATCAATGAACTCGGGTTTTGTGGTGAACAGAGTAGTAGGTCCAAATCTTGCTTTTGATACTTATTAGTGGTATAATACTAAGGGAGTCACTTTAGCTTTTTCAGACTCAGTTTCTTCCTCTGTAAAATGAGCATGATAAAAAACACCCAACTCACAACACTGTTGCAAGGATTAAATAAGATAATACATAAAGATTATTTAAACATTAAAGTGAGTACCTCTTGAGCCTAACTCTATAGACACTAACCAGTAGAAGCTTTTAAAAGAAAAGAGTCAAATAAATAAATGTATCAAAATAAAATATAGTAGAATAAATAGGATTGGAAGGAAAAGTGAAAGGGGAATTTTGAAAAAGAGGTTAGAGCCAACAAAGAAATATTAGAGGACTGCTTACAAAGTGAGGGGGCAGGAGGAAGCAGGAACAGGGAGGAAAGAGCAAGACCTGGTGGTTTGGATATGGAACAGGGAAAAAGAGTGGTAAAGACTGAAATTAGATTATTCTGAGCAATAAAGACTACAGCTACTCAGGGCTCATTTCATTCTCTTTTTTTGTCTTCTAAAGATGATGATACAGAAAAGAAATATTCAAACAGGATGTGATAGACAGTAAAACAAACTAAAAAATCATAATCATGAGTGTAAACGGGATGAACTTTCCCAGATAACAGAAGAGGTTGGTGGAATGGACTAGAAAAATAATAATAATTTCAATATTAGTAAGACCCACACTTAAAACATAAAGATTCATCTAAGGTGATAAAATGAGGGACTGGAGAAGAATGTATCCATGCCTCAGCAAAATGCAAAAACCAGTAACGCCAATCATGGTCTCAAACAAAGAAACAATAAAAGTAGATAATCTGAGAGATATAAAAGCAGAGAAATTTCATTATGCTTGAAGACATCAGAGACAAGAAAAATTATGACAATACCAATCATGTATACACTGAATGGTATAGCATCAAAGAACTCAAAGGGAAAGTTAATGACTAGCTAGTTACCTAGCGATAAATCAATAATTGGTAGGTACTTCAAAACCCTTTTTAAACTTAGACAAATCTAACAGAAAGATAAACAAAACTGAACTAAGTATCTAAAAAGAATATTAGGAAAATTAAATGTTATAGATTTTCCATGATTACTGAAAAGAAATTTTAAGGAATATACCTATTTTCAGCAATGTTTGGCACATTTATGAAAACTGACTATAGACTAGGTATAAAGAACTCACAAACAGATGCAGAAAAACAGTATTGTTAAAATACATTCTTTACAGAACATGATGTAATATAACTGTAATTAATAAAGTAAATATAAGCAAAGGACTCTAAATCAAAGACTAAATAAAATCCTAAGTAACATTGGGTCAAAAAACAAATCATAAAACTCTGAAAATTATATTAAAGACAAAAACAGTGTGACATCCAAAATTTCTAGAATGCAGCTACCACAGTCATTGGGGGAAAATGTATATTTATAAACACATATCAAGAAAAGAGAGAAGGAAGATATCAATGGATTGAGCAAGGATGTAGAAAAACAAGAAAATCAATAAATGAATAAAACTAAAATAAGTCCAAATATAGAAAAACAGATGGTAGATAGGTAGATCTATCTTGTGAATTAGAGTTAAACACAAAATGACTACTGAGATTATAAATGGAACTAAGACATACTGAGGAGGCACAAATGGTTAAATCATTAAGAGAGAGACAGAGAAAGAGATAAAGGAGAGAAATTAAATTATCAAAATCAAAACTGAAGAGAAATTCATGATGAACTGTGAGGAAATAAAAGAATTTGTCAAAAACTATTATATCAACTATATATCAACAAAAATGTAATTGTGAATGAAATGAATAAATAGCTTTAAAATTTAACCATTGGCAGGGCAGAGCAAAGATGGCAGAGTAAAAGCAGGAACTTGCTTGAGCTCCCACTCCAACCACCTCCAATACCTGTAAAAAATGACTCCACACAAATTTTAGTGCTATAGAACCCACAAAGTGACAGAGAGAAACAAATCATCTGCTGAAGGCAGCCTGGCAGGACGACAGGAAGGGTCTATCACACTGAGCTGGGAGTGGAGCACAGTCCTGACTGAGATGCGCAGGCTCAGACCTATGGCAGAGAACAGCCTAAGCAGACTGCAAGGGAATGAATCACTGGCACCTGTTGTGGCTTCCAGACTTCTTAACCCATAAACACCAACGAGAAAATAAAAGGTCAGTGGAGAACTCTGTTGGAACTTGGTGAGAGAAGAGCATGGTCTGGCCCCTATCCCAGCGGCGGCAGAGGTGGCAGCGGCTCCAACTGCTGCAGCTCCTTCCAGCTCCAGGCCTACTACAGATTATAGCAGGACCAAGTGGCTAACCAGAGGGCATTTGCAGTAATCTCTTTGCTGATGCTGAGGCAGGATTCTCTTGTTTCGCCCTGCTTGGATCTGGGTCACAGCCTTGGGTGGCAAGTCCTAGGGTGAGGAACGCTAGCATGGCAGAGCTTGTTGAGACTGTGGAGGGGCAATCCTCCTCATATTTTTTGAGGCAAAAAAAGGAAAAAGTTCTAACAGTTGTGCAAAACCCTAGAAATTTAGGACACAGCACTCCCTACTCTAGAAGCAGAGTTCTACCGTGGCAAAGAGCTCAAAAGTCAAGTAATTGACTGGAAAGATAAGCAAACAGAGGAAGTTTGATCAGACTATAGAATCTTCTTGGGGGGACAAAGAGGATCAAAAACATTGAACCCAAAGAAGACAACAAAGTCAAAATTCCCACATCAAACGCCTCCAAGAAAAATATGAACTGGTTACAGGCCATAGAGGAGGTCAAGAAGGATTTTGAAAATCAAGTAAGAGAAGCAGAGGAATAATTGGGAAGAGAAATGAGAATAATGCAAGAAAATCATCAAAAATGAGTCAATAGCCTGACTGAAGAAAATAATACCTTAAAAAATAAGACTAACTCAAATAGCAAAAGAGGTCCAAAAAGCCAATGAGGAGAAGAATGCCTTAAAAAGCAGAACTGGCCACATGGAAAAGGAATTTCAAAAGCTCACTGAAGAAAATAATTCCTTCAAAATTAGATTGGAGCAAATGGAAGCTAATGACTTTATGAGAAATCAAGATGTTATAAAACAAATCCAAATGAATGAAAAAATAGAAGGCAATGTGAAATATCTCACTGGAAAAACCACTGACTTAGAAAATAGATCCAGGAGACATAATTTAAAAATTACTGGACTACCTGAAAGTCATGATCAAAAAAAGAGCTTAGAAATCATCCTTCAAGAAATTTTCAAGAAAAATTGCCCTGATATTCTAGAACCAGAGGGCAAAATCAAAATTGAAATAATTCACTGATCACCTCTTGAAAAAGATCCCAAAAAGAAAATTCCTAGGAATATTATATCCAAATTCCATACTTCCCAGGTCAAGGAGAAAATATTACAAGCAGTCAGGAAGAAGCAATTTGAGTATTATAGAAACACAATCAAGATAATATGAGATCTACCAGCTTCTACATTAAGGGATCGGAGGGCTTGGAATATGACACTCTAGAGGTCAAAGGAGCTACGATTAAAACCAAGAATCACCTATCCAGAAAAACTGAGTATAATGCTTCAGGGGAAGATATGGTTATTCAATGAAATAGAAGACTTTCAAGCATTCTTGAAGAAAAAACCAGAGCTGAAGAGAAATTCTGACTTTCAAATGTAAGAAGCAAGAGAAGCATGAGAAGGTAAGCAGGAAAAAGAAATCATAAGGAACTTATTAAAGTTGAACTATTTACATTCCTACATGGAAAAACGATAATTGTAACTCATGATATTTTTCTCAATATGAGGATAGTTGAAGGGATTATATATGTATGTGTGTGTGTGTGTATGTATAGGCAGGTGTATGTGTATATATGTATGTGTGTACATGTATACATAGTGGGCACAGGGTGAGTTGAATGTGATTCAAAAAATAAAATTAAGAGGTGAGAGGGGAATATATTGGGAGAAGGAGATGGGGAGAGACAGAATGAGATGGATTATCTCAAATAAAATAGGCATGAGAAGGTTGTTACAATGGATGGGAAGAGCAGGAAGGTGAAAGGGAAAGAGTCAACCTTACTCACACTGAATTTGGCTTAAGTAGGGAATAACATACACACTCAGTTGGGTATCTTACTCTACAGGAAAGTAAGGGAGAAGAGTATAAGAAGAGAGATGATAGAAGGGAAGGCAGATTGGGGGAGAGGGTAGTTAGAAGCAAACACTTTTGAAAAGGGACAACATCAAAGGAGAAAACAGAATAAATGGGGGGTGGGATAGGATGGAGGAAAATATAGTTAATCTTTCACAATATGACTACCATGGAAATGTTTTGCATTACTACACATGTATAATCTATATTGAATTGCTTGTCTTGTCAGTGGGGGTGGGTGAGGAGGGGAGAATGGAGAGAATCTGAAACTCAAAGTTTTAAAAACAATTGTTCAAAAAATGTTTTTTGTTTTTTTTTAATATGCAATCGGGAAATAAGATATACAGGTAATGGGGTATAGAAATCCATCTTGCCCTACAAGAAAGTAAGGGGGGAGGATTAGAGGGGATATAAGAGAGGGCAGATTGAAGGAATGGGTATTCAGTATGCTTGATATCTTGGGGTGTGGGGTAGGGGAGAGATGGGAAGAAAATTTATAACTCAGAATCTTTGGGAAATAAATGCTGAAAACTAAAAATAAATTTAAAAATAAAAAATAAAAGAGACTCCAAAGGCAGAATTGACAGAGAACTGAAGTTCTTGCCTGTCCCTAGTACCTGTTCCACCTCATACAAGGCAGGCCTTTATAAAAAAAATTTAAATATTTAGATTAACTAGACAGCAAAAATAGTATATAAACCACTGAATCTCAAAGAAAAAAAAAACAGTAAACTCCCAAAGTTTTTAAAAAGTCACATCCAGATAGATTTACAAATGAATTCAAGCAAACATCTTTAAAAATTTAGCCCATATACTATGCAAAATACTCACAAAATAGAGAAAAAATAGCACTATACCAAATTCATTCTGAGATAAATAATGTATTGAATACTAAAAACTGGGAGAGATAAAACAGAAAAGGTAATACCACCAATGAATAATGATATTTTTTCAAATTCAAAAAAAATTTCTTATGGTCAGCTTGGATTTACACTAGGAATGCAAAGATGACTCAACCCTGGAAAAATTATAAACATAATAAATCATATTAATAATTAAATGACAAGATTATATTAACAGACACAAAGAGACCTAAAAATATAGCGCTCATCTTAGAAATATATAACGTATAAAAAGATTCTTCATATTATAAACAGTATTTATTATCTAAAACCATGACCTAGAATAATTTGTAACGGAAAAGAAAATATTAAATGTTTTCCAAATTTACAAATTGAGTCACTGAAAGCAGGAATAAAGCAAGGATGTCCATTGTTTCCACTATTATTTGATATAGATCTAAAAATAATGATACTCATATACTCAGATTAGAGAGTGATCACAATTTGGATGCCTTCTCCAAGCTACAGATCACAAAGCATTCATGACTGCCCATGCTGTACAAATCTGATCCATGATCATCCATAAATTCTTAATACAGTCACCATCTAATGTGGTCAGCATTTTTTATTTTTTTTTATATCTCCTACTATCCCAAGGATGCCAATGGAGCATTTGAATTGTCCACCATGTGACCAGACCATCTCCTTTTGTTTCCTTTTTGTTCATCCATTCTCTTGATAATATTTTTTTAAAAATTAAGTTCTTCCCTGAAGTTCCTTATGTCTCCTATGATAAATTTACATGCTACGTATTTCCAGTTCTTTAGAGAATGCTGCCTTCCATACCTGCACCAATATCACAGCACCAGGAGAAGACTGGTATGAAAAAGAAAAAAAGGGTCTTTGCTTCTGAGAGAAGTTAGGAAGAATTAAATGAGCTCTTGCAATTTTCCCGAGGCAAGTAAGCCCACAATTTTCTTGTTTCTTTTTGTTGTTGTCTTCAGTTTTTAACCTATCTCTGTATTCCCCAGTGCCTATCACTTAGAAAGCCTTTAATAAATGCTCATTGACTGACCAATTTTTTTCTCCTCTTTCATTCTAACTCATTCATTCATTGTCCATTTGTACCGTTACACACACACACACACACAAAGATGTGTGTGTTTATATAAATATATAATGATGATGATGATAGCTTACATTTGTTAAGAATTTTGCAAAGTACTTTACAAATATTATGTCATTTGATTCTCACAACAGCCCAGTGAATTAGGTGCTATTATTATCCACATGATACAAATGAAGAAAATGAGAGAGATTAAGTGAGTTGCCCAAGATCACACAAATAATAAGTATCTGAGGCAGGATTTTTGAACTCAGGTCTTCCTGACTCCATCAGTCAGTACCCTATGGTACCCAGCTATCAGCTATTGCACACTATGCATTTTTCTCCATCTCTCTTTCTCTGTCTGTCTCTGTCTCTCTTTCTCTGCACCCTGCCACATCTATCTCTTTAACTGAATGTCAATGTGGGCAACAGTTGTTCTTTATTCACTGGGTGTTTCCTGTGGGTCTAGCTAGGTCAAACTATGTTGAGTGATTATATAGATCTCTCCCAGGAAGATCTGCAGTTTTATTCATTCATTCATTCATTCATTCAACAAACACTGATGAAGCACCTACTGTGTGCCAGGCTCAGGGGCTGAGGATGCACAAAGAGGCAAAAGACAGTCCTTGTCCTCAAGGAGTTTGCAATCTAATGGGGGGAGGGGAAGAGACAATAGGCAAATAAATATATACAAAGAAAGCTCCGCACAGAACAAGTGGGAAATAATTAACAAAGGGAAAGCACCAGAATTAAGTGAGGTTGGGGAAGGCTCCCTGTAAAAGGTGGGACTTTATTTGGGATTTGCAAGAAGCCAGGGAGGTCGGCAGTCAGAGCAGAGGAGGGAGAGCACTGCAGGTATGGGGACAGCCAGAGACAATGCCTGGAGACATCGAGTGTCTTGTTCATGAACAGTGAGGCAGCCGCTGTCACTGCATCAAAGGGTACATTTCAGGGAGTATGGTGCAAGAAGGCTGGAAGGGCTGGACAGGGCAAGGTTATGAAGAGCTCTTCGTGCCAAACAGACAATTTGATATTTGCTCCTGGAGGCCAAAAGAAAACACTGGCATTTATTGGGGAAAGCTGGGGGCCAGGGGCAGACCTGCGTTTTAGGAGATTTTCTTCAGCAGCTGAATGGTGTATGGATCGGAGTGGGAAGAGACTTAAGGCAGGCAGACCCACCTGCAGGGTATTGCAATAGTCCAGATGTGAGAATATGAGGAACTGAGGAAGCCGCCTGCACCACAGTGGTAGAAGTGTCAGAGGCAAGAAGGGGCTGCATCTGAGAGACTTTGCAGAGGCAAACACAACTGGCATGATGTCATCCAAAGACAGGGAGGGTAAGGGGAGCATCCTATTACATGCCAGAAACTGCGCAAAGTGCTTTTTTTTCTTCTTACAAATATTATCTTATTTGAACCTCTTAACAACCTGGGAACTGTTATATAGGTACTATTATTATCCCCATTTTACAGTTGAAAAAACTGAGGCAAACAGAGGTTGAGTGGATTTGAATTGGATTTGAATTCAGGTGTTCCCGACCCTAGGCCCAACACTCTATCTACTGTGCCAGCTGTTTCATAAACAAGAATAACATCCATAGGGATTTCCTCTTCAGCCTGAACTCTGCACTGGATCTCAGGGCTCTATCACAGTGCCAAACCACCTTAGCAAGCATAGGATCCTAGGCTTAGAGCTGGTCATCAAAGGTCATCTTTCCCAACCCTCTCACTTGACAGCTGAGGAAATTGAAGCCAAAGAAGTCAAGACACTTGCCTACCAAAACAACACTAAGAGTAACTGGCAGAACAAGGATTTGAACCCAGATCTTTGGACCAACTCCAGCGCTTTTATCACCATAGGGCACCGAGTTTTTGCCACAGAATGATAGCTCTGATCTCCAATGTCAAAGTCCTCATTACTGTCCCCCCAGATAAAGTCAGCCTGTCATGAGGCCCCAAATGGCCAGAAGCAAAGAACCTATGGAAGAAGAAGCACTATCATTCAGAGAAACTAAGTTACGGTAGGGGGTGGGAGGTGGAAGGTGGGAGAGAGGAGAAAAGGAAGGAGTACAACAGTCAGGATGGTTACACCTCCTTCCAAATCCCTTATCCACCCATTAAATAATTAATAACTGTCTTCACTGAACTCCACTCAGGATGTAAGAACCTACCTGTGGGCTCCCAGAAACTCAAGTACAAAGAAATCCCTTCCCTTCAAAATAAAAACTCTTGGTGATTTAGTCCAATTGCTGGGAGATATAGAAAGCTGACAGACTTGTGGAGTCCCTTCTCTGGCTGGGGATACCTCCTATTTTTAGAAACAGAAAATGCCCTAGTACTTAGTTCAGCACTAAAAATGTGTGATCTCTGAAAAACATTTAATGGTGAGAGAGAGAGAGAGAGAGAGAGAGAGAGAGAGAGAGAGAGTGTGTGTGTGTGTGTGTGTGTGTGTGTGTGTGTGTGTGTGTGTGCGCGCGCGCGTGTGTGTGTGTGTGTGTGTGTGTGTGTTGTGCTTGGTGGCAGCTAAGGGAGTTATATGCCCAAGTTAATATAGTTATCAGTTCCTGGTTGTGCCAGTTACCTAATTCTAGCAGGGCTTTCTCCAAGGATAGGCCCCTTTCATTTGTATGCTTTTAGGCTTCAGGGACTGTTTCTTAGAGGAAAGCACCCCCAAACTCCAACACCATTTAAGAGCAGATTCTCTGACAGATAGGATGGGACCAAACAACCCAAAAGACTTCCTCTGTATCTGTCCTGCCACTACACACCCTGCTAGAACTCATTCTGTCCCTAATTCTTTTTCCTTCTTCAGAGTCCCCTTTCTGCAGGCTCTCTGGCTCAGCTCTATCTGGCCTCTCTAGCCTCTACGACTCCCATTTCCCCTTCTGTTTCCTGATGTCCTCTCCACTCATTCTCCACAGATCCCTCATGATGCGCTCCCTGGTTCAATCTCCACCTCTGCTTCCCTACTTTGTTCCACTGGGCTCTCTGAATGTCTGCTCCATCAGCAAAAACCTCTCCCTGTTGTATGCCTTGCTTGATGTTTATGATCTGGGGGTTGCTGGACAGGGTTATTTCTGTTATTTTATCTGTCAAAGAATACTAAATGATTTTGATATATGTGAAGAGGTTTGTTGCCCATCTAAGATGTGTCTATCGACAAGGCTTCTCTAAATGTGGCTCACAGGGAGGCATGGAATCTGGCCTCCCCTTCTCCAAAGGAGACTTTGATTCCTGCCTGGAGAACAAGAAAAGGGGAGAGACACATTGTTGGGCAATCTGTTGTCCTCTGAGAAGGGATATTTCACTATAATTACAGCCATCTGTCCCCCTCCCCCAGCACTGCTGGTCTGGGGGCATGAGTTTTATTTTAGGTTCAAAAACAACAAAGCTGTTTATTTCTCTGATCACTAGCCCTTAAAGAAGGAGGTAACCCCAAATTTGTTTTTTTTCGAGCTTAACTCTTTCCTACCAAAAGCAGGTTAAAATGATTTAAGAAATAGTGAATATAGTGACATACACAAGTGTCCAAGCAAAACAGGACCAGTAATCAGAGAGGTATAAACCAGAAAATAGAGGGAATGTGTTTTCTCATTGGGAGAGAAAATATCTCAGTTTACCCAAGAGAGGTCCCTAAACTCTCAAGGGAAGCAAACTTAAAATCAGAGGTGCTTTGAGGTGCTAGCTCCTCAACACGTCTAGTGCTTCCCACAATCTTTTCACTTTCTCCTTGGGTCTCTCTCAAAGACTGTCTGAAACCACATGTGTTCCTTTTTCAAAGCAGAAATAAAGAACATCTCTCCTCATCAGAGCTCGTGTACTAATTTTACCTGTCACACAATCAAACAGGGTCCCAGGGTTGTATCCACAGTCCTATACCAAATTACACACCATTCTAGGCTTACCCTGGGGTACATTTGGATATAATGCCTTATTGGAAGGGAGCTCTTAATAGAGCATTTTACTCTCCAAATCAAAGGCTTTTTAAAGATTATTAACAATTAACATGATGGTACCTTACATTCTCTGTATCTTCCATTCTACATATAATGGTAAACACGTGTTCTCTCGGAGATACTGTAGTTGAGAAAGCTTGCTTTTTCCCTATGAATACTTCACTGAAAATGCCCTGAATGAGTGCAAAGGTCATTTTAAAAAAAGGGATATAGATGTGAAAGTAGGCATATAAGTTGGCAACAGTTGTTTTCTCAATTGCCTTAATATGATCTAAGTGTTTTTTCTGCATTATCAGTACCTTTGTCTCCATCAGATTCCTTGTGTAATCCATCCCTCAGTGTTCTCACAACAGCACTATCTACCTCCTGCACCAACTTCCTCCAAAAAATTGGGCCTACTCTGGCTACTTTAACCATCTATGATCTCTAACGGTATTTCTATCACCTCTAGAAGCACATGAGAGTCATGATTTTAGAGACCACAACTAAAAAACTATTATCTCCTTGAGAGAAAAAATAATTGGTTTTCACATCCCACAAAGTTACCTTTATTTATTCTGTATACATTTCAATATGTGTAACCTATTGTCTCTCTAGAGAGAATATATGCTCCCCAAGCACAAAGTCTCATTTCTCTATATCCCCACTTCCTATAGCAATACTTGACACACAGTGGGTACTTTATAAAGTAAATGCTTGTTCATTAGTTACTTGATTTGTCAAAAAGAAAATACAGATTTTTTCCCATTTTTCTTCCTTTGAATGACCTTCCTTACATTTTCATCTGTAAATGTCCTTAGGATGATTTTGCTTCCTTATTTGGCTTACTTACCAAGCTTTCTTTAAACAGATTTCCCCCTCCTCTGTTTCAGTCTGATTTATAGGGTGACATTGTTCAATGTCTTCTATCACCCTTCCCTGTAAGGTTTTATGTATGAGTTTATATTATAAACTGATGTTGCCCTTTGCTTCCATCTCTCTGTAATTGGTGAGTAAGTCAGATATTTGCCTATTAAGGCACTTTTTAGGCTCTTTTGGTTTCTTTGTTATGGCTATTGATTTATATCAGTTAAACTTTTGCATTTAATTATTATATTCTGAGTTTATGTCCTCTATCTCATTCTTTACCATTTTTCATTATCTCCTTTGAAAAGGTCAGGATTGAGTTATTTCAACTGAGTGCCATTATCTTTTCCCTTATTTTTTATTCTAGCTTTGTATTCATTTTTGATTCCCGCTGTAACAAGTTCGTGGTCTGACTACACCCAGGCCGTCAGTCAATAAACATTTATTAAGAGATTTATTAAGGAATGATTCCTGTATCAGTTCTTAGTCACTCTCTTGACATTAAAACATAACCAGGCTCATCTTTTTGTGATATCATTAAGTGCTGCCTGTGTCCAGCACCCGTCTATTCTTTTCTCAAAGAAAATATTTATGATACAGAGGTGTTAGGTTTCTGTATAGTCTGCAAGTCATTGATTTCACTCATTTCTTAAGTCTGACCCACATTTCCCAATCTGTTTCTCACCGGTGTCACTTATTTCTACCATTACGTTAAAGTTACCAAGTATCAGTGTGAGTGTTGGTTTGATTTGGACGGCATTAACCTTGTCCTCTCTAGGACTGATCTAATTCTTCATCCTCTGCGACATAGACTGCTGCATAAGCCGAAATTATATTCATGGGGATCTTTTTGCAAGCATTGCATCATAAGCACTGCCATTGTCGGGACCTATCATAAATACAATTATAAAATATTCTTCCCAGAAATAGAGAGACTTGACTTAGAGAGATATTTATTGTCATGGTTGGGTCTTGCCAGTATAATAAAAGTGATAGTACTTAAATTAATCTGAAGATTTAGCATTGCACCAATTCAATCTGTCAAGTAATTATTTTAGACTCTACAAAATAATGATAAAATTCATTCAGAGTATCAAAAGCTCTAGCATCTCAAGAGAAGTGATGATAAGAAGTATGAAGGAAGAATGCCATCATCAAATCACAATCTATATTCTAAAACAGTAATCATCAAAATTATTTGATACTGATTAGAAAATAGCAAAATATATATGTAGATGGTAATGTCACCACTGGATATACACCAGAAGGAGGTCAAAGACAAAAAGGAAAAGTCCCATTCATTAGGCTCCCCATTGGGCTGTAAGCTCCCTCAGGCCTGGGGCTAGGCTTCTTTGTTTTTATATCCTCATGGCTGGGTTCCTGGCACATGTTGTTCAGTTGTTTGATCCCTTTCAGTCCTGGCCAACTCTTTGTGACCCCATTTGGGGTTTTCTTGGCAGAGATACTGGAGTGATCTGCCATTTCCTTCTCCAACTCATTTTACAGATGAAGAAACAGGCAAACAGGGTTAAGTGACTTGCCCAGGATCACACGTCTAATACGAGTGTAAGGCCAAATTTGAACTCAGGAAGAGGAGTCTTTCTGACTCCAGGCCCAGCGCTCTATCTACTGGGTCACCCAGCTGCCTACCTAGCACACAGTCAGCACTTAGTAAACATTTATTGGTGATTTGACTATACACTTATATATTCATAGCAATACCTTTTTTATGGTAACACCAAGTAGGAAGCAAAGTAGGTAATCATCGGCTGGAGAATGGCTGAACGAACTTTGGTGTATGAGTGTAATAGAATATGATTTTTATAAAATATCATTTAATCCCAAACCTTCATTTGATCTTTGAGGAAACCGAGGTCCAAAGGGAAAAAAAAGATTTGCTCACGGTCACACAGGAAGCTGTGCCAAGCTTTGAGTTAAAGTATTCTCCCTCCAAAGCCAGCTTCTTTTCACTATATTCCTCTTTTCCATCTCCTGGTTCCAGGTCCTGTGCCAGGATATTGCTGGCACAAAGGATTATTCCCAATTATACGAGCTTATAAAGCACTTTTCTCACAACAGCATTGCAAGGTAAGGAGTCTCAAAAGCAGCCTCACTTGGCAGACAAAGAAACTGGAGCTCAGAGAGGCTAAGAGATTTGTGCAAGGTCACACAGAGTTAAATGGCAGAGCCAGGAATGGAACCCAAGTTTTCTCATTTCATCAGCCTTCTTTCTATGCCAGCATAAGAGCAGACATCTACATAGTGCTCTAAGGTTTATACGATATTTTACATAGATTATCTCATTTGGTCCTCCCATTATATTTTATAACATATATTGTGATTTGATTCATACTTCTTATCATCATTTCTCTTGAGATTCTAGAACTTTTGGTGCTACGAATCATCCCCATTGCACAGATGAGGAAACTAGATTTAGAAGAATGAAGTGACTTGGCTAAGGCTCAGAGACATACAGCTGGGTGGCACAGTGCATACATTATCTAGCCTGGAGTCAGGAAACCCTAGGTTCAAACTCAAGCTTACTAGCTGTCATGGGCATGTAACTTAATCCTGTTTACCTCAGTTTCCTTATCTGTAAAATGAGCTGGAGAAGGAAATGGCAAGCCACTCTAGTATCTCTGCCAAGAAAACCCCAAATAGGGTCATGAAGAGTCAGACACGACTGAAAATGAGTGAACAACAACAATAAAGACATGACATAATTTACCCTAAGTGTCAGAGGCTGGATTTGAACCCTGGCTTCCCTACACTATACCTTTCATGACAACTTATTCTTCCTGCCCTCACAAGCCTACCACCACCCAACCCTCCCCAAAGCCTGCTCCTAACAGGCAGAGACACATTGTGCCAAGGACAGTTTTCAGGATCAGCTTCATTTCTTTCACTGCCTGTGAATGCAACCATGCAAATGTGACACTACTTGGCACTCTTTGCCTGGCAGTCAGAAAACACCCACCCTCTTCCCTCGGCCAAGAGGCTAGGTTCTGGAAATGCCCTGGCCAAGAAGCATGCCCCTGACCCCAGATGAACTCTAAGGTTTTGTGCTCCAGATGGGCAACAGCAAAGCACAGGGGGCCCCCAGTGCTCAGCAGCTATTACACCAGTCATAAATACCACCCTTGGTAATTTAAGTGGCAGATGGGAGCATAAATTCTTCAAAAGTAATTCCCTTGCCAAAGACTAAGGAGCATATGAATGAAGTGAGAACAGTAAATTTTTCCAGGTTTGAGAAGCTGGAAACGTCAGGAACTCAAACTATGCAAACACACTCAGGGAAGATGCAGTCTGGTTTTCCATTAAGCCTAAATGTTTCTTGTTGACTTGAAAGGCCAACACAAGAGGACAGCTCTGCCTTCCCTCCCCCACGGGCTCAAGTGAGGCCCAGAACTATATACCCAGAATGCCAGAGAAGCCAAGCTTACAGGAGAGGTAGATGTGAGTTTTATTTTTCACCAAAAGGAAAAGAAAAATAATCATCCTTTGATATAATAATCCTTTGAACTTGTAAGGCCTCCTTCAAAGCACTCTGCAGGCTGCAGTCCATCTTTGTGGCACCCATGTGCCCCAAGGGTAGTGGAAAGCAAAGTCACTTCCACTGGGAATGCTGACTGTACCACTGTGAATCATTTGTATCCATTTCAATGATTAGCATACTGACTAGTCCAGAGATCTGGAAATATCTCTGTCTATCAACCCCATCTTTGCACAGGTTACGGAGTGGCTGAAGAACAGAAGGAGAGCAATACCACCAGGAAAAGCGTGGAGAGAGTTTCTTCCCCATTCAAATCTATCTCACACCACATTCTTGATATCATAACGCCCAGGCAGAATCCTAGAACCTTGGAAGTGGGAGGGTCCTCTGAGAGCATCTTAAGATCACATTTCAGAAGGCTACTGACAAACTGGAAAGTGACTAGAGAATGACAAGGGGGACGGCAAGGAGGCTCCAAATTCAGCCACACGAGGATCATTTGGAGTAACTGAGGATGTTTATTTGGAAAGACTCAGGGTAGAGGGAACATATTAGCTGGTAAATTTGTTCTGCTTGGCCCAGAGATAAAAGTGAGGAGCCCTGGGTAGGAATTGCAAAGAGGTAGAATTCAGCTCCTTGTAAGGAGATTTTTAGTAGCTGGAACTGTTCAGAAGTAGAATAAACTTTCCAGAGGTGTGGGTAAGTTGTCTGTCTCTCAAGGTCTTCAAAAAAAACCTAGATGAATACTTGTTGGGTATGTAGCAAGATGAAAGCATTGTGTTCTAGAGGACCTCCAGCTGGGAAGACCAGAGCTCAAACAGTGCCTCAGATGCTTTAGGACTGCAGGAAGTAATTTAACCTTCCTGAGCCTTAATTTCCTCATCTGGATAATGGGAATAACAACAGTCCTTACCTCACAGGGTCTATGTGAGATTCGAGTGAGGTAAAGTGTTTAAGGTGCTTCGCAAACATTAATGCATTTTATTAAGTCATGTTACTCTTACCATGTTGGGATGAGGTACTTCCTCCTTACCTACAGCTCTGAGCATATCTAGTTTCATTCCAAGCTCAACTCACAAATCACCTTCTGCATGAGGTTTTTCCTGTTACTAGGTGCTAGCTCATTGCCCCCCGCCAAATACCTCAAAATGTCACTTAGACATACATGTGTCGTCTTCCCTGGTAGAAGCTAGGTTTCTCAAGGTCCGAAACTGCTTACTTTTTGCTTTTATATCCTCAGTGCCTAAAACACAGTGGGTACAAAATGCTCCTTGATTGATAGTAATGGGGGAGGGAAAGTGAACAAGCATTTCTGAAACACCTACTATGTGCTTGGCATTGTGTTAAGTACTTTATAGACAATAAATATTATCAATATTTTCTCATTACCTCATCCAACAACAATGGGAGGTAAGTGCTATTATTATTATGCTATTATTATCCCATTTACAGTTGAAGAAACTGAGGCAGAGAGAGTTTACATGACTTGCCCAGAGTCACATGGATAGGCCAGACTTGTCTGAGGCCGGATTTGAACTCTGGTCTTCCTGACTCTAGACTCAACACTATATCTACTATGCCATCTAGTCAGTCAAGTACAGGCTAGACTACATGGTCTTTTAATGATAAAATGCCGTGTGATTCTACAATCTACTTATCTGAGACATGAGGAAACAGAGACTGGGACAGCTAAGGCCCCTTACCTAAGTTCACAGCTTTAATTCAC
This sequence comes from Pseudochirops cupreus, assembly GCA_028627135.1. NCBI lineage: Eukaryota > Metazoa > Chordata > Mammalia > Diprotodontia > Pseudocheiridae > Pseudochirops > Pseudochirops cupreus. Next base: position 179,930,155 of record CM053581.1, on the reverse strand, counting down.
GACAGAATTGGATGACCACTCCATCCCATCTCCTGCCTCCCGGTGCTAGGGATCTTGCCACTGCCCCTCACTGCCTCCCTGCTCAGTCTCATGTTCATACACTGCCATGTATACACCGAGAGAGCTCTGTGAATCATTGACTATTTTGCCTCTTCCTGACTTAAGAAATTATAGCAGGTGAAGAGAGGGGACCAAGGGACCCAACCAACTCCAGGCCAAATGTTTACAGTAGTAGATTGGAGGGCAAGAAAGCTGCTGCTTGTGAAACTTTTCCCTAAATGGCTCACCCTTTTCCTATACCGAGAAGAACAGATTAACAGAAGGCAACCACCCACTGAGCCAGAAATGCACCCGAGCTATTTCTCAGATTAATTCTGGATGCTAACGGCTACAGTCCTGCCAGGGGCAGGCTGGAAAAACAGAAAAAAGGAGTCACAGATACAAAGAAAGCCTGTCAAAAATCTGAAAATGTCTCCTCCCTTCCTTGAATGTATAAACTGGTTTGGCTCAATTGTGTCTAATTAGGACTCAGGGAAAATGAAACACACACGAGTGCATGCAGACACACACACACACACACACACTCACACTCACACACACACACTCACACACACATATACACACACTCACACACACACACACACACTCACACACCCTCTCACACACACACTCACACACACACACACTCACACACACACACACTCGCACACACTCTCACACACACACTCACCCACACTCACCCACACACACACACACACACACTCACACACACACACACACTCACACACACACACACACACACACACAGGAAATGCCACCTCAGTCAGAGTGGCAGCACAGACAGATTGTAATGGACTGACGCCGGGCAGCAAGACCATTAAACATCTCTCTGGCTTATTTGCGTGCAGTGTGTCTCAATAATGTGTTATGAGGTGTGTTTGTAATTGGCTACTGCTGATAGTGGTCCTTGAAAGGGAAATGGAGTGTGTCTAAATGCAGACAAAGCTACTTAGAGAGCCAGGACAAAGATGAGCTGCTCCTCATAAGGGCCAAATGGGGTACTCAGGGTTTTCTTCCTTCTATAGCTTAAGAGAGGGAAGGGGGGGGAATAATCTGTCTCAATTTTCTCAGCTCCTGAAACAATATTTATAAAATAGAAGGTGATTTCAGAGCTCATTTATTTTCGTGGTTCACGGTCCCCACTCTCAGCCGACATCATTTTCAAACCAATTTTATTCCCAACCATCATAGGAACAGCCTCAATTCTACTCAAAATCGTTAAAAAAGAAAAATCCATTCTTTCCTTGTCTTTGAGCCTCATCTTTCAACAAGATGATTTAATTTCAGAATTATCTTTCTTGCCTTTTCTTCAGGTCTCAGAATTGCCAGGCAGAACCCTCCCCATCTCTGTCCCCCATTATGACCCTCTTAAGAAAAAAAAAAAAGCTCTCAGGAATGGGATGTATTCATTGAATCTTTCCCTGCCCCCAATTCCAAGCATTTTTGTCATTGGTTAAGAGGACTAAAAGATCATATGTGGTCCTATGAAAGGGTGAAAGACAGATGATCCAAGAAAAAGTATCTTCTAAATTTCCAGTGTCTGAATTCAGTAGAGTTGACTTGACAAAGCCAGAGGAAAAAAATCTCTTTTCCATCACCTTTTCCATCACCAAACAAAAAGAACTCAAACATGGAACAACGAAAAACATGCTCCATTTGGAGTCAAAGAATCTGGATTCAAAGCTAGGCTCCATTACTTACTTGTAATGTGCAACCTTGGGAAAATCACTGAATCTCTCTGGGCCTCGGTTTCCTCAACTGTAAACGGAGGGAGAGTTCAGCAGAAAGTCCCTGAGGTCCCTTTCAGTTCTAATTCTATGATTCTAAAGAGTGGAATCATGAAATTTTACATCAAATGGAAACTTAGAGATTATTTCATTCAAATACTCATGCTTTATAGAAATCCCTACCATAAACATCTATGACAGTTAGTTAGTCATATAGCTTCTGCAACAAAGCCAGTGATGAGGAACTATTTCCACTGCAGTCCATTCTACTGTTAGATAACTACTTGTCAGAAAATTCTTTCTAGCAAGCAGAAATCAGATTCCCTTGGTAACTTCCTCCTCTTATTATTAGTTCAAATATCTGAAGCACCCTACTCTGATAAAAAAGGAAGAAAGGAAGGAAGGAAGGAAGGAAGGAAGGAAGGAAGGAAGGAAGGAAGGAAGGAAAGAAGGAAGGATGGAAGAAAGGAAAGAAGGAAGGAAGGATGGAAGGAAGGAACGAAGGAAGGAAGGAAGGAAGGAAGGAAGGAAGGAAGGAAGGAAAAGGAAAACCTCAATCCATCTTTTGCATTGTACATAGATTCTCCATAGGATCTGTGACCTCATCAGTGTAGATGCCCCTTCCACTAGAGCAGATTGCAACTAATTCATGAATTTGTAACTTGCATGATCATAATAATTAAGTGGTATAAGGGACTTTCAAAGTCATTCAGTTGGAACCCTTCATTTTATAGATAAAGGAAACTGAGGCCCTGGGAGGTTAAATAACTGTCCAAGGTCACAGAGCTACTAAGAAGAAAAGCTGGATTTAAAGGTGTCTTTTGATTACAATCCCAACATTTATCACTATCTCTTTCTGCTTTCTCTTCTTCTGTCATTTCTATGTCTTTCTATAAATTCTCCAATAAAATTTATACAACAAAATGTAGGTATTCTCTTTTGTTCTGTTGGTTGTTGGGTTTGGTTTTGTTTTGGTTTTTTTTTTGTATTTTATGGATACCAACACAGAACTCAATTTATCCATTATATCTTGCTCACTAGATAACTGACCCACCTCCTTTTTCCCATCTTATATAAGTTTTTTGATATATTAACGCCACTTCTAAAGCACAAGACCTCCAGGGCCATTTGCTACAATCTACCTAAGCTTGCCGGGAGCCTTCCCAATTCCTCTCCCATCCATCCTCACACAGCTGCCAAAGTGATTTTCCTAAGGCATGGGCCTGACCATATCATTCTCCTGCTCAATAAACTCCAGAATCAAGTAAAAACTCTGCTGTTTGGCATTTAAAGTCCTTCACGACCTGGCTCCAACCTCCCTTTTCCAGCATTTTGATACATTACCTCCCTCATGTACACTGCAGTCCAGCCAGGCTGGATTTCTCATATTTCTTCACATATAACATAGTTTCCTATTGCCTTTCTTTGCAACCACTGTCCTGTTTCCATTCCATCTTTGTATCCCCAGCCACAGGCTTTGTGCCTAGCAAGGCACATCAATTTCCCTTTGGGTTACCTATATTTTTATTTCTTCTGTGATCATGATATTCCATTTGAAATAATACAGTATCATAGGGGTAATATTGAGC
>CM053581.1:179915144-179926279 GCA_028627135.1 Pseudochirops cupreus | reverse complement strand
GACTATCTTCAACAACGCACAGCTAAAGACAACTCTACAAGCCTCAGGATGGAAGGAGATACCTAAACTCAGAGAAAGATATAGAAAGACTATAGTTTAAATGGAGACTGAAGCAAAACACGCTATCGTTCTCTTTCTTGTCTGGTTTTGCTTTTTTTTTTTTCTTTTCCCAGCGATCACTCATTGGTTACAACCCTTCTATATGACCAAACTATTGTACAATGTGAAAGTATTTGCAGATCCTATACATGATCGAATGTATGAGGGGAAGGGGGGGAGGGAGGGGAGAAAATCTGAAACTCAAGTGATTGTGGAACTGAATCTTGTAAATTAAAAGTAAATAAGTAAATTAAAAAAAAAAAGAAAAGAAATTTGTTCAGGGCTACACAGCTAGTAAGTGCTTGAAGCCCAATTTCATCCAAGCCCAGCACTCTATGTTCTTTTCTATCTAATAGCTTTGAGAGTAGGTAATTTACTTAGGGTTACCCAGTTTTTATGGTATCTGAACCCAGGGCTTTTGGACTTCAGTGCCAACCCTTCTTGGTGCCATAAGGATGAGACCAGCTATGAAGGTGAAAATAGGGGTGTCTCTTTTAGAACTCTAAAAGAATGGTCACTGCCTGGGTTAATCAGATACTACCCCATTCCCCACAACTACTAGCCAATTAGTGTAGAAAGTAGAGGCTTCTTCCAGTTCAGGATTTGGCAGTTACAAAATCCTATTCGAATGTTGGAGGATTTTTGTTGTTTGAAACGTGGCAGTTACAAAATCCTATTTGAATGTTAGGGGATTTTTGTTTACCGAGTATTTCATGTTTTTTCAAGTGCTTTTCAGACCTTTTGCAATCAACGCCTCCCCGATGCTAGAGAAATAAAGTGATGTATGCGTGCTAGATAATAATAAGAAATATAGTGCTTGTCATTTGCAAATAGTGCTATTCATTATTCCTTACTTCCACACAGCACATTAGCCGGGTCCTTTTACAGAGGAGGGAACACACGCAGGCTATCTAGTAAACATGACATGTCTATGGTTAGCAGTGCAAATTGGATTAGATTTCATATTCTCTGACAGTCCTTCTCCCTGCTTCATCTCGCAATAGAGGCTGACTTTACCCCCAATGTGTGATTAAGTTGTCTTTATATAAGGACAACCTTATGCTTAGGTGGAACAGGTGTTTTTTTTTCTTAGTATACCCTTGTCCAGTATTTGAAACATAGTAGGTACTAAATATATGATTGTTGAATGAATGAATGAAACATTATTCTGCCCCTTCTACGTCCACCTCCCCTTGTATTCTCCCTGCTAAGAGACTCATCTCCACTGCTAGCTTTTCTGTTAATTTTCCATGTGACTTTGGGCAGATGACTGCCTTTAAGATCCTCAGTTTCCTCATTTGTAAAAAGGGGGTTGGAATAGATTGCCCCTGGGGTCCCCTCATACACTGGTGATTCTATTAGTCACTTAAAGTCTCAGCTCCAAAATTTCTTAATTTTATGGCATTTTTGATCAGAATAAACAGTGCCCTTCGGTGGTGGTGTCTGTAAGGAAAAAACGCAAACTTCCAGGTTGATGATTTTATTCTGGTCTCTACTATTATTCACCGGTCATTTGATTTCTAGCAAACAATTTCACTTTTGCAGGCCTCTTACAATTCAACTCCAAACCACCTTTCCTGGCTTTCTGCCCCTTACTTTCCTCCTCAACATCCAGCCACATTGGCCTCCTTGCTGTTCTCAATGCCTGACATTCCATTTCAGCAGCTCCAGGCCTTTCTCCATATGTGGAGTGGGTTGCTACCTCTGCCTTTGAGAATCACTAGTTTCTTTCAAACTTCAGCTCAGTTATCATGTGATATCACACGAGGGCTTTTCTGACCACCTTCCCTCCCCATGATTCCATATAAGGGCTCTTCTATCTCCAAAACACATACTACATCATATTCCTTTTTTATATACTTTACGTTTACTCATCTGTACACATATTGCTTTCTCCCCAAGAGGATGTAAACCTTTTGAGGGAAAAGCTGTTTCCTTTTTATGTCTTTGTATCACTTACCCAAAAACACACAGTAAACACCTAGTGATTCTTGTTAAACGAATAAATGAATGAATAAATGGGGGTTGGGGGAGGAAACAAAATGGGGGAGGGTCCTGTTCCCAATATCTCTGGGTAAGATAACAAAATAAGTCATTGCTAATATGAGGTTCCTGAGACCAATCTCATTTTACAAATGGAGAAACTGAGTCCCTGAAAAACAAGGTCACTTGCCTAGGGTATCATAGGCAATGACTGAGCAGAGCTAGGATTTGATACAATTTCCTCTGAATCCAGATACAGCAGCCTTCCATTCTCCTGCATCAGATTTTCTTCCTTGACAGGAAGCTATTGAGAGGCCCTGGGGTTTTAAAAGGATGTATAGGAGAAGTAAAAAGGATGTAGCAAAGGTAGGTGGAGGGAGGACAGTGGTTCAAGACTGCTTACTTCACAGTTTTTTCCTAGGGCCAGTCCTCTCCCTGGGGCAATGCTGTTCTCCAGGCCATGTCCAATTTTCTCTACAAGAGATTTTAGAGTTAGCTGAAGATGAGGGCACCACAGGACTTTCTGAACTATCAGACTGAGACAATTAGATGCAGACTATCAGCCTAAGAGATCCATGCTGCCAATTTGATCCCCACCCAGAAGACCAGTGAGAGCTCCATCTAGGCTTTGAATCAGTTATAAATAACATATGTGTTATTTGGAACAGAGGGAGTATCACCAGCTGGTTTGTATTCCTGGGACTGCCTGAATGGAATCAGGGTCCAGTTAGCATCTACAGGCACCTGTCAGATGTGGGACTTTGGGTTTCATTAAAAAACAAACAACCGTCTTCCAAACAGCATCTTAATGAACAGCTGAAAAACACCCTTCCCTTCTTTCCTGGAGACTCTTCCTTTCCATGTGTCCAAGGAAGGACTGAGGAAAGAGCTTTTCAAGCAATCTAGAAAACAAAAGAGTAAGACTTTAGAGGGAATTTAAATGAAAAATAAGGTTTGTTTTTTTTTTAAAGTAATCTTAGAAAATCTCTCCCTGGAAATAATACATTGGTGCCCAAACTCTTTTCAGCTATTCTTGCCTTATTTTTTTTTTTGGTCTGAAGAGGCCATTCTGTAAAATCTACATGGTGGCACATAGTAAATGTTTAATGAATGCTTGTTAGTCAACTGTTTATAAATATAAATGAATCACTTTTTTCCTCTCCCTGCTTGGTCCTTTGGTGAATATTAATTAAATATAGGCACCATCTCTGTTCAAATAAGTTACATTCTAATGAATAAAATAAGACATATATTATGAAATATCAAGTCAAAGGGCATGACGCTAGCCTCATTTCTACTATTAACTAATAATGTGATATCTAATAAATGACTTGACTTTCCCAGGTCTTCTTTTCCTCCTTTGTAATGTGCAATATTCAGGTATTTGGTTCTGTAAGGCAGCACATAATGGGGTTAGATTGTAGACTACAGTCTTTTTAAATGTTAAGAGTTCAGAATAGAGAAAGATCATTGGGGGCTGGGGCAATCAAGGAAAACCTAAGGAAAGAAGGTGAGACTTAAACAGGGTCTTGAAGGAAGCATCAGATTTAAACTGGCGGAGATCATGAGCATGGGTATTCCAGGGAGCATAAACAGCATGCACAAAGCCACAGAGGCGGGCCTGGCATTGCTGGTACCAAATTAGGGAAATAGGTCTGATCAGAGAAGAGTGTTAGCCTTGGGGAGTAGTGAGAGATGAGGGTGGGTAAATAAAGTGGGATCTGTTAATGCAGGGCCTTGAATACTTAGGTGAGGCATCAGGACTTGGGCAGTGGAGAGCCATTGTGGCTTCACAGGCAGGGAAATTACGTAAGAAAAGTGGGAATGTGGTGTGCATTGGGAAGGGTCCCCTTCCTTGGAGATCCTTAATAAAGGGTGAACAACTACTTAGTAGGTATGCTATAATGGAAATACCTTATGTATGTGGGCTGGACTGGATACCCACTAGATGCCCAGGTACATAAGACATAGTAGTCAGTAAGAACTCTTTGAAATGTCACATTCTGTGATTCTCTGGATAGGATGGCAGGTATATGTAAGATGTGTCGTGTATGTGTTTTGGGGGGCAAGGGAATAGAGACACAACAGTCAAAATGAATAATTTAAAGGCTATTACACTGTCCATGTGTGGGGTCATTAGACATTAGAACAGGATGGTTGCAGCGAGGCTAATTAAGAAGGTGTGGGTCTGAAAGGCGTCTCAAACAGTGACAAGTGTAGTAGAGTGGTCAGGAAAATGAGAACTGAGAGTAGCCAAAAGTTATATTCCTTATACATAATCCTCTTTTCAACTAAGGAGTTTCTTTCAGTTTACCAGTCTAGAAACTTAGCATCATCTTTTTATTTTTTCCCTTTTTGTATGTGTGTACGAAATAGTCATCTGCAGAAGAAATGGAAGGAATTAGAACAGGCAGTGAGGAAACAAAACTATCCCTCTTTGTAGATGATGATGGTATACTTAGAGAATCCTAGAGGATCGACTAAAAAACTACTTGAAACAGTTAACTTTAGCAGAGTTGCAGGATATAAAATAAACTCACATAAATCATCAGCGTTTCTATGTATAACCAACAAATCTGAGCTGCAAGATATGGAAAGAGAAATTCCATTTAAAAGAATTGTAGACAGTATGAAATATTTGGGAGTCTACCTGCCAAGACAAACCCAGGAACTATATGAACACAATTGCAAAACACTTTTCACACAAATAAAGTCACGTCTAAACGATTGGAAAAATACCAGTTTGTGGTTGAGCCAAGCTAATATAACAAAGATGACAATTCTACCTAAGTTAATTTACTTACTCAGTTCCATACCAATCAGACTACCAAAAATTATTTTATAGAGCTAGAAAAAATAATAACAAAATTTATCTGGAAAAACAAAAGGTCAAGGATATAAAGGGAATTAATAAAAAAAAAAAGCAAAGGAAGGTGGCTAGCCGTACCAGATCTAATACTGTATTATAAAATAGCATTCGTCAATACTTTTTGGTACTGGCTAAGAATTAGAGTGGCAGATCAGTGGAATAGGTTAGGTAACAAGACACAACAGTCAATGACTATAGTAATTTACTATTTGATAAACCCAAAGACTCCAGCTCCTGGCATAAGAACTCACTATCTGACAAAACCTGCTGGGAAAACTGGAAAATAGTATGGGGGAAAGTAGGCATAGATCAGCATCTCAAATCATATACCAAGATAAGGTCAAAATGGGTACATAATCTAGACATAAAAGGTGATACCATAAGCAAATTAGAAGAGCAAGGAATATTTTACCTGTCAGATCTATGGAGAAGAGAAGAATTTATGACCAAACAAGAGATAGAGAACATTATGAAATGCAAAATAGATAATTTTGATTACATTAAATTAAAAAAGCTTTTGCACAAACAAAGCCAATGCAACCAAGATTAGCAGGAAAGCAGAAAGGTGGAAAACAATTTTTACTGCCAGTATTTCTGGCAAAGACCTCATTTCCAAAATATATAGAGAACTGAGTCAAATTTATAAGAATACAATCCATTTCCCAATTGATAAATGGTCAAAGGATATGAATAGGTAGTTTTCAGATGAAATCAAAGCTATCTATGGGTATATGAAGAAGTGCTCTAAATCGCTTTTGATTAGAGAAGTGCAAATTAAAACAACTCCAAGGTACCACCTCATACCTATCAGATTGGCTAATATGACAAAAAAAAAAGAAAATGATAAATGTTGGTAAGGATGTGGGAAAATTGGGACACTGAAGCATTGTTGGTGGAGTTGTGAACTGATCCAGCCTTTCTGGAGAGCAATTTGGAATTATACCCAAAGGGCTACAAAACTATGCATACCCTTTGACCCACCAGAATTACTAGGTCTATATCCCAAAGAGATCAGAAAAAAGGGAAAAGGACCTACACATGCAAAAATATTTATATCAGCCCTTTTTGTGGTGGCAAAAATGAGGGAATGCCCATCAGTTGGAGAAATAACTAAACAAGCTGTGGTATATGAATGTAATGGAATGCTATTGTGCAATAAGAAATGTTGAACAGGCAGATTTCAGAAAATCCTGGAAAGACTCGAATGGATTGATGCAAAGTGAAATGAGCAGAACCAGGAAAACATTGTGCACAGTATCAGCAACATTTTGTGATGATCAACTATGACTCAGCTCTTCTCAGCAACACAGTGATCCAAGACAAGTACAAAGGACTCACAGAGGAAAATACTATCCATATCCAGATAAAGAATTGATGGTTTCTGAATGTATATTAAAGCATATTTTTTAACTTATTTTATTCTGCCTTGTGATTAAAAAAAATCTATTTAATATGATTGTATATGTATAGCTTACATCAGATTGCTTGCTGTCTTGGGGAAGGGAATAGGGAGGGAGAAAAATCTGGAAATCAAAATTTTATAAAAGTGAAAGTTGAAAACTAAAAAAAACCCCAACATCCAAATATAGTGTTAATGGAAACCGTGAAATAAATCTTTTTAACTGTTAAAAAAACCCATAAATCCCCCCAAAAAGTCACCTGTCTTCTCTTTGCCTCAGTATTAGAGGAAGAAGTAGCCTCCTTTCTTGCAAGAGTAACTGCTCTGCCTGTGATCTTCATCCAGTCCCTTCCCTTCCCATCTCCTATACAAATTTCCTCAAACTTTATCCTTTCTCACCTCTCTCTGTTTCTTTCAACTCTCTCTCCCTTTCTCTTCCTCTCCCCCTCCTCCTCCCCCTCTGTCTCCTCCCTTTCTCTTTCCCTTAATTTCTTTCTCTCTTTTCTTTCCCTCCTCCTTCTTTCTCCCTCCCCATCCTCTCTCCCGTCTTTCTTCCTCTTTCTATCCCATCCCTCCTTGCCCCCATGTGTGTATGTATATTTATTCAATCTATCTTTCAGCATTATCTTCACTTCTATAAACATGTTCAGATCATTTCTATCCTTAACAAAACCTTAAATTAACCCTGTTGGCTTTTTAAGATGTTGCCCTATGTAGTAATGGTGGCATAATGTGGTAAGCCTGGTTGTTCAACCTCTCCTGTCCTTCCCCTCAACTCTACCAATCACTCAGCATTTATTAAGCTCTTACTATGTGGCAGACATTATGATAAGTTCTAGAAGTACAAAGAAAGGCAAAAAAAAGTCCGTGACCTCAAGGAATTCTTAGCCTAATATCACAATCTAAGTACTCTAGGTTCGTATATGAGAGAGAGAGAGAGAGAGAGAGAGAGAGAGAGAGAGTGTTGGTGGAAGTTAATTTCAAAGGGGGAGGCACTAGCAGTTACGGGAACCAGTGAAGGCTTCCCCAGAAGCTGATCATTAAGCTGAATCTTGAATGAGGCCTGGGAAGTCAGGAGATGGAAGAGAGAAGGGAAAGCATTCCAGGCATGAAGGATTGTCAGTGAAAGGGCATGGAGAGGGGAAAAGAGTGTTGTGTACAATGAACACGAATTCGAGCTCAGCATTGCTAGGTTGTAGAATTCATGAAATGAAGTAAAGTGCCAGAATTCTGGAAAGGTAAGAAGGAGCTGGGTTGTAAAGGGGTTTAAACAATCCTACTATGAAGTCAGAATACTGGACCTGGAGTTAGGAAGATCTGAATTCAAATCCTGCCTAAGACCCATAGTAGCTTTATGACCCTGGGCAAGTCACTTAACTTCTGTTTGCCTCAGTCAGATAATAACAGCACCTACCTCCCAGGGTTCTTGTGAGTATCGAATTACATAATAATTGTTATGCACTTAGCACAGTGCCTGGCAAATAGTAAACGCTAGCTGTATAAATGTTAGCTGCTATTATTGTTGGGTGACTAGGTGGTGTAGTGGATAAATTTACTAGGCCTGGAGTTAGAAAGACTCATCTTCTTGAGTTAAAATCTAGCCTCAGTCACTTACTGAGTGTGATCCTCGGCAGGTCACTTAAACCTACTTGCCTCACTATCTTCATCAGAGCTGGAGAAAGAATTGGCAAACTACGTCAGTATGTCTTCCAAGACAACCCCAAATGGGGTCATGAAGAGTTGGACATGACTGAAAAATGACTTTCTGCTCCTCCTCCTCTCCTCTTCTTCCTTTTTTTTTTTTGCTGTTCATAAAAGATTACCTGGTATGGGTGCATATTAATAATTAAACACCTCCTTAATGGTCTCTTTCTATGCTTCAGTCTTGGGCTTTCATATATCAACCCTTTTATGCCTGTATTCCTCCTCCCTTTCATTGCCAAACTTCTAAAAAGTTGTCTGCATGCTCCCCTCCGTTATCCTGGCTGACTTGTTACTTCTTATCAGTCCTTGCTTCTGACCCTACCACTATACTAAAGCTGCTTTACTGTACTAAAACCAGTGTCCCTTACCTGCTAAATGCAATGACCGTTCCTTGGTCCTCATGCCCTTTGACTTTTCTGTAACTTTTGCATTATTTTCTTCCCCTTCCTCCTAATAGCTCTGTCCCCCTGAGAATCCATGTGGCTTAATGAAGAGAGTTGGGTGTGAAATCAGGAGGAGCCTTTGGCTCAGTTCTACCTGAGACATTAACTACTATTGGCCTTTGGATAAGGTCCCAGAGAAGGAAGGTGACTTACTCAGTGAAATACGGACAGTGAATAAGGGAGTTGGGATGTGAACCTAGATTTTCTAACTCCAGACAGAATTTCAGTGATTTAGGAACATACGTCCAATCTACGGAGGTAAATCATCTCTCTAAGTACAGGAAGAGTAGGAGTTTTTAATAGCTCTGTAAGTGTGCTGGTACTCTTGAACTTGAGTGCTGCCTAGAAAAATCTTTTCCTGGTAGCTCTATTTTTTTTTTTTAATATAGAGTTATAAGAAGCAGAGGAAGGTCTCTTCGAGTAAGGGTTCTTTAACCTCTTTCTTGTCATGGACCCCTTGGGCATTCTGGTGAAGTTTGGGGACTCCTTCTTTAAAAAGTATTTTAAAATGCATAAATACACAAGATTGTAAAGGAAACAAATGCAACTATCGAAAATATGTATGTATCTATGCATGTATAATTATATATAATGTGCATATAATTAGAGAGGGAGAGAGAGAGAGAGAGAGAGAGAGACATAAAGAGAACAAGTTCATAAGTTTTGGTTAAGAATCCCTGTTCCAAAGTGTTTTGTGATTCTTAGTTTCTACATTTGAAAAACAAGAGGATCAGTCCGAGGCATCTTTAAAGTTATTTTCAATTCTAAATCCTGTGATCCTCTAACTGCCTTCATAGTCATTTGGAAATTCAAAGGGCAAGGTAAATTCCTTCCATAAATTCTGGCATATTTCTCCACAATCAACCGTGGGCTAATCCAGGAGTGGGGCTGCAGCTTTGAGGCTACGTGTGGCTGTCTAGGGTGTGACCCTTTGACTGAGTCCAAATTTTATAGAACAAATCCTTTTATTAAGGGGATTTGTTCTGTGAAGTTTGGATTCAGTCAAAGGGCTGCGCTTGAGGACCTAGAGGGCCACATATGACCTCAAGATTCAGTTCCCCACCTCTGATAGGAAATTGTGAAATCCTGCATAAATAATTTATGGAAGTTCAGTGGTAAGCTCCTTGATGGCAGAAATTGTTTTCTTTTTGTTCTGGATTCTCGGTTTCTACCATCCTGTAGTCCCTGCATATAGGCACTAGGTAATGCTCACTTTCAAGTACTTTACATTTTAACTGCCACTGCATTGCTTGTCTCCATGCCTTTGCACAAGCAAGGAATGCACTTCCTTCACACCCCAGCCTTTTAAAATCTCTTCAAAATTCAGGTCATGTGTCTCCTCCTCCTGGAAGCATATCCTACTTTTCCCCAGCTACTAGTTCCTTCTACCATATAGTACAAAGTTAGTACTTAATTTTCTGGGTACATGTTATTTTTTTTCCCTGGTAGAATTTAAGATCCTGAAGGCAGGAACTTTTTCATTTTTTTTACATTTTATCTCCAGAGTTTAATACAATATCTCATATGTAGTAGTCAATTAATAAATGCTTGTTGAACTGAAGTGTTGAAAAATGTTTATTGGATTGAATCGAATTGAATACAGCATGTGTTGAGTTCCTACTATGTTCTTAGAGGTGCTGTTGGGATTAAAAAAACCAACAAGAAGGAACTAAGAGTTCTGGGCCTAGAGTCAGGAAGATCCATGTTGCTGAGTTTAAATCTGGCCTCAGACACTTACTAGCTGTGTGACTCTGGACAAGTCACTTAACCTTGTTTGCCTTGGTTTCCTCATCTGTAAAATGAACTGGAGAAAGAAATGGCAAACCACTCTAGTGTCTTTGCTAAGAAAATCCCCAAAATGGGGTCACAAAGAGATAAGACTGTTTCATAGATAACACACAGGAGGCATTGGATTTCTGGGTCTCCAGCCTCTAACAGGTTCACTTTTGATCTGGTCAGACAGGCATACAGCTTCGGAGGGGTTAATAATCAGCTTTATTCTGGTCTAGAGGGTTGGAAGGCGAACCCAGCTCCTACAGCATTACCTAATCACCCTTCTCACAGGGATCAGTGAGAAGTGGGGGGCAACTACTCTCATGTCTCACTGGGGTCATTTGAGACAGGCACATTTATGTACTCCCCTAAATCCCTTCAAGTCTCAATGGGGGCCAGTTGAGGCACATACAGATTCCCCTATGGATTCCCCATGGTTTTTCCCCATTCACTGACCAGTGTCTGCCTACTTTATAGGGCAACAGACAAAGAAGGTATCTTGGCAACATTAAGCTCATAGGTTAATTTTAGCAATATTGTCATTCTGTGCAAGTGTAGTAAACATTATATTATGTCACCCCTTATCTCATGGCACAGCCTCAGCAGGACTGTCTGTCACTATGATTCTGGGAACTATTATGTAGAATTCTCGGGGCTATTCTGGGAGTTATTATCAAACATCTAGAAATTAGACATTCCCATAGCCATGGATCCTGAGAAACTAATTCTAAGAAGGATAACAAAATCCTCCTTACATACAAAGACACAATTGAAATGACTGAACAATAATTCGATAACCATTTGTTGAATGTCCCTATGTATATGCTTATTTTCAAGTAATAATTTTTTTATCCATCTGTCCCTC
>CM053581.1:179901097-179915044 GCA_028627135.1 Pseudochirops cupreus | reverse complement strand
AAAAAATTTTTTTTTTACTTTCACATTGGGTATTAGTCTGGTTGTATAGAAGGGTTTGAACCCATGGACTGAACAATAGGAAAAAGGAAACAAAACCAAACATGGAAAAGAGCAATAGCATGTAGATTGCTTCAGTCTCCATTTAAACTCTGTTCTTTCTAGATCTTTCTCTGAATGTAGGTATCTCCTTTCCATTGTGAGACTTGTAGAGTTGTTTTATAGCTGTGAGTTGCTGAGAGGAGTCCAGTTTATCAAGGCTGGTTGTCACACATACGATGTGTCTGTGATTGTGTACAAGTTTTTCCTGGTTCTGTTCTTCTCACTTAACATAAATTTGTATAAGGCTCTCCAGGTAAATATGAAGTCCATCTCCTCTCTATTTCTAATAGCACAATAGAATTCCATTACATTCATATAACACAACTTGTTTAGCCGTTCCCCAATTGATAGGCATCCCTTTAATTTCCAGTTTTTTGCCACCACAAAGAAAGTTGCAATAAATATTTTTGTACATATGGATCTTCCTCCCACTTCTATGATCTCTTTGAGATGCAGCCCCAGAAGTGGTGTTACTGGGTCAAAGGGTATGCAATTATTTATAGTCCTTTGGGTATAGTTCCAGATTGCTCTCCAGAATGGTTGTATCAGTTCACAGCTCCACCAACAATGCATTAGTGTTTCAATTTTTCCACACCCTCTCCAGCATTTGTCATTTTCCTGTTTTGTCATCTTAGCCAGTCTGTCTGGCTTCACCTTCATTCTTTTGGACTCGTTGATCATTGCATCAATCAGATTTCTAAAGTCTTGGAAGTTGTCTTTTTCTATAATATTGTTATCACATAAATTATTCTTCTAGTTCTGCTTACTTTTATTCTGCATCACTTCATTGAGGTCTTCCCAGTTTTCCCTGAAATTATACATTTAATCATTTCTTGCGACACAATAATATTCTATTATATTCATTTACCATGATTTGTTTAGCCATTCCCTAATAGGAGGAGAGCCCCTTAGTTTCCAATTTGGAATACTAAAAAGAGCTGCTATAAGTATTTTTGTATGTATAGTTTCCTTTTCTTCTTTCTTTGATTTCTTTGGGGGGTATAGGCTTTTCAGTAGTATAACTGAGTCAAAGGATATAAACAGCCTGAGAACTTTCTGGGCATAGTTCCAAATTGCTTTACAAAATAGCTAGACTAATATATAACTTCATCAACAGTGCAGTAATAACTTATTTTCTCACAGCCCTTCCAAACATGCCATTTAACTTCTTTGTCATTTTTGCCAATCTGATAGGTGTGAAAGTAGAACTTCAAAGTTGTTTTAATTTGCATTTCTTTAATTATTAGTGATTTAAAGAATAAGCTTGGATTTTTTCCTTTGAAAACTGCCTGTTCATATTCCTTGACCATATATCTATTGGAGATTATCTCTAAGCCTTATGCATTTGAATCAGTTCCTTATATTTCTTGGATATGAGATCTTTATTGGAGAAATTTGTTGATAAGGTTTTCTCTCAGTAATTTGTTTCCCTTTTAATTTTTACTATATTAGATTTTTTCCTGCAGAAAACCTTCTTAATTTTAGGCAATTAAAATCATCTATTTTAAATTTTATGATTCTCTTTATTGTTTCTTTAGTCATGAACCTCTTCCCTTATTCATAGATCTGACAAGTAATCACTTTTCTTCTCCAATTTGTTTATGATATGACTTTTTTATCTAGGTCATCTAGGTCATTTGGAGGTTATTTGATATATAGTACGAGATATTGGTCTTAACTAATTTCTGCCAGACTGCTGTCTCATTTTTCCAAAAGTTTTTCCCAAATAATGTGTATCTTTCCTTCTGTAACTTGAGTTTGGGGCTTTATCCAATGCAATGCTGTCAGGTTCATTTAACTCGGTATGTCATGCAGCTAATTTGTTCTACTCATTCTCTGTCTGTCTCTGTCTCTCTTCCAATACCAAATTGTTTTAAATGATTACTGCTTTCTAAAACAGTTTTGAGATCTGGTACTGATAGACCCTTTCCACACCTTCCAGTTTTTCTTTTTTATTACTACCCTTGAAATTATTGAACATTTGTCCTTCCATACAAATTTTATTATTTTTTTCTAAGCCTCTAAAATATTCTTTAGGGAATATGATTTGTTCAGCACTGAATCAGTAAGTAAATTTAGGTAGCATTGTCATTTTTATTATATTGGCTTGACCTATTCATTAGTAATTAATGTTTCTTCGATTATTTAAGCCTGTTTTTATGTCTGGAAAAGATTAAAGTCATATAGTCCCTAAGCAAATCTTGGTAGGTATGTTCCCCCATATTTTATAGCTTCTATAGGTTTTTTGAATGCAATTTCTCTTTCTTTCCCTGCTAGAAGAACAACCTCTCTAATATCTGTCATTTCCCTCTTTTGTTATCTTTTCCAATGTGATAGGTAAAATGTGGAACCTCAAAGTTATTTAAATTTGTGTTTCTCTAATTGTTAATGATTTAGAGAATTTTTCTAATGATCGTCAATAGCTTGGGATTTTCTTTTAAAAATTGGATGTTCATATCCTTTGACCATTTATCTATTGAGGTTTGTCTCTTAGCCCTATAAATTTGAATATGCCTTAGAAATCTTGGAAATGAGTACATTGGATAGATTTCATTTATCAAATAATAAACTATTTAATATAGCTTAGAAATAAGACCTTTATCAGAGTAACTATTGCTAAGATTTTTCCCAGTTGTTTAAGTTTTTTTTGTGAAAAAACTTTTCATTTTATATAATCAAAATTGTCCATTTTATCTTGTATGATACTATCACTTATTTAGTTATGAATTCTTTCCCTATCCATAGATCTGACAGATAATTTCTTCCTTACTCCTCTAATTTGTTTATGATTAGGACATGCATTGGTTTGGAGCTTATCTTTGTATACAGTGTGAGGTAGTAGTTTAAATCTAATTTATGCCAAGTGTTTTTCCCCCATTTTTTTTGGAGGCAGGTGGGATTAAGGTGACTTGCCCAGACTCACACAACTAGTTAAGTGTCTGGGGTCAGATTTGAACTCAGGTCCTCCGGACTCCAGGGCCTGTGCTCTATATACTGTGCCACCAAGCTGCCCCTTTCCCATCAGTTTTTGCTAAAAATTCATCCTTCACTTAGTACCTCAGGTCTTTGGGTATATCAGACATGATGCTACAATGTTGGTTTGCTTCTGTATGTTCCTTATCTAATGTTTCACTAACTCTGGTTTGTGTTCCACTAACCGGTTTCAGATCATTTGGATGACTGCTGCTTGGTGGTACGGTACAAGTACAGCTCCTTGTAGGCCCTTTCTATTCCCATTTTGTTACCCCTGAGATTCGTGACTTCTTGTTTCTTCATATGAATGTTATTACTTTTTTCTAGCTCTATAAAATATTTTTGGGAGTTTGGTACAAGGTTAAATAAGTAAGTTAATTTAGATGATATAATTTTTATTATATTGGCTCAACCTACCCATGGAAAAATTAATGTTTCTTCAGTTATTTAGGTCTGTATTTCTGAAATTAAAAGACAGAGAGATAGATAGATGTACATAGCTAGATAGATAAACTCATATAGTCTTTGAGCAACTTTTGGTAAATATGCTCCCAAGTACCCTACTATATTTAAAAATATTGTGCCACACATAGCGGGAGATGCAAAGATGAATAAAACAATGTAAACTCAGTAAACAATAATTGACATTGCAAGGCAGCATACAACTGTGACAAAACTTTGTGTTACAGAGTATAAGTGCTATCTATAGTTGTACAAACTTGAAATTGGGACACTAATACACTGTTGGCAGTTAGGTGGCTCGGGATCAAGTGCTGGCCCTGGAGTCAGGAAGACCTGAATTCAAATTAAGCTTCAGATACTCACTAGCTGTGTGACCCTGGACAAGTCACTTAACATTTGTTTCCCTTAGTCCACTGGAGAAGGAAATGGCAAATCAGTTAAATATCATTGCCAAGAAAACCTCAGTCCGGTTGGACACAGCTAGATGACAAACGACAAAAATGTTTCTTAGAAACACTAGCTTCCCTCAAGACTCAACTCAGATGTTATGTTCTGTAGGACATCTGCCCTCAGAAATCAACTTCTTCAACACTAAAGCATTGTTGATGGAGTTATGAACTGATCCAACCATTCTGGAGAACCATTTGGAACTATACCCAAAGGGTGCATACCTGTTGACCCAGCAATACCTGGTCTGTATACCAAAGAGATCAAAGGAAGAGGACCTTTATGCATACAACTACTTAAAGCAACCCTATTTGTGCAAGCAAAAAAATTAGAAATTGAGGGAATGGCCATCAGTTGGGGAACAAGTTGAGGAATATAATTGTGACTGAATACTATTGTAGTATGAGAAGTGAGCAGGACACATTCAGAAAAACATGGAAAGTCTTATATGAACTGATACAAAGTGAAGTGAGCAGAACCAGAAGAACAGTGTACACAATAATAGCAGTAGTATAATGATGATCCACTGTGAAAGATTCAGTTATTCTGATCAAGATAATGATTGAAGACGACATCAAAGGGCTCATGGCGAAAAATGCTACCTATCTCCAGAGAGATAACTGATGAACTTTGAGGGCAGAGTGAAGCACATTTTTAAACTTTCTTTATTTTTCTTGGGGTTTTTTTGTATGTATGTTTTCTCTTTCAACGTGGCTAATATGGAAATATGGTTTGTATGATTTTACATGTATAGTTAGTTGATATCCTGTTGCTTATCTTCTCAAGGGGTTGTGGAGAGGCAGGGAAGAGGGAGAGAAGTTTAAAATCAAAATTTTAAAAAAATGAATAGTAAAATTTTTGCAATTGGGAAATATTTAACAAAATAAACTGTATTAAAAATAAAGTGGGTAATGTTCCTTTTCATATTTAAACTCAAAAGTGATTTCAAAGCTGTTTCTCGAACTTTCTTCTTACCACATTTTCCTACTTTGTTCTCTAGCCCACATTGCCAACTTTTTTTCCTGCGGGCCTTTGTCTCACTATCTCTCCACCATCTCTGACATTCATTGTGGTATTTGAAAGTGTGCAAAGCACTTAGGTTTTTGTTCAGTCGTTTAGTCATGTCTGACTCTTCATGACCCCAAGGAGCATAGCGCACCTGGCCCTTCTGTCCTCCACTCTCGAAATTTATCCAAATTCATGTTCGCTGTTTCCATGACACCATCTAGCCATCTCTTCCTCAGCCATCTCCTTTTCCTTTTGCCTTCAATCTTTCCCTACATCTTTTCTGATGAAGTCAAGAGTCTTTTCTAATGAAGTATTTAAGCTTCAGCCTCAGTATTTGACCTTTCAATGAATAGCCTGAATTAATTTCTTTAAGTATTGACTGATCTGATGGTCTTGCTGTCGAAGGGAATCTCAAAAATCTTCTCCAGCACCCCAGTTTGAGAGTTGATTCTGCACGCTCAGCCTTCCTTGTAGTTGAATTCTCACAGCCAATTTATGTGCATTATCTCATTTAAGCCTCACTGCACCCCTATGAGGTAGGTACTACAGGTATCATCCTCAGTTTGTAAAGGAAGGAACTGAGGCCCAGAGTGATTAAGGAAGTTGCCATCAATCATAAAGCTAATGGTATGTGAGCTTAGGTGTTCCTGACTGAGGTCCAGCTTGATACATATGACACCATGTTTTTTCTTTTGCCCTAAACTAACCGAGATGTGATTGATTCACATTTCCCTTGCTCAGTCCGAGCTGGCTTGTGGGTGGAACAGCCTTGGCCATGTGGGACTCTCATTCGTGCTCTCCATCCAGATCTGCCCTTGCCTGTTTCATAAGATCCAACGGGGAGGGGGTAGGAGCAGCTGAGGAAAACTCAGTAGAGGTGACCTTGAGCGAAGGTAAATTGTCATAGAGAGAACTGACAGTGAAGTGAGACTGTTAGGAAAAAAAAAAGTTTAGGACCAATTATGCTCATTAGTCAACAGTGGAAATAGCAGAAAAGTAAGGCATAAGCTATAGCCAGGAAAAGTTCACACTCATTAGAACAAGAAAACTTGAATTATAATGTTCCCACTCCCCAACTTTCAGAACATCAGCAAGGCTTCGAAAATGTTAATTAGGCCTTCTAACATTGTCAAATCAGAAGGCTGAAATCATGTAAGAAGATCATCTAGTCCACCCCTTTGTTTTCAGCTCCCCTTAAAGACTGAAAAAGACAATTTCAGGATTAATAAAAAGAAAATACTACTTTTCCTGCAGATGGTAAATGGAAAGAACTCTAGGTGCTGTTATAGGTTGAAGATCTAATTGATCAACTGATCAGTAAACATTTATTAAGCACTTACTATATGTGTCAGGCAAGGCAGTTGGGTGGCACAGTAAGATAGAATGCTGGGCCTGCAGTCAGGAAAGCTCATCTTCCTGAGTTCAAATCTGGCCTCAGATACTTAGTTGCTGTGTGACCCTGGGCAAGTCACTTAACCCTGTATGCCTCAGTTTCCACATCTGTAAAATGAGCTGGAGAAGAAAATGGCAAACCACTCCAGTATCTTTCCAAGCAAACCTCAAATGGGGTCACAAAGAGTCAGATGTGACTGAAATGACTGAATAACAACAAAAAGTATTCAGGCATCGTGCTAAGCACTAGGGATACCAGAAGAGGCAAAAGACGTGTCCTTGACATCAAGCTTACAAATTTATCCTCTATATAACTTGCTCTGGATATATAGATATATATAATTAACCAGGGAAGGCACTAGAATTAAGTAGGGTCGGGAGAGACTTCCAGTAAAAGATGGGATTTTAGTTGAAACTTAAGGGACATCATAGAGGTCGGTAGTCAGAATGGTGGAAGGAGAGTGTTCCAGGTATGGAGGACAGCCAGAGAAAATGTCAAGAGTCAAGAGATATAGTGTAAAGTGGTTGAATGAGGGAGTGATTGTGGAGATTTGTAAATAATGGATTGGTAAAAGGTTATTATGGTAATCTTAGGTACATTTGGGATATATCCATAAAGCTTTGATAATAATCATATTCCCCAAAAGATCTCTTTCAGTTGTCTTAGGATCATATATCAGGAACTGGAAGTGACCCCTAGTCTAGTCCAGACCCCTGTCTTTACAAATGAAAGAACTAAAAATCCATGCTGCTAGGTTGTATGGATTTGATTCAGAATGGTATTTCTTTAAATTTGTTTGTTAAAATGCTGTTTGGAAAACAAAACACCACCAGAAACACTATACAAAGGTAATATTAGGATCATAAAATTTTAGAATTCTTCAAAGAGACTTCTAGTTTAGCTCCTTTGTTTTCGCAGATGAAGACAGTGATAGAGACGCAGAGAGCAAGTCTGAGGTTAAGTGGCTTGCCAAACCCTACACTACTAATTAATGGCAAAGCTCATGTCTTGTGAATCCGGTTGCAGTGCTCTTTACCCTTTGCCAGACTTCTTCCATTAATTTAAGAGAAAGCTTAAAAATAACATGTCAGCTATAATTAATTTAAATAGTAAGGGTGACCCATGCAAGAAATGTTTACTGGTGAAGTTTTAAAATAATACCAGTAAACAGTTACAGGGACCACTTATATGTCTGGATCAACAGAGGTTATTAATAAGAAAATAAAACTTTAAACCACAGCCCTTCTTCTACCCAAGTAATAATAAGCCTGTTTTCTAATTTTGAATAAATTCATCTAAATTAGGAAGTCATTTGGGAACGGAAAATGTTGGAAAACTTATCTTTGTTTTTCAATTTGTGAGGAAATGTAAAGATTAGATTATTTCCTTGCTATAATAGTTTAGTTTTTCCTTATATTAATCTGGCCAAAATAACCTTTTGATTTTACCTTAGCAAAAACATATTTGACATTTAGAATTAAAAATATAAAATTAAAGAGGAAAACATGCTTGTATTTGTGATTATGAATAAAAGAGTCTAGTTATTCAATTTAAAACAAAGCTCAAAACAAATTTGGAAAAAATATTGAATTCCAGATGAAAATGAATAGCATATAACTTCAGAAAGTGGAAATTATATTTTTTCCTGGGTTGTAAGGACTTCTCATTAAGGTTTTATGAGAAGATAGTAAACTTTGCAGGAAAAAAAAATCGTTACATTGACTTCCTCATTAAAGATTTATACTGAGATTTGAATCAGTTAAAAATCATTTCTATTTTATCAAAAAGTATTTTATGGTTGCCTTTGGAATCCTGATGTCTTTTAACAAAGACAGACATTTAAGAGAAGTCAGATGGCTTAATGCCTGCATTTGACAATGGAATTGTGGTACATTGGTTTGGGGGTTTGAGTTTGGACTTTAGCTAGCTCCCGAGTTAAAGAAAAAAGATGGCCATGGTGATGATTTAGGGACACGTGAGCGATCAGTAGCAGGGGAGAAGTGGTAATGTTCATAATAAGAAGAAAGAGATGAGTTGATGAAGGAGAAAGATATCAGCTAAAAGTGAAGAGCTCTGGCTTCATTCACATCCATTTACCAGGAATATAGATCTCTACTAGCTTTTGAAAAAAAAAATTGGATTCCTATCCATCTTGGGGAGGGAGAAGAGAGGGATGGGGAATTTGGAAGTTAGTATCTTTCAACAAATGAATGTTGAAAATTATCTTTACATGTAATTGGAAAAAAATGAAATACTATTAAATTTTTAAAAAGAAAAAAAGATATACTTTTGAAACTTTATTTTTTGTTTTTGTTTTTTCTTGTATCCGTTCCTCCACTCACTTTTTACCTTTACAGCACTGAAATGTCTCAGAAAATCTCAGAAAGATAGACTGTTTACTTCAGGGAAAGGAGGGTAAGGAAGGAGCTGTAAGACAGCATCCTTTTCCCTTATGGTCGTGGGAGGAGAGAATCCCTGTTGGAAAAATGAATAATGACAGTAAAAGGGAGAAGATGGGCTAATCTTTGTTGCCCCAGAGAGGGAATGAAGAGGTAAAAAGAGTTATCCCAGGACCTATTAAGTATCCTCAGGGATTTCCACTGGTAGGAGGCTCCAGTTTGTCACAGACTTCCCCAAATGAATCCCAGTGAACTTGAGGACCTTCTTGGGGATAATGGCCATTGTCTTAACCATTATCTCCCATTAAATCCCAACGGGAGATAGCCCAGGACCTTGTGCCCAAGAGCATTGGGAATAGATGTGCCTCATGTATTACCTTCGTTGCTTCCAACCTGAAGCCATCATTGAGGGAAACAGCCTCTGTGGAGAGAGGACCCACTTTCTTCTATCACCAACTATTGACCAACTGATACCGATGGGCACACAAACCCAAGTTTTCTTGGAGTGGCAGCCCCTTCAGTCCACTGGTTCTGCTTGCAGCTTATCTGCAGCCATCAAGGAATCAACCCTTGTGGAGATGTGACTGGCACCTGCTTCTGCACATGCCACAGCCCTGGCCTCCTCAGAACCCATAGCTACTGGATATCTGGAAAAGGAAATTCTCACCACCAAAGCCCTTGGCACTGCCACATGCTTCAACATGAGAAGCAAATATGATTCTATTAGTGAAAATGAAGTACCATCTGTTTTTGCTCCTATACTTTCTTGATTAGAGGGCCTTTCCATCTGACTTGAAGCTGAAACCTTCTATATATATCATCTTCCTCATTACAATGTGACCTTCTTGAGACTAGGGACTGCCTTGCTTTTTTATTTGTATTCCCAGGCTTAGCAAAGTGCTTTGCAAATAGTGAGTGTTTAATAAATACTTTTAAAAAATTCATTCATTCATTTATTCCCTTGGACTGGACAGTTCTTTGTGGTCTCT
The DNA here is from genome assembly GCA_028627135.1 of Pseudochirops cupreus. NCBI lineage: Eukaryota > Metazoa > Chordata > Mammalia > Diprotodontia > Pseudocheiridae > Pseudochirops > Pseudochirops cupreus. The sequence goes on along the minus strand of CM053581.1, from coordinate 179,905,274 downwards.
AATAATGGCTTTTTTTTCCCCAGTGTACCTGGTAAAGGGAATAAGAGATCAATGGTCATTAACAAATAACCTAATTGATTGTTTCTTCCCGTCAGTTTCTGTTAGTGAGAACAGTGCAAAGTTAGCATTGAGCATGGAGCAGAGCATGCTTGGGACAGGGGTCATTGATTTTCACTCGACTGAGTTTAAGCTCCTCCATGCATCATTTTAATCAGATTCTAATGTTTCCATGGACCTGCCTCACTTGGTGATTCTGTGTTGTCCTTTGTGGGTAAGATTTGTGGCAGGGAGACCAATTTAGAAGGCTGTTGGAGTAGGGAAGACAAGAGATGAGGAGGGCCTAAAGTAAGGTGGTGCCCCTAGGAACAGTGAGAAGGGGATAGATGCGTGAGATGTGGAAGTAGGGATGGCATGGTATGGCTGGTTGGTTATTTGGGGTAAATACTTTCCATCTTGTTTGGCATTTTCAAGATGTAGTTTGGAACTTGGGTTAAGAACCCATACTAAAGTTGCTGCTGTAGGAAACACTCAGTCTCAGTGCCACAGAGAGGCATTTATTAGGCTCAAAAGTCTTCATGGGGAGAGAAATCACGTATCTTGGCAAAAAGTGAATTTTAGTACTGTACTCAATCTCTTCTACATTTCCATTTCCAAAAACTGACTCAATATCTGCTTAGTCTTTATCAGTGAATTAATAAGTATCTCCAAGTCCCAGAAGAATGAATGGGTCTGGATAGAGGTATACATATGGTGGGCTGATTGGAGTTTTGCCTCAGAGCACCAAGAAGGTTGGTTCTCAACCTTCCTAATGCTGCGACCCTTTAATACAGTTCCTCATGTTGTGGTGACCCCCCAATCATAAAATTATTTTCGTTGCTACTTCAAAACTGTAATTTTGCTGCTGTTATGAATCATAATGTAAACGTCTGATATGCAGGATGTATTTTCATTGTGACAAATTGAACATAACCTGCAGGTTGAGAACCACTGATTTAGAGAGTAGTGTCAGTATTAGTGCTCCTTTAGCAGATGGAAACGACTAAGTTTAGCACCTAGTTGGCAAGAATAACTGCTTAAACTAGCAAGCCACCAAAGGATGCTTCCTTTCTCTCTCTCTCCTCCCTCTCCTCCCTCCCTTTACCCTGTCCTTCCCCCCCTCCCCTTCCCGCCAATGTACCCATGTGAGCTCTTAGCTGATTCAGTCTGACACCTCTCTGCTCTTTCACTGGGTGTTTTTTCTCCATCAGTGGGCTCTCAGGGCCCGTGCTAGGGTCTCTCTCTAACCCACCCCTTCCTTGGTACCTTGTGTTTTGAGTCTTCCCCCTAAATTTTCCCTCCATCCTGGCATCACCCCAATTTATCTCCGGGAGTTTTTTTTAAACCCTGGTTTCCTGCTACTTGATCCTGGTCGGGTTTTGTAGCACAAACTCTGGGCATCAACATTGTTCCTTGTTCAAATAGCGGAAGAAAGTTAAATGAAATTCCCTAGCCTTAAGGAAACTTAAGATTCAGGTTGTCCTGGTTATATAATCTGTTATTTACCATAGCATTTCAGAGATAGAGGGGATCTTTGAGGTCTTCCTATTCAACCCCCTTATTTATCAGATCAGGAAACTGACCCAGAGGCTTGCTCAAGGCTACACAGATAACAAGGAGTAGAATCAGGATTTGAATCCTGCCCCCCAATCTACTTCTCTTTCTCTGTATGACAGTCAGGATCTTCTTAGCACATCCAGTGATCTCAGCTCTCAGTCTGTTTCAGAGGGAATGTGGTACAGTGAGAAGAGTGCAGGAACTACAGTCAGAAGACCTGGGTTTGAATCCCACCTCTCTCACTTACTAGCTGAGTGATCTTAGACAATGCCTTTTTCTTCTTTCTTCTGCCTTAGTTTCCTTATCCGTTAAATCCTTATCTATGAGGTTGGACTAGGTGGCACTTGACGTCCCTTCTACATCTAAAATTGCAATGATGCTAAATTGAGTTGACCTGGCATTGAATGGGGGCGTCACTATAATCATAGCGTGTATAAATATCTGTGTGTGTGTGTAATAAGGGTTTGAAGGCAGCTAGGTGATGCAGTAGATAGAGTACCAGGGCTTAAAATCAGGGAGACTCATTTTCCCAAGTTCAAATCAAGTCCCAGACATTACTAGCTGTGTGACTGGACAAGCCACTTCACTTCTATCTCAGTTTATTTATCTTTTTTTATTTTTTAAAATTTATTTATTCTTAGTTTTCAGCATTCATTTCCACAAGATTTGGAGTTACAAATTTTCTCCCTGTCTCTCCCCTACTCCCACCCCAAGATAGTGAGCCTATTGAATACCTCTTCCCCCAATTTACTCTCTTTTATATCCTCCCCCTTTCCCCCCTAAATTTCTATACCCCAGTGCTTATATATCTTATTACCCAGTTGCATATAAAAAAGTTTTTTTTAACATTTGTTTTTAAAATTTGAGTTCCAGCTTCTTTCCCTTCCTCCCTCCTCACCCTCCTTCACTGGGAAGACAAGCAATTCACTATAAGTTGTACATGTGTAAGTTACGCAAAATGTTTCCATAGTAATCATATAGTGAAAGACTAACCATATTTCACTCCATCCTATGCCGCCCCCCACTTATTCTGTTTTCTCCTTTGACCCTGTCCCTTTTCAAGTATTTGCTTCTAACTACCCTCTCCCCCATTCTGCCCTCCCTTCTATCATCCCCCTCTTATCCCCTTCCCCCCTACTTCCCTGTTGTAGCAGCAAGCACCCTAGCATACCCAGGATGGTTACTAGCACAGGTTCTTAGATCTGTTTTTCTAAAGGGAAGCAACTCAGAATGGGTTAACGATCTTACTCTAATCAATCAAACATATATCATTTACTTAGTTCAGGGGGGACAAGTCAACACCCTGAACTTCAGAGTATACAAATAAAATACAGACAGAAGTTACAAGGAGAAGTTACAAGCAGACAAAGAAACAGATCAGCAGACGGGCTTCCAGCCGTCTGACCATCACATCCATACTTAGTCAGTTACCACAGAGGGAAGCACCAACATCTGTGTTTTCAAAGCCGGGGGGCTCAACGGCTGCCCAGAGTCTCGTCTGACCAAATCACACAACTTTTTCCAAAGTGAGCCCCAAAGCAAAAACTCACATCAGGGTATGTATAGCCTTCTCCTGAGTCAGAGAATGTCACAACCCTCTTGACCCACTGCCCAATCACAAAGTAATAAGGTATGGACATTCCTGAAAAACAAGCTTCCTGACCACATTCAGCCTATTAGGGCACAGAGTACACTTTCAAATCAGGGAAGGTTCTCAGAGTCACTTAAGCCTATCAAAGGGCCTCGGGCCACGGAAGATTTCAGATTCCCATAACACCTGTAGGGTAAGATGCCCAAGTGAGTGTGTATATTATTCCCTCCTTAAGCCAAATTCAGTGAGAGTAAGGTTGACCCATTCCCTTTCACATTCCTGTGCTTCCCCTCCATTGTAACAGTTTTCTCTTGCCTCTTTTTTTGAGATAATTTACCCTAATCTATGTCTCCCTTTCTCCTTCTCCCAATATATTCCTCTCTCACCTCTTAATTTCATTTTTTAGATATCATCCCTTCCTATTCAACTGATCCTCCACCCTCTGTCTATGTATGCATGCACACACATATACACAAACTCAAATATATATTTAAACACACATACAACCTCCTATAAATACATGTATGTATGTATACATTTATACACACACACACACACACATACACATATATTCCATTCAACTATCCTCATACTGAAAAAAGTCCTCATGAGTTACAATGATCATTTTTCCATGTAGAAATGTAAAAGTTCAATTTCAGTAAGTTCATTTTGATTTTTTTTCCTGTTTACCTTTTCATTCTTCCTTTGCTTCTTGTATTTGAAGGTCACATTTTCTGTTCAACTCTGTTTTTTTCATCAAGAATGCTTGAAAGTCCTCTGTTTCATTGAATGATCATATTTTTCCCTGTAGCATTATGCTCAGTTTGGCTGGGTAGGTGATTCTTGGTTTTAGTCCCAGCTCCTTTGACCTCCAGAATATCATATTCCAAGCCCTTTGATCCCTTAATGTAGAAGCTGCTAGATCTTGTGTTACCCTGATTGTGTTTCCACAATAATCAAATTGTTTCTTCCTGACTACTTGTAATATTTTCT
>CM053581.1:179882736-179900597 GCA_028627135.1 Pseudochirops cupreus | reverse complement strand
GTCTTTTCATTACTGTAGTTACTGCACATATTGTTTTCTCAATTCTGCTTACGTCACTTTGTTGATCAATTCCTACAAGTCTTGCCATGTTTTTTCTGAATTCTTCGTGTTCATTGTTTCTTGAAACACAGTACATTACATCCATGTACCGCAATTTGTTTAGCTATTCCTCAAATGAGGGATTTCTAATTTGTTTTTAGTTTTTTTCTACTAAAAAGAAGTGCCATTATAAAGATTTTTATATGCCTGGGATTTTTCTTTCTACTTTAATCTCCTTGCACCCTTATCTTTTTCACAGGTACTACTGCATCTATGGCCTGTGTCTGAAATTCACCAGAATCACCAGAAGATTCTATGAAAACCAAACTGCTCAGTTTGCCTAAGGTCTGATTTCCTAGGATAAAGGAATGATGGAAGGTCATTCTTAGAATCCTTCTTCTGACCACCATTCTTCAGTGTCATAGAACTGAGTCACAAAATACTCATTCTGGAAGGGCCCTGCCTTGGGGGTCATCTAGGCGCTTCCCCTCTTTTTTTCCAGATGAAGGACATAAGACTCAGAGAAGTCAAGTTGTTTATTGGAGGTCACAGAGCTAGGTAGTGGTAGAGCCAGATCTTGATGGATCCCAGGTTTCCCAGTACTCAATCCAATGCTAGTTTTAGTATTCAACACAACCTCTGAGAATGAGTGTCTTCTTCTTATATGGCAGAAATAGCTATACTAGGAGACATGATCAATGTTAAATCATTTCCACCACAGTAACAATAAAATCAGAAAATTCAATTTGGTGAAGATTTGTTTTTACCTGATAGATCTGTAGTCGCTTCCAAAGGCACCGGAATTCTTGAATGCTCAAAGTGCCTGTAGCATTAAGCTTCATTAAGAGTCAAGGTCAACAGTGACAAGTCAAGAAGAATAATGGGACTTCACAGACACTGTATTATAATCAACCTTTAGTCATCCATGTAACATTCATTCATTTTGTGGATTGGAATCTCTGGTTTCCTTCAAAGCTTAGCTCAAACTCTGCTTGTCCTCCTTGATCTCCCCAGCTCCAAGTGCCTTCCCCCCCAAACTATCTTGTATTGAGATATATTGAGATACAGATATATATACACACACACACATATATATATATACACATGCATTATATATGTGTGTTACATGTACTTGTACACATGGTGTTTATATATATATTTCCATACATGCATACTTTATGTATGTTTGTATATGTACACATGTTGTTTCCTTACAACAGAATGTAAGACCTTAAGGGCGAGACCATTCTGTTTTTTACCTCCATGCCCAGGATACATGAATCTGACTCACAGGAAGCACTTAATAAATGTTTGTGGATTGATTATTTGGGGAGATTATCTGGCAACATTTAAATTTCTTTCTGTCCTCCTCTCCCAACTGAAAGTAGATAATAGGTGACATTTATGTAATATTTTCAAGTTTGTGAAGTTTTTGTATATATTATCCCACATCACCTCATTAGAGCCCCACAATAACCTTGTCTGGTAAGTATTAAAGTTATGAATATCCCTATTTTAGAGAACAGGATATGAAGGTTCAGCAAAATGAAGTGACTTGCTCAGTGTCACAAAGTAAGTGCCAAAGGCAGGATTTGGTCTTCCATATTCTAGAGCAGTGGTTCTCAACCTTCCTAATGCCGCGACCCTTTAATACTCCTATGTGGGCATATCTGCATGTGGGTGGACCCGCCTGGAGACAGATAGAGAAGCGGTGTCTCAATTCCTAAGACCATTGGAAATATGTGTTTTCCCTTGGTCTTAGGTAACCCTGTTCAACCCCCAAAGGGGTCGCAACCCACAGGTTGAGAACCGCTGTTCTAGAGTCTAGGACTTTATTCCTTATGTTAGTCTTCCTCTTAATAACAGTAACTGAAATTCACATTGCATATGTTAATGCATTTGATCTTCGTGACAGCCTTATGAGGACGATATATCAGGGATTGATTCCATTTTACAGATGAAGAAACTGGGGTCTTGGGAAGTTAAGTGATTTGACCATATCATACTGTTGGTAAGTGTCTGAGGCAAGAATTCCATTGTATGTCACTGGAGTCCACATTGACACTCTATCCGCAAATGAAAAATCTTGGGGGGAAGGTATATGCTTTTTTTTTCCTTATAAGAAGAATGAGGAAGTTGGATTAGATGACCTTTAAGGCTCTTTCAAGCTCTGAGAACCTGTGATTCCAATGGCCCTCTCTCTTTATGGTAGGTAACTTTTCTGTGCCCACTTTACCTGGTCTATAAAAGAGAGAAATCACAGAAATGCTACAGATGGAGTCTTAATAGAATCCATTGCTGCTGTGCCACACTCCTTCTGGCTGTCTCAGAGCTATGAAGAATCCTTGAAAGCTGAGAGCATCATTCCTCCTCCTTCTCCCTCCTCCATTCTCTGAAGCTAGAAAAGATACATCAAGTAGTGCCAGAATCCCTAGGCAAGCATCCATACTGAAGGTGGGCTGTGGATTGGACAAGTCTGCAAAGAGATGGGGAGAATTTACATAAGGATCTTCCTTGGTCTAGTTTCTGCAGTACCAGCCTTATTTTTTTTTAAATAGGCCACTCCCTTTGGTACTCTAGTAAGGTAATTGTATCTTGGTCACTTAAAATGGGGGACTTATAAGGAGAAAATTGGGATGAGAGGGATTCACTCTGATAATAAATAGAAAAAGCAGCATCCAGGGATGCTGGCTTCCACACATGTGATAACATCAGGGGATGTCCAGACAGTCTGGTTAAATTACCAGCAACCTCATCGCTATCTGGAGTAGAGCTCACGACAGAGGGGTAGCCTTATGGATTGAGTAGCATTTTGCTGAGAATGTTTATGGAAAAAGTGCTGGCCTTAGAGTCAGAAAACTCTAGGTTCAAATTTCACTTCTGGTACTAAGTAGCTTAGTGACCATAGGCAAGTCATCTAACCATTACAAGATTCTGTTTCCTCATCTATAAATTGTATTGTTTGGATTGAATTGGATAATCCTTGTAAGACTTATCTTGCAAGGTTGTGAGTATGAAATGATGTAATGCATGTGGAATACTTTGAAAATTTTAAAACATTCTACAAATGACAGTTATTATGATAAGGTTATTGGAAGAGCAAGGAGGCTTAGTAGTGCTTGGCATGATAAATATTAATAAATATTGATTGATTGAGCAGCCATGGAGCCTGAATAGATCCTGGAGAAAAAGCAAAGAAGATATGATTTCTAGATCTCTCATTATCCTGGTCACCCTCTCTGTACACATTCTAGTTCACAGTGTATCTTTTAAAATATGGTCAACAGAATTAAGCATAATAGTCCCCTTGTAGCCTGATGCATTCCGTATACTATGAGACCATTATCGTTATTTCAAATATGATCATAATAGCTCAAATTTCTATAGCACTTTAGGGTTGACAAAACATCTTTCTTGCACCAGACCAATGAAGCAGGTAGTATAAACACAATATTATGATGTTCCGCATTTTACAGAGGAGGAAACTGAGTCTCAGTAAAGTGAAATAACTTGCCCTGGTCACATAGCTTTCTAAGTGTCAAAACTGATGTTCTAACTCAGAACTCCTGACTCCAAGGCCTCTCTGCCTACCAAACTATGTTGCTTTGTTTGGGACGCTAACTTTTGTTTTAGCATTTGCACCCCACTGTTGGCTTATTGTAAGTCTGTGGCCAACTAAGACTCCCAGATTGTTTTTTATGTGAACAGCTACCAGACCAGAATACCTTCATATATTTGTACATTAAAAACAAAACAACTAAACCAAATGTAGGATAATATTGCCAAAACAATACATAATTTTTAAGAACACATGATTATTCTTCATTCTATCAACAGTTATTTGAGTTAATGATGTATTATTATTGATTATTATTGAAAATAATTAATCATGTTAATTATAATTAATAACAACAATAATAAAAGACCTTCATCTGTGTACTGACTGATTTAAAGGGAACTTAAATGAAAAATCATTTAAGTCACATTATCGCCTGAACTTCTCAGTCATTTACAGGGGTCCCTTTTGATCAAGCACCATTCAACAGTTCTCAGGGCACGGTCAATGCTGTTCTCAAGTGCATTTCCCACGACTACTGGAAGACAGTAGAAATAAAGTAATGACTTGAGTCCTTACCAGCTGACATAATTCTTGGTAAAAAAAAAAAAATCCCTCCCCCATTACTCAGCCTTGCATATAACTATTAAAACTTTGCCAGTCCACCCAGACTTCTCTAACCAGCCAGGTCTTACTTCAACAATTCAATCTTTAAAAAATATCTACATCCCACAGCAATATCTCTTACGGTAGTAAAAAATAAAAATTAAAAAAAGGTTTCCAATTGCACTGCTTAAAAGTAGTTAAACACATTCCGAACTCATCAAACAACCAGATGCACAGAATAGACTTTATAGATTGATGCCAACCTGGTGGGATATCTCTTATACTTATGGAATGTTGTAGTGACCTTTTGTTGACCCTGTTCTGTTCAACATTTTTATTAATTATTATGTAGATGACATGCTTACAAAATTTTCAGGTGATGCAAAGCTAGAGGAAGAATTAATCTGTTCAATTACAAAATTAAAATTTTTCCAAAAGATTCTGATATACAAGAGCAATGGGTTGAGTCTAATAAGATAAAATGTAATGTGAAAAAATGTAAATTCCTACACTTGGCTTAAAAAAAAAATCAACAGAACTGTCATGGCCGAAAGGAGAATGCTTGTGCCTCTGAACTACAGATCTCAGGATGCCAGTCAGCTCTCAAAGCTTCATTACATGCTGAATATCATTGACAAACTAGAGCCTACCCAAAGAAAGATGGTTGATACAGATTGGTGGTATGACATTTGATGGAAGAAACTAGGTATATGTACATATACATATATATACACACATACATATATCTATATATAATATGTACATATGAATGTATATGAATATATCTACATCCATATTCACATCTATATCTATAACACCTAGACTACAAAAGATAAGACTTAAGGGAGACATGATAGTTGTCTTAAAATTGTCAGTCATATGGAAAAGGGATTAGCCTTGTTGCCAGAGAGCACAGGAATCATTCTGATCAAAGTATGGGAATTACAGAGAGGCAGATTTTACCTTGACATGTGGAAACACTTTCTAATAATTGGACTTATCTAAAAACAGAATGGGCTACCTATGGAGGTCAAGAGTATTCAATCCCTGGAGGTCTTCCAGTGGGAACATACAGGGTGTTTCAAAGTCTTAATGCAGTTTTAAGCCTTTAACAGCAGGAAATGGTACTAAGACATTTGTATGTCATATACATTGTAGAGGAGACTCCAGCTTGGGTATCTCTGAGCTCCCTTCCATCTCTGAACTTCTATGATTCTAAGGAAACCTTCACCGTAGAGGTCTGGTATGTGCTCAAGTCAACATAGTGAGGTCAAAGGATGACATCCCACCATCAGAGAGGAAAATTCCAAGTTAGAGATTTATGGAAGATAGAACTCCTCTGTCCTCGGATAGAAAGAGATTGGAACACTTACACGTCCAGGTCATGTTGTTCAGAATCTTCTGCAATTGGACTGCATCTATTTCTGGGTACTGAAAAGAAGGACAAAAGAGAAGAGGTTGAATGAGCTATCATTAGTGAAGACAGAACATAAAGCAATAGAAAACGAAGTGATGCCACCGACCTTTCCTGGCTTATTGTTACATGTGTACTCTGTTATGAACCCTATATTTCAGACTAGCCTGTTGGCTGTTCTCTAAACAAAGGCCTCCATCTCCCACCTCTGTTTACTCCCTCCTCACAGCTACCTTTTAAAATCCCTGTCTTCCTTCAGGACTATTCATGTGTCATTTATAATGGGAAGTCTTTCTTGATGGAATCCTTTAGTTATTAACATTCATTTTCTTCTTCAAAAATGATCACATGTATACCTATTTGGATACAAATTTTATTCCTCCCATAGAATGTAAGTTCCCTGAGGCAAGGATTATTTTCCTTTTTTTTTTCCCCTTTGTGTTCTTAGTGCCTAGCACAGTGCCTTGCAAGTAAAAGGTTCTTGATAGATGCTCAGTTGGATCAGATTTGACTCCTTGGAGCTCACTAGGAGGGAGCTATAATTTGTCAAATTAAACCACTGGAATTTTCCCTTTCAGTCTCTATTCAGCACGATTTTAAGGCCTTTTCTGAATAGGAACTCTTTGGTGCTTGAGAGCAAACAGCTGAACAGGAACAGCCCTTGTTTAGGCCTGGCTTTTTTGTTACAGTGAAAGAAACAGCAAACTTGTGGTTTGATAATAAAATCTGGAGTTAGGACTCTTACAAAGAGATCCCACTACCGATGATGAGGTGTGCTACCTACCCCCTGACAGAGAGGTCCTAGACTCAGAACGCAAAATGAGACTTAAGTATTTTGGACATAACCAAAGTGGGAATTTTTTTTGCTTGATTATGTTTATTTGTTACAAGGTTTTTTTTTCTTTTTTCTTTGTTTTGGGGGAGGGTGGGAGAGAGGAATAGGGAGAGAGAGAAGTATAAGAGGAAAAAAAAATAGATCATTCAATTAAAAACATAAAATTACATTAAAAAACCCAAAGAGGTTATACTGTAAATCAAGTGCAGACAGTTAGCCTAGAGCAGGAAAGCTGCAGGGGAGAAAGAGAAAATTCACTGTTAACAAAAGGTGAAGCTTCAGGTCCAGTTCCTTGGGATTAATTTAGTGAAATGCCAAAGGCAAATCAATATTTGAACAGGAGATGAATAAGTTGTACACTTAAATCTGGTTAAAAGGGCCCTATTGTGTTAATAACATAAGGAAGAGATTCATGAACCTTTTGGTTAGGATGACAATCCTTAACTATCTGGGCACATTCTCGAAGAATTCTTAACCATCCTTCTAATCAAATTTAGCTTCTCTGTAGTTAATGATATATTAGACTTTCACAGCTATTTCCTTTCCCAGGTCACCTATGATAATGTTCTTGGGACTGGAGAACTCTGCATATGTCCAAATGAGCAAAGACTGTATTTAGTACACCTAGGTAGGCACCCTCACGCTGTGTACCCCTGATTCCCCAGGGTCTGTCATCACCATAATCCCTTCGTACAATGATATTTTTAAATACATAAAAAATATGTAAGATTACAAAGGAAACCAATTATATTGAAATAGTTGTCAAAATATATTTTTAAAATATATTTATATTTTTAAAAAATACATTATACAGAGTCAGAAGGACCTGAGTTCAAATACGGCCTCAGACACCTGACACACTTACTAGCCGTGTGACCTTGGGCAAGTCACTTAACCCCAACTGCCCTCCCTTCTCCCCTCCAAAAAGCAAAAAAAAAAAGTTCACGTATCCCAAGTTAACAACCGCTACTCTCCTATCTCTCCAACTGGGGTAAAAGGTTTGGAGAGGATATGTAAGTCCAGCTCGACTGGGGTCAAGCTTGTAGCTTAGCAAGAATAGCAGCTCCCCATTAATCTCTGCCCTGTTCCCTCTGTTCATCCACGGGAGGTCCACTTACTTTTTCAAACAGTTTAGTGAAGAATTCCTCCTCCCCTTCATATCTGTCAACTATTTCCTGCAAGAAGAAATGCAAACAGGGGCTCATTCGTTGAAAGTGTATACACTTCCTCACCTGTCCAAGATACTCCTCATCTTTTGCCTCCAACTCATGCTTTGGGGGTGAGGGGGAGTAAACCCTGAGAGACAGAAGCTTTGGCTTTTCCTCAGAACTGCCAACTATCTCCACCCATGAGAGAAAAGGAGGGATGGCAGTGATCTATTCAAAATCCTCTCTTACCTTTTACTTTCCCTGTTTCTCAATTGTTCATCTTTCACTTAGTCCTTCTTTTATTTTATTTTATTTTTTTAACTGAAAAGCTATGAGTTAATCTTTCCACTTACTTGAAAACCTCTGGTTAGGAGTTGGTATTCTGCTGCACTCACATTTGGCCTAGAATTCCACCCATGTGACCCACATCATTTCACCAACAGCTTTGTTAGGGCCCCTTTTGATCAATCCATCATGACTGATATATATTTAAGAGACATTTATAAGATGATGTAGCCTTGCTCCCTCATCTTCCAATCAAAGAAAGTGAGACTCCAAGAGTTTGAATGACTTCTCCAACTTTACACAGATAGGAAATGACAGTGAGAATTTGAACCCAGATTCTTTTACTCTAAACCCAATTTCCTTTCCAATAATTATACAAACAGGCAGCATGTTTATCCAGGGTAGCCCATAAATTACAGGCCAGGGAACCTGATTTCTGGCCAAGGAATCTGGGGGCTAACTAACATTGACTCATCTAGGCTGATTACTTTTTAGTCCTTAGTTTTTCCATCTGTATAGAGGAGTCTAATGCTCCCTAAAAGGTGAGTTGTGAGGAAAATATCTATAAAGAAAGGTTGGAAAACATTTTGATTTTTTAGGGGGAAAATATGTCACTATTCTTGTTTTTTTTTTTTTAATTATCCATGATAATAGAATAGCAGTGAAACAGATAAAAAAAGGAAGTGCATTGAGTCAGAAGTCAAGAGGCATGGGTCCTAGTCCTAGCTTTGCCAGTAATTGGCTGTGTGACTTCAGGTTAGTTATTTCACTTCTCTGGGTCTCAGTCTCTTCATCTGCAAAATGGGTGAATTAGGCGAAGTGATCCAGATCCTGATGCCAGTTTTTTGTGTGATTTTGAGCAAATACCTTAACCACCTTGATTTGGGCCTTGGTTTCCTCAACTATAAAATGGAGGAGTAGAACTACGTGGCAGCTGAAGTCCTTTCTGTCTCTAGACCTATGATCCCTCAGGTCCCTTGGGGCTCTAACTTTCTGTGATTCTAAACTCAAATATGAAATAAAAATTTCACTTAGATTTTCAATTTTCAGGCTTTTCTTTTAATAACTCTTCTACCTTGGTAGAAATGAGATACTATGTATGAAGCACTTAGTACACATAGTAGGCACTTAATAAATGCTTGCTTCCCCCTTGGACACTTGTGCCTTCCCTTTTCTTAAGAACCTACCAATAAATGAAATGGTTGAAATGGACCATAAGGAAATGAAGGAGAAAAAACAAGATATTCAGCTCATCCCCACCTGGATACCAAAGACTGAGCAGGTTTGAAAGGGTCCTGAAAGCAGATGTACCTCCCCTGAGGTTCACAGCCCAGCCACCATCCTTCTTAGTCTGTCTGATCAGAGATAGACAGCCATTAGTCAATATGGCAGAGTTGTTGTGTAATGCACAACGAAGTGAGAAATCTCCCTTCCAAAACTAAAAACAGTGAAAGGGATTCAAAGTTGATCAAGCTTCCTCCTATCAACTCACCTTAGGGAGAACAAAGCTGCAATTGCTGCCCATTTCACTGAAAATAGGAAAAAAAGATGCATTCAGAGACATTGTGGGAAAGGGAAAGCTACAGAGAACATTTTATCCATCATCTCCCTTCTCCCATTTCTTCTTCCTCTTTCTGCTTCCTATAGACAGCTGCCACCTATATGCTCCTCTCTCTCTAATCTTTCTCCCATTTCTTTTTCAATTACCTGTGACTTAACAGCAGATTCCCTTTCCCCTTTCTTTCCCAGTCTGAGAAGTCTTTGGTGTATAACCTCTAAGACTTGTGGTGAAGTCCTTGTAACTTCTATAAGATTTCTAGGATCTGCATTTCAACCAATGAATCCAAAAGTATTTACTGGTGGCTTGCTATATGCAAGTGACTGTTTACTAGGAGTTGTCAACCCATGAAAGTCATCCCAAGCCTTCCTATTCACTAGCTTCTCCTTCCTACTCATCCTATCTATTCTGTTCTCTATCCCTTATCCCCATCACTAGAAAGGCCATGCAAAAACCTCACCCCTCCTACAGAGAGAGACAGGGAGAGGGAAAGGGAGAAGGAGAGGAAGAAAGACTGAAAGAGAGACAGAGAGACAAAGACAGAGACAGAGACAGAGAGAGAGAGACATAGACAGAGAGAGACAGAGACAGAGACAGAGAGAGAGAGAGAGAGAGAGAGAGAGAGAGAGAGAGAGGGAGAAAAGGAGGGAGGGAGAAAGAGAGAGACAGAGCAGCCAACTGGCTTCCTTACTATAAGGCATGCTTCCTGGAGAAGACTCTTAGAATGAATTCAGATTCTTGCCAGGGTTCAGAGGTACAGGGAACAATGAGGTAAGTGCCTGGCTCCAGGAAAAACTCATAGCTCACTTCTCTCTCTGTCTGAAAGTCTCTGGGGACAAACAATGGGGTGGTTCTCTGGAAGAACTCCTGGGGCAGTCGATGGTTGCCCTCCCAAAGCTGCTGAATGAAAAAGGAGCAAGGCAGTTAAAGCAATTGCAGGAATCCTCTCTCCCCATGCCCTGCTCCACCCCCCAAGGTTATGACCCAAACTGAGCCAGAGCAATTGAAGCTCATAGGTCACCAGAGGTGGAAGAGAACCTAGATACCACCTAAAAAGAGGATCCTAGCTTTAGAACCAGAGAGGATCTTAGAATCACTTAAGTTAAGCTCTTTGGTCAGCCAGAGGCTGCAATGGATAGAACACTAGAATTAGAATCTGGAAGATCTGAGTTCAAATTTACCCTTACTAGCTGTTTGACCCTGGGCAAGTTGTTTAACTTTTGTCTGCTTTGATTTCCTCACATATAAAATGGGGATACTAACAGCACCTGCCTCCCAGAATTGTGAGGAGAAAATGAAATATTTGTAAACGGCTTTGCAAACCTTGAGGCTCTATATAAACTCTAGCTGTTATTGTTCATATTATAAATGAGGCAGCTGGGACCAAAGAAGGGGAGGTGACTTGCCTAAAAGTTACATATAGTGAGTATGTAACCAGTCTAGAACCTGGTTACATCATGACCTATGTCAAGACACTGCCCCTACATCACACTATCTAGCTGTAAGCGAGGCCAGCCAAACCTGCCAAAAGAGTGGCCAGAGAATAAGGGATGATAATGGGATGAAAAGAATGTGTGGGCATTTTGATGTTTTTATTTAGGTACTCAATAAATACCTATTGATCAATTTAGACATTAAATGAAAAAAAATAAAAATCATCTACACAATAGTACGCAAATATATTCCCATTCCTCATCAGCATCATTTTTAAAAGGTATATTTTTTTTTACTGTTCAAGTTTATGAAGTACTTTTTAAACAGAAAAAAAAACATTTCCCACCTCCTTTACACTTAAAAAAATTTTTTTTAAAGACAAGAGTGTGCAGAATGCCCTTCTGGGTATGGTGGAAGAAAAGACTTTGGACAACCCATCTGGGTCTTCTCTCTGGGATGGAAAATGTCACAGTTAAACAGTAGCAATGGCTCCAAAGTGGTGGGTGGGATAGTGAAACTCCCTTCAAGAGACTTTATTTTTAGAAAGTAAATGAAAAGTTAGCATGGGGCAGCTAGGTGGCACAGTGAATAGAGCACCAGCCCTGGAGTCAGGAGGATCTGAGTTCAAATGTGACCTCAGACTCTTAACACTTAATAGCTGTGTGGTCTTGGGCAAGTCACTTAACCCCAATTGCCCTCCAAAAAAAAAGCAAAAAAAAAAAGAAAAGTTAGCAGTCAGGAAAGGCAGTGGGATGAGAAGCAGCATAGAGGGGTTAAAGGGCACTGGACCTTTTGTCAGGAGACCTAAGTTCTAGTCTAAATACCACTAGCTATGCAATCTTGGGCAAAGCACAGACTGAACTGACTTTTTGAACCTTATTCTCCTCATTTAAAAAATGGGAATGAATATATCCACCTATCTCTAGAATGGGAGATGGAGGTGGGGGGAAAGAAAAAGAAAAAAGAAATTTACAGAATAACTTTGCTGTATGTTTAAAAGGAATGGCACATTGTACATAATAGATTTGCAATTTTGTGTGCAGTCATCTTTTTATTATATTATATTATGGAAATGCTTGTTTTATTCCACAAATTAAAAATAAAATAAATAATTGAAAAAGAAAAGACTTTCTAAATTTTGCCTTTATTCACCAATGTAAGTTAATGACCGATGAGGAGGAAGACGAGGAAGAGGAGGAAGAAGAGGAAGACTAAAAATGGTTCATTATCAAAAGTTTGGACAAAAGTTATGTTCTACCCCATCTCCAATGTAACAATCATTTACAGAAAAGTTTGATATGGACTCTAACAACAAGGCTTGGCTCTCTTCTGTATCATCAATGTGATTTTTAAAGAAAAAACCAAGTTATATTGCAGTATATCGTTACATATTGGCTATTGGAGGCACTTAGGTGATGCAGTGTGTAGAATGCTGACACTAGAGTGAGGAAGACCTGAGTTCAAATTCTGCCTCTGACATTAGCTGTGGGATCCTAGGCAAATCATTTAACTTCTTGTCTCACTTTTCTCATTTGCAAAATGGGAATAATAGCATTGACTTCATAGAATTATTTTGAGGATGAAATGAGACAATACAAGTAAAAGCGCTTTGTAAACCCTAAAATACTATGTAAATACTAGCTGTTATTATCATTATTTCACTACATATTTTGAGGCTATGGATTCTGATCTGTAGAAATACCTTCTGCTTACAGAGATCAGCAACTTTACGTCTCGGAGACAGAAAGACCTGACATCAAGTCTTGCCCCTGATGAATCCTAGCTAGGTGTCCCTGGGCAAGTCATTTGAGCTGGGGGCTCTTTCAGTGCTTGCACATAACTTTCAAAGACTAAATTGTAAGAAGTTGCCAGTCTGCTGTTATAGAGGGGGTTCTTCAACAATCATTGCTATACTGATGAATCTATAATGAATCTATGACAAATCTAGTTTTAAAATGGGTTATAATATACATTGTTACAGAAATTATGATCAGTAGCTCAGATTAAACTAATTGTATGGTTGCAATGCTAAACCAGTCTTTTTTTAAGGGAAAGGGAAGAGAAAGGTTAATGGATGTGGATATTTGAAAGGATTATGCTATTAGATTTTGACTGCCACTGACTCCAAGACAAAGAGTAGAGAGTCAGAAAGAGAGCTGGGAAGGACTTCAAAAAACTTTTCTTTTCCCCCAGATATCTCTTTCTAGGGAAAGGGGGAGGGAAAAGGAAAGGGAGTAGGAGAGGGAGAGAGAGGGAGGAAGAGACAGAGACAGAGAGAGAAAGGGAGAGAGAGAGACAGAGAGGGAGGGAGAGAGAGGCAAGGGCGAGGGCGAGAGCAAGAGCGAGATTCTGGGCGAGTAGAAATGATTTGGGTGTTTTTTTCACCCCAAACGCTGATAGGTTTTCAGGATAGAGATCTCAGGGACTGGGAAATAGGCAAGTCATTGCAGGGTTGGGACAAGGTAGGGGTAATACAAAAGTTGATCCTTTATGGTAAAGAAGATATGATGAAAAATAGGGATCTGGGATGTCTGAAATGTAGAATAACACATAAAAATGACTTAGCATATTTTAAGAATTATTGATCTAGTGAAATGAGCATGATACTGCAAGTGGACTATTGATAGATAGGAAGACTGGTTGATTAAAGCAGGAAAATTGACTTTTTTCAATATTTTGCACTGTGATCTCAGTAACTTAATTTCCTAAATTGGAATTCTATAAAATGTTAGAATTTTTAAAGTAATCAGTAGGAAGTCTTTGAAGCATGATTTGTGCTTCTACTGAAAACCTCTAAAAATTGATGCAAAATAGTTCTGTTATCCAAACACTTGGTCCTAGTTTAGTCCAATAGCTCAAACTGCAACAGAAAGGTATAGTGCACTGAGCCAGGCATCGCATCCTAGTTCCAGTAATTATTAGGTATGTGATTCTGGACAAAACGCTTCTCTTTTCTCGGCCTTGGTTTTCATATTTGTAAGTTAGGGGAAATTATATTTGCTTTATCTATCTCATGAATTATTATAAGGAAAGTGATCTACAATCTTTAAATATATAAATGAAGTTATATATAATTTATGTGTGTGAAATACATTTGTATAATTTATAGTATGTGTGTATGGAGAGAGAGAGAGAAAGAAAAAGAGAGAGAGGTAGTAGTAGTAGTAGTAGCATCAGTAGCAGCAGTCACAGCAACAGTATTCCTCAGTCCTGGTTTGTGTTTTATCTGTAAATGTCCCCAGAAGAGGAATCCTGGCATTCTTTAGCTGTGAACCCAAATACTCAAATACCTTCTTAATTTATTCTTGGTAATTAACTATTACTATTGCTGCATTATATAAATTCTGTCTCTCTCTCTGTCTCTCTCTCTGTCTCTCTGTGAGTGTGTGTGTGTGTGTGTGTGTGTGTGTGTGTGTGTGTGTGTGTGTGTGTGTGTGTGTGGTGCTATCTCTGTCTCTCTCGTCCCTTCCTGTTTATGCCACAATCCATCTCTCCCTTAAAGAGGTATGCTTCGTGGCTTCGTGACATGCCCATATATCACATACCTAGGTTTTATGGGTTTTATAATGCAGTCAATACTGTGATTTATCTTTCTCCCTATGTTGTGACAGTCTTCAATACTATATCTTTTTATTCATCTAAGTGTTCAATAAATTCTGAAATGGATCTTGTAGCTACTGGCTCTGGCCTAAGCTGGGCTCAGATTTCACCTTGAGCAACTAAAATGATTTCTGGGAGGAAAGTTCCTCACTGAGATCATAGTTCTAGAACTCCTTGGCTTCCAGAATGTTTTGATCTCTGACCTTGGAACAGGGAGGTATTGCTACCTAGCTTTTGTTGCAGCCTAGGCTTCAGATCTTAAACAGTTTATAGTATAGCTCAATGCAACAGGTGTTCCTCAGGAACAAAGATAGTTAAGGAGAACACCAACACAGAACCACAGGGAAAACATTCCAGATAAATTGACTCCCCAGAGCTTCATTGTTCTGCCATTAAAATATCTCATCTGCCTCTCTTACTCTCCCTTCTCCCAAGACACAGAACACTAAACACAATCCTAAAAAAAAAGCCTCAAGGTCAAGCTTCTTATTTTTATTTTGAGCTTACAGACAGCCTCAAAGTAGGAAAGAACCTGGTGCCTTTCTATGGGGTATAAGCAGCAGCTGCTGAGAGGGGATCTGTTAGAAATAATAGGGATTAAAGATAGAGGATTTGAGGGAAGCCAGAGGAACTCCATCACAAACAACTTTAAAATAATGCCTCAAATCAAATTTTGAAGTGGCAGAGCCAACAAAAGGTCAGGGTGAGATATTTTTCCAACCTAAGAAAACTTAGAAGGTTGGCAGGAGAAGTTTGTGACACTGGGGTGGAAGCCTGTCCACATGTAAAGCCCACACGTGTAATGACAGCAACAGCAGCTTCAGGAGCTCTCAGACCAGAGATGAGAAGGGGTCAGACAACTGATCAGAAAGAGATTGCAGGAGACATGTTGCTGGCACTGGGTAGAGCTGGAGCTGATTGGTCACTCTATTGCCTATATGCAGTTCTGGGTCACAGTTCCAGGGCAAAGAGGAGTGCTGGGGGGTCAGTCACAAGGGAGCAGGGGCCCTGGTTGCAGTTCCAAGGCAAGGAGAGTACTAGTGCTGGGGACCAGGGGCCCTTCCTGGGTAAAGATCAGAGTGCAGGCCAGGAGAGTGATGACTAGACCTCTCCTAGGATCACACCACCTTGAAATAATTAGACCCCCAGAACTAGCTCTGAAAATAGCAGTAAAAAAAAAAAGCCTGAAGCTTGAGATAGTGCCTCCCCAGAGCCCAATTTTAACATAAAGTTCAAAGTCAAGAAATAGACTAGAAAAATAAGCAAACCATAACCACAATAAAAGAATTTGACCATAAAATAGCAACTACAGTGGCAGGGAAGACCAAAACAAAACTTAGAAGAAAATGACAATATAAAAATAGCTACAAACAAAACCTCAAAGAAAAATGCTAATTTGACCCAAGTCCAGCGAGAATTCCTAGAAGAATTAAAGAAAGAGATGAATGGTAGAGGAAAAAATGGAAAAAGAAATGAGAGTGATGCAAGAAAAGTGTGAATTGAGAATTAAAAACTTGGCAAAAAGAGGGACAAAAAGTATTAAAGAAAATAATAACTTAAAAAACATAATTGACCTAATGGTAAAAGAGGCACAAAAATTCATTGAAGAAAAGAACACCTTAATAAAACAGAACTGGACAAATTGAAAAAGATATACAAAAGCTAGCTGAAGAAAATAATTCCATAAAAAATTAGAATTAGGCATATAGAAGCACCATGAGACATAAGGAACAATGAAATAAAGTCAAAATGAAAAAAAAAATAGAAGAAAATATGAAACATTTCATCAGAAAAACAACTGGCTTGGAAAATAGATCAAGGAGAGATAATTTAAGAATTATTGGACTACCTGAAAGACTGTAGACATCATATTTCAAAAAATTATCAAAGAAAACTGCCCTGATATTTTAGATCCAGAGGGTAAAATAGAAATGGAAAGAATCCACCAACTACCACCTGAAAAAGATCCTAAAATGAAAATTCCCAGGAATATTATAGCAAATTCCAGAGCTCCTAGATCAGAGAAAAAATACTTCAAGCAGTGACAATGAAACAATTTAAATAATTGTGGAGCCACAGTCTGAATTACACAAGATCTAGCAGCTACCATGTTACAAAAGTAGAGAGCTTGGAATATGATATTCTGGAAGGCAAAAGAACTAGGATAACAACCAAAAAAAAATGTATCCAGCAAAACTAAGTATAATTATTTGGTGTGGGTGAGAGGGAATGGATTTTTAATGAAATAGAGGACTTTCAAGCATTCCTGAGGAAAATACCACAGCTGAATAGAAAATCTGACATTCAAATAAAAGATTCAAGAGAAGCATAAAAAGATAAACATGAAAGAGAAATCATGAGGGTCTCAGTAAAGTCAAACTATTCCTGCTTTAACTACACCATCTTGGCTCCAGCCCTAGTCAAACTGTTTACATTCTTACATGAGAAAATGATAATACAACTCCTAAGAACTTTATTATTATTAGGGCACTTAAAAGAAGATTACATAGACAGAAGGCATAGATGTTAGCTGATTTTGTTCGAATGATCAAGAAAAATATGAAAAAGTAAGAAAGAGGGATCCACTGGGTCTCACATGAAAGAACCTTGCAAGGAAGAGCTTATTCAGTGGAGGGCAATGCTTAAAACTCACTCTCATCAGAACTGGTTCAAAGAAGGAAGAATATATACATACAGACACACTCATATATACATCCAATTATGTATAGAAATGTAATTTACTCAATAGGGAAATAGGAGGGGAGGGGAGGGTATAAGAGATATAGAGTGGGGGACGATAAAAGGGAGGGCAGAATAAGGGAGGCAGTGGTTAGAAATAAAATAGTTTTTTTTAGGAGAGAGGATAAAAAAAGAGAGAGAAAGAAAGAAACAGAAGAAAATGGGATGGAAGGAAAAACACAACTAGTAATCGTACTGTGAATGTGAATGGAAGCAGTTAGCAGAATGGATTAGAATCCAACAATCCAACAGTACGTTATTTACAAGAGATACCTCTGAAACAGAAAGACAGCACAGAATTAAAATAAGGCTGGAGCAAAATCTATTATGCTTCAGCTAAAGTTAAAAAAAAAGGTAGGGGTAGCAATCATGGTCTCAGATAAAGCAAAAGCACAAATAGATCTAATTAAAAGGGATAATCAAGAAACTACATTTTACTAAAAGGTACCATATGCAATGAAGTCATATTAAAAATATTTTACAGCAATTTTCTCTGATAAAGGCCTTGTTTCTCAAATATATGCTGAGTATAGAACTGAGTCAAATTTATAGAAATAAGAATCATTCCTTAATTAGTAAATGGTCAAAGGATATAAACATAGTTTTCAGAAGAAGATATCAAAGCTATCTATAGTCATATAAAAATG